>VXBU01008656.1:106382-128038 GCA_013400315.1 Bombycilla garrulus | reverse complement strand
GTAAATAATATAAATATTAGTACATAATTAAATATTACCTTTATTATATATTTGTTATATATTGTATTAAGGCTACAGACATTTGGCCTCAGAAATCAGAGGGGTTGGTGCAGCTGGGCTTAGCTTCTGATTAGAACTGATTCAGGATTACCAGACTGAGTTCAGTAAGAACTTGCGTGATCACAGACTTGCAAATAGTGCAGTTTATCAGTTCAATACTATAGATCTAAGTTCAATAAAAAATTTCACAGTCCAGATTCATAAATAGTACAGTTTCTTGAAGTAACAGGAAAGCAGGTTCAGGATTGCTGGTGATAGGATTGCACTAACTACAGCGTATCACTACAGCAGGTGATAGTAACAGAGTGATGTATAGACAGAAATATAAAAACATTCACAGGTCTTTACAATGCACTGGTGACACAAAGCTCACCAGAGGCGTCCCTTCAGGGGAAGAGGACAGTCTATCAACCATCCAAAGTAAGCAGAGGTGTTTACCTCTCTCTTTTTTTATTCCTTTGTCTCCCTCCCCACTTTATGTTATAGGTGGGGTTTTGATTGTTATGATTGTACATGCAAGGCATGTTTTCATTTCTCTTCATTTGCATTCTTATGGCATAAAAGTGAATATGCAAATAGGGCTTAATGAGGGTCTTGGTTGTTTTTCAGTCAGAATTTATATGTGACACAAAAGATAGGATAAACACTTTGGTCCTCCTCCACCTGCTGAGGTAGGAGTAAAGGCTGTCTGACCTTCACTAGAAAGTCTTTGAGTACATCCTTGTCTCCTTAAAGGACCACATTTATAACAGGGCTGATTATGCACAGGGGATGGTAGGGAGGTACAGGTTTTCTCTGGGGCTTCTCTGAGACTTCCACTTCACCCATCATCCTTCAGTCCTTACACCTTGCTCAAGCCAGGTCTAAGATAAGCAGGGGCACATCTCATGTTTTTTTCAACCAGCCTCATCAGTTCTTCACCGTCTTAAGGCCTGACCATTTACCATAAGTAAGATCTCTGGTACATGGTTGTGGTACAGTTCCTTGATTTGCTGAAACCAGTGTCAAAGTCCAGTTTAAGCCAACAGAATCAGACTCATCAAGTGGGTACGCAATCTCATGTTGTAAACTTGGAACACTTTACACTGTGTTTACTGAAAGAAAATAGAAATTATGATCTCAGCATGCCATCTGCCAGTTCTCTGCTGAATGGAACAGACTATGTCAGACAAAGGGTGAGATATGTCTTTAAGTGACCTTTATGGATTTCTGATGGCTTGGGGTTTCTTGGTTTTGGTTTGGTTTGGTTCTGGCTTTTTGTGTTGCTTAGTAACAATATCATGATTACAAATTTATAGCATTTGTGCAGCATGTGAGGTGTTAACATGTTTGTAAAAATTAAGAGTCCAATTAATGTTTCCTCTGCAGAACTTTAATCATATGTCTCTTTCCTTTCTGTTTTTTCCTTCTACAAATGACCCAGAATAGTGAAAAATCATAAATTTGCATTTCAGTATTACTCAAATCAGTAGTGTTTTCAAATGGAGCATATAGCAGAATTAAGTAACTTGGAAAGCATAAGTGGCTTTCAAAGGTCATCTAATTGTCTCTGTGGTTAGTAGCTGTACACAGGGTAATGCCTGTGAATTATAATGTTTCCTCCAAATGAACCACTGAAAAAAGCATTCAGTGTCAGAAATCTTACTTGATGACTCGCAGAACTATGTTAGAAAGATTTTAAACAGAGCCAGATACACTTTAATGGATTTCTTATGCCATCCTTTTAGCTCTCTATAGCTTCTGCTGGTCTACTGGAATCTGTCCTACTACTCAGAATCCATTCAAAACTGTAAAACGATAATACAAGATGGGTTGGACCAGGCCAGCTTCTGTAAGGAGACACCCAACTCTGTAGTCACTGAGTAGCTGGTGGAAAGAAATAGGCTCTCCCAGACAGTAAGTCATCTGCTGTCTTTTAGACACGTGTCATAGGGTGAGATGAATCACCTCCTTTCTGCAGTGACTGAGCCAAATGTGGCTAGACAGCCTCTCCCTTTAAAGGCAGTAAAAGTTTGGTAAGGCTAATCCCAGTCCCCAAGTTATTTTGTTTTCTGACAATATATTTTGCCTTTGATCTGTTTTGGCAAATAAGATTTTAGAGGGAAGCATCTCCAGTAGTCCTGACTTGGACAAGGTTCACATTGACTCCTGTGGGAGGTCAGGGTGAGAAAACACTGCAGGACTTCTCTTCCAGAAAGTGAAGCATTTCACTGTTCCTCTCCCTTATTAGTGACATTTTATTCTACCTTTCCATTCCCTTTAAATGACTGGCTAGAGATGATGCCAGCAGACAGTTAACTGTTATCCCCAGGGCCCATGGATTGTCACAATAAATTCTGTGAAAAGACATCGTTTGATTAATGCCTAGTGTAGGAGCTGAAGGCACTGCTCCATAACATAAAAATACAATCAAGTACTACACTCTGTTCCTTTTGTAATGATTTCATCATTTTACCCATAACACAAGCAGTTGGGCTTATGTCCAGTAGAGCCACAGCAGAGAAAAGGGGACCTGGCCAGTGCTGTTGCTGCCCCTCAACTGCTTTCCTGCCTTGGTCCCTTTCTAAACAGCAGGAACATTCCTTCTCTCAGCAAGCTGAGAGTATATGGCAGCTGTTAAGACCCTCGGTGAATTGGTTTAGCTGTTAGCACACCCTCTGACCACAGGCAAGGATCTTCTCAGCTCAGAAGAACTTGATATATAATGCAGATAAATTGCTGAGCTCCACATCCTGCCATGACCATTGTAAAAACTGTCCTTAGCGTAAAGTGACAGGATGTATTTTCATGGATCCAGGTGCTTGCCTGGTGTAAAGACTGTGCGAGATCTTTTGTTGTCCATGTGCTTCACAGTGTCTATCAGTGGCACAGGCTGTTCTCATGTGCTCTGAACATCCAGAAGTCATTTCCATTGACAAGTCTGCTACCTCCCAAAAGCCGCTGGACTTGGTACTGATGTGCATGGTATTGGCACAGTGTGTGCATGACTAGCCCTAGTACTGAGGGGAATCATCACTTGCCCTGCATGCTGTGAGCAGCCTCTGTATTCAGTGTCCCTCTGGAAATCCTGGGCTGGCTTGCCAATCCTCTGCAAGTTCAGACCACAACAATGTCCCAGGGCTCAGAGGACATTTGTCTCAATACAAAATGAGAGACAAAAGACAAACTGTTAGAGGACTGCAGGGAAACATTAAAAAAATATAGAGATCAGTCACTCAGTTGTTAGACTTAACACACTGGTAGCTCTCAATTTGCTGCAATTCTGTTGCTCTTATGTGAGCTTTTAGGAGGGTAAAGAGGTAGCTCACAACTGCCAAGGCAAAGGGGGGATATCAAAGTCAAATATCATTGAGAATCAAAGAACTGGGTGGTGGAGATTGCTGTGCTGGGTTGATCAGAGGCAGAAGTAATATCTTTGAGCCAGATGAGAAATGTTAAGCTGAATGAAGTATATACTCAAAAACATTTTGAAAAAGGAAGAATACTGATGCCAAACTGATTGCATGCTCCACCTGTTTCAATCTGTTGTTGTTCAGACCAACATGCAGTTCCAGTTTGGACATTACCTGTCCATACTGAGATCAGTGCTGAAACGTTCTGTTGGATTCTGCTTTGTCTACATGTTTATTCATTTGAATGGCCCCTGTCTGTGGTATGAGGATCAATGGTAGAATGGCATGGATCAATGGTAGAATGAGTGAGTCATGCTAGGCAGAGATTTTCAGGCTGCTTCCTCTTCCAGAATTTGCATGGGATGGGTGTTTTCTGATCTCTAAATAAAAGTGATGTCAATTCTTGCAAACACTGTCTCCTTTATCCTGTGAGGGAATACTTAACAATCCTACTGCTATCATGCTAAACACATTCTGCATAAAAGCTTGATTTAATACTCCTTTTAATGGTGATTTCTTATCTACACTGCTTGCCCCATTGTATCAGTAAACATGTTGACAAGACTGCAGTTGTCTTTTGCAAATTAACAAGTTCACCCCTGTATGGAAAGCCAGCTTTGTTGAGGCGTAGCAGATATGAGGAATAGTGGCAAACTGGGCTTCTGCAAACAAATAAACATTTCTTCATAGAGCAGTGCAGCCAGATATTCTCACTTTGACATAAAAGCCTCAGGTAATTCTCCTTTTCTAGCTCTGAATTACCTTTCTGACAGCCTCTTCATGAGGCACTAAATTTGCTTCTGACTGATTGAGGCCAAGTCAGTCGCAAATCACATTGTCGCATCTAGGAATTCATGAGTTTTCAGCTCTGTGAAAGTATTTCACCTTTTTGAATTGACCACGTGTATGCTGGAAAAAAATATTCAGGTTTGAAAATCAGATTTTCTATGTATTTATTTAATAATTTTAAAGTAGAAAATATCTTCTCCAAGTATAATGGTAACACTTAAAAGAACTGGTTACATTTCCAGTAGAATTTACATTTTCATGAAAGGCTATCAGGCTTATTGAGAAAATAAAGCTCAAAGTATGACTTGTTCCCTTCTCCTGGTAGAGAAATTCGGTGCTTTAAAAAGCCCAGAATGGCATGCTGCTTTAAAAGTATTGTTTTATGAAGCAAATTATTTAACTGTATATTTGGGGTTGGGTTCTCCTTGTTGCTGCTATTCCTCATGAAGCAGCCCAGCTCTCTTCCAGTCCTTAGCCTGTCATTTCTTTGTACATCAAGCTTTCCACTGTCAGAATGTGTCATACCTCACCCACTCAGCTGTCCTGAGTAGTTCTGGGTTGGTTTTCTGTGGCTGCAATTGTCCTCCTGCCCATGAAATGATAACCATACATCCCACCTAATAGCATGTATAGCTAGCACTTTCCTTCATTTTAGGGAAAAGTTCTATCACACCTGTATCTTTTAATCAGAGGCTGGACTAAAAATTTTATTGAGACAAATGTAGTAGTAGAGATCCCAGCCAAACTGAACATAGAAGTAATATGGGAGCCAGGACTCTGTGAGTGAAAGTTGTTTTCTGTGCATAGTTTTGGAGGCAAATGTCTGATGTACAGGTGTTAAACCTGTTAAACCATCTCCCACCTTTCAAGGGAGATACAACTCACTGCTTGGCAAGTTTTCACATTCTTAGGATATTTTCATACAAGGTAATTACCAATATCCAGCAAGAAGAGGGTTGTTTGGGGCTTTTTCAAGTGTTCATGTAGCATCCCTGTGGCATGATACAGTAACTGCTATTCTTCCTATGATGTCATTCAGGAAGCGTCTCTGTGACAAGAAAGACACTTAACAATGAAAAAATTCACACTCTTTGATTTTGTAAATGATAATTCACTGCAAATTGGAGAGACTTCATGGATACAGGACCTTCCCTGTGATGACAGTGAACTAGAAAGGCTTCTGAAACCTAATGAGCATGTCCTAGTAAACTGGCCTGTGGGAGAAAGAAAGACAGAAAAGCATCTGGTGAAAGTTGTGTACATGAGTGGTGAGTGCAGTTCCAGAATATTTTTCTGATATGAAATCTGCTTTTAAGGTATTGTTGCCCGATTGTCTGTACTTTGGCCATTTTCCTTTCCATAACCTCAGATGACCCCCAAGAGCTGGTGGAAATGATGCAAAAGATATTACGAGCAGATGAAATTACAAAAATACAAGTCCTTGGAAAAGGCAAGAGGAAGAGGATAGAAATGATATTCTCAGAAAGTGAGGACAGTGACCTGGATAAAGAAAAGGTGAGTTTCTGTCTTTATGTGCCTTATATTGTTAGGTCCATAAAGAAATGAAACAGACTGTAACTATTGATTCTTCATGAAATAATACAAAAAAGACATATAGTAAAGGTAGGAATACAGGCAGCGTTCGCATGGTACCTCAGCACAATAACCTGTCAGAGTAATTACTTAGGCCAATGGATTTTGTCCTTTTCTGCGTCAAGAGACGAGTGTTATTTGTTATTCAATGCTTTGATGCTCTGTAGCTGCATTGCATTTTCCCCTGTGAGACAGAAATCTGACTAAATCTGTAAAAAATGGAAGGGACCAGGCTTTATGAGGTATGCCTTGTGCTGCGATCTGCAGTGACAAAATATACAGAAGGAAAACATAAAAGTTAACAAAGTTACAAATGTATTTTTTGAAACTATTAACCAAGAATCTCAAGTGCACAGTGAATAAAAACTTACGGTATATTATTAAGTACTGTAATGAAAGGCTCTCTAGGAATGCAAAGGCACTGTTATGCAATTTTTACAGGGGAAGATGATGAAACATATAAAAAGAAGGAAATCATTGCAGGATTCTGCTCCTGCCAACATCCTGAGTCAACTTGAAACATCTTTAATTAACAAACAGGTAAACATCCATTTTCAGCACTTTTAATGTATTAAGCAAAAACAGTTTGGAAGGTATTTTTGAGGGAAGCATAGGATTTTTGCCATAGTGAAGTTAACAGTTCTAAAAGATGCTGCTTTGGAAAACTGGTGAATGCAGAAAAGATACAAAGGTACCTAACAGTTACATATTACAATGACCTTTCATTTTTAATTTCAATAATAATAATACTAATAGCTATGTTTAGTAACAGCTTTTATTAAAATGCACTGAGTCTGCTTACGCAAGAGAATTTTTTGGTTTAGCCAGATATTTTAATGTTAGTTTTGATGCTTTGATTTTATGTTGTTGTTATTGTCCTAGATATGACAGCTGTTTGGGGTTTTTTTTCAGAGAGAACCATATTCAGGAAGCAACTTTCTATATAGTGAAAGTAGCAGTGATGATGAAGAGCCTTTATTTCAACTCTCCAAGGTAGAACTATGTGCCAAAATTAAAAGTCTCAAGAGGAAGCTGACAGATACCATGAGAGAAAACTGCCGCTTGAGGCAGTCCCTGGTGATGCTTCAAGGTAAAGTTGGGAGTATTTTGATGAAGAGGAAAGCCTGAAGGTCAGGAAAAGCTTGATTTATAAGAGGCCATTTGGATGGGAATTATGGATGCTCAAGCAACTGACATGATCAAGGCCTACCATTAGCATCAAAGTCTGTGATACATGGCAGCATTTAATTCCAGCAGCACTTACTGTCTTACACAGAGGCCATGCAATCATAGAGTTAGAAATGAAAAAAATCTGTCTCAATCCTGCCAGTTGTTCCCAAGAGAACCTTTCTGTATGCTGTGTAACCATTGGCTTAGCTCAAGTACTTCACTGACCAGTCCAACTAATCTTATTTACTAGCAGTCTTTCTTGATCAATTGATATTTTATAATTTCTGCAATTACTTAATTTCTAATTACTTGGTTGATTCCTCATTACTAGTGATCTGAGTTCATTTCAGATGCACCAAATTAATTCTTTCCCAGAGATGAAATATTTTGTTCCTCTGTAAATGAATCCTTCATCTCTTAGTGACCACCTCTGAACTGCCTCTCACTTGATCTTTACTGTGAGGCAGCCAAAACTGAATCCAAAATTTCAAACCATTAGTGAATGAATAAGGTTTAAAGAGTCACTCCTTCCCTTGCCAGCTATCCCTAGACAGTCTGGTATCTGGTTGGTTTTGTTTTGTTTTGTTTTTAATTGCAAGATGATTTTTCATCTGTTTATCATTTTCATTTCCCACCTGACTGCATTTCTTACATTATTCATCTTGGTTTGTATCATTCATCTCCACCTTTCTAAATATTATTTGTGAACATTTCTTTTAGTGTCTGACAACTTTTCTCACACATATAAGTCAGTTTACCTTGCATCCTGAGTAATTATCTTAGTCTTTTACAGTATTTTCTGTAATTTAGTGATTCTGTATCATGCTGATATGTCATCTCTTGCATCCTTTTTGCTCTTTATTGATTCTTCTTAATGGATGCAATAAAAGTTTATATTTGAAAATATTACTTTGAGGAAAGGTTATTTAAAATATATTCTCTATAGATTAAAAAAAAAAGGAAAAGCAATCTCTGTAACTTATTTGAAAGAAAAAAGAAAATCAGACATCACTTAGCCCATATTCAATAGCTTTATGGACTTGTAGAGATTTTTGAGATTGTAAAAAGATAAACAGTCTGTTTTGTGTCACGACAGGCATAAACAAATAGTTCCTCTTAGCCTTGCATTGAACTGATCTATTCTAGAAACTGAGGCCAGATCTTCACGGGTGGGTACAGCAGAATGGCAGGAAAGCATTTGAGAGAGGAGGAAAAAAGTATATTGAAATGTCTTTGTTGACTACTTTGAGTCTTTCACATTATGACAGGAATCTAATTGCAAAAACATCTCTGCTTATGTAATTGGAGTCTGAAAGCTGCAATTACTATTTTACCCCCCACTTTTGATCTGATTTCAGTGTTGCCACAGGCAGTCACTCATTTTGAGGCACTGGTAGGGATGGCTGAAGCGCTGCTCAAAGGGGGAGTGACATCACCTACGTCCAGCCTGCATCCACACGCTGTTTGGAAGGCATCTCACAATCCATTAGCAGATTCCTATGCAGCTATGCATAGTAACTCCAGCTCACCAATAACTTTGAATGTGGAAGATGAGGAGCAACAGACTGAAAAACAGGTCAGTTAAAAGGCAATTTCAGGTATAAAACTTTATACAGTGTAAACTTTACTGCTAGAGCATAATATAAAAAAATAACCATCAGGAAAATAATTTGTCATCATTGCATTGATAACGTGACCAATGAGCTCCTTTTGTGCAGAATTCTCTTTCCATGAGAAGCATTAGCTTATATTCAGTGTCCTGTACACTCTCAAATTCACTTTAATTTTTGGTGACCTTGAATATCTGTGGCTAAGGGCAGAATGTGGATGCATGAAGAAAATATCAAGATCCATAGATAACTTCCAGCCTAATTATCTGGATGCCAAAGGGGAATGATAGTATTTCAAAGATAATCTAAGAAGAATACCAGCAGTCTGTTCAAACTGTTAATTTGTACTTGGAGGCTGCTATGTTTCTTCTCCTATTCCACACACTGGCTAGCAGTTAAGTAGAAATACATGTATACAGAGATACTAAGTAAAGTTCCTTTATTCTCTGCAATTATAACACAACATGATTGAGAAATCTAAGGGACAGAGGCTGTACATAAAAAAAAATGAAGGCACAATTCTAGTGTCTGCATTAACAATTTGCATAAAAATTATTATGCATCAGGTCATGCTAATACATGCAAATCATTCTTGTGTGTTGTCATAGAGTAGTAAAATCCAAAGAAGTCTGTTAAAAACTATCATGGTATGTTTTGACTGCATATTGCAAGCCACAGAATTTGACCTAACATCTTCAAAGAAGTAAAAAGACCTATTTTTCTGAGCAACCTGCCTTAATTTGTAGAGGTAGCTCAAAATTGCCTATTAGGAGAGTTCAAATTCTTAGGCTGTACCAGTGCTGCGTGCAGAAGCCACTCTCACAGCCCAGGACCAGATGTCACAGTTCTTAGGGCATGTCTGCTCACAGGCAGGAATATTTGCTCGGGCACAGTGCCATGCTACCAAGGCAGTACAGAAACCATGCTGGAACTGGACCACAGCCAGCCTGCAGGGAGTGCAAGCAGAAGGATTTTGCAGTGTCTGAACGTGTCCTGCTTCCTCTTGTGAGCAATAAGATCTCCTGGTGAAGGAATTGCTAGGATGCATGGGCTCTTTAGTCTGCCCCACACTTCTTCCTGGAGAACAACCAAGCTGTGTGTATAGTCCCAAATGCTGAGTGGTATGCAACTGTGGTGTTATCTTGAGCACACTGTTTGCAGAGATTACTTCTGAACTTGTGGTTTAACAAGTGAAAATGAAAAAGATATTTCAGTGCTAATACTATATAATATTTCTAGAAAACTGCAGTAGTTAAGCCTATGACCAATTTTCTTTTCCAGTTCAAGATCGAAAAGTGGCAGATTGCACTTTGTAACAAGAGCAAACCTCAAAAATTTATAAATGACTTGATGCAAGCACTTTATACACATGAATACATGGCTACACACAGCCTGACAGGTGCAAAGTCCTCCTCTTCAAAGGATAAAGCGGCAAAACCAGCTATGAATCAGAATGAAGTTCAGGAAATCATAGGTGATGACTTGTTAACCTTACTCAGTGTGGCTCTGACTTGACAGGGGGCTTTCTTGGAGGGAGGGGCTGTCATGCTTAATAGCTGGTCTACTCAGGTGATGAGCTGCTTCCTATTTCCTTCTTCAGGTACATGCCTTTTTAAACCATCTGCTAAAAATACTGCCAGTGAAATACTCTGCAGTAGTATTTCTATCGTGTGAATTCTGTGGGTTTTATTCAGGTGACTGCTCAGGCACAGTGATATTGTGAATTTTTTAGCTCTTGCAAGGTTCATCTGCAACAGTCAAACTTGAAGCACAATGATAACAGATAAGGGAAGGCAAAAAGAGGATGCACTTGGATCAAATTTTAAATTATGTCACCGTGTTCTGAAGTTTAGTGAATGTTATGAATTCTGACATTTTAAATAGTGCTAGAGGCAAAGTGAGATAGTATAGAAGACAGAAATAGTGATCAGAGAAGCAAACAAAATTTGATTTTTGCTGAGGTTTACAGCAGAAAATATTTGCTGCATTGGACAGAAAATAATTTCAGATGGAAGTATCAGCTTCAAAGAAAACAATATTTTGTGAGCGTATGAAGCCAGATTTTAATTGGATTCACACCTGTAACTAAATACTAGAACAATATAGCTTTGATTACTGGACTATAATTCTTCTCCCATTGCCATTCCCTTGGACTTCTGCAATTCTCTTGGTTTCCTTCTCAGCTTAGCTCTAGTTCCTGTACCTTAGTACTGTTTTGTTCAAGTTAGCCAGCAGTTTCCTTAAGAACCTTGTTAGAAAAAAAAAAAAAAGGCCCAAAGTCAAGAGAGATAAAAGGAAAGAATGTGTAGGATGGTAAAAATATATTTAAGGCAGTAAGATGAGAGAGTTTTGAAATGTCATTTGAGAAAAATGAAAAATATTTAATGGAATGAGAAAAATGGTTGGACTCAATCATAATAATCTTTTTCAACCTAAATGATTTTATGATTCTAAATCCTACTAAGCCTAGGCAAAACTGAAAAGAGAAGCAGAGAAGGTAATCCGGACTTGGAATACAGCATGTTGTGGAGAAATCAGCGGCAAAGCCCAAAGAAACCAAAGTACTTTGCTAAGGTAGAAGAGAATACTCTAGAATCTAAACAGAAAGTGTCAACATTACACAAGAGAAAAAGAAAAATTAGAAGGAAGCTTGGGAGTTCTAGCACTGTAGAAAATGAGTTAGTAGATCAGATTATTTAAAGAAGATGGAAATTGTAGGACTTCAAAATAAAATGAGATGAAAGGGCAGGGAAATCAAGGGAGGGGAAGATGATGGAAAAGAAGGGAGCAGGAATTGCATTCCTTGTGTTAAGCCCTGTTACTATTGCATTCAAAAACCAGGCAAAACAAAAGGGAAATTTTTAGAAAAAGTGACATCACCTGCAAATGAAAATGAGTAAGAAGAAAAAAAAAGTAAGATTCAGAGTCATAAGGACTGATGAGTATAGGAAAAGGACACTGATCAGGAACAGAATATAAGGACAGAGGATCAGGAAGCACAAATCACTCACTATAGAAGCCCTTGTGGCCCTGGAGTTCCTTTTGAGTCTGCCAAGAGCAGGCACAGCAAATGTGGAAGGCACAAAGGAATACAGGAGCTGGCATGTGTAAAGTCTATGAAGGCATTTGTAAAGATAGTGAAGTAACTAGACTGGAAGCTGAAGTAGCTGGAACTTTAGAAGATGCAAGAAATACATTTTTTTATCACACATCTCTTGTTTTGCTAATTTGGAGACTCCATATATATATATATCATCTCTTTATTTCGCAGGAATCACAAAACAGTTGTTTCCAAACACAGATGATGCTTTAATCAGGCGAATGATGGGACAAAAACTGAACAATTGCACCAAGAAGCCAATTTTAAGCAAAGATCTTAACTCAGGTGCTTTTCAGAAACACAGCTTTTGGTAAGTCAAATAAAAAAATGTCTGCACTGTGTAATTCTGCATATCACTTCTTAGTAATAAAATTGAAAAGTAGTCTTAAAATTCAGATAAGAATTCATATTTACCTACTTGGTATATGCACTACCAAGCCAGTAAGTATTTCCATAATCTTGGACAAAAAGTACATAATACAGAAGTGCAGTCCAGTGTAACATTACTGCACAAAAAACTTATTGGTTCCAGACCAAGCAGCAGGAATTGAAAATTACAGGAAGAGAAAACAGAAGTAAACACGTGGAGTTGGTTTGCTCAATATGTCCACTTCGGATTTGGCATTATTATTCTCTGGCTTACCAGAGACCAGTCAAATCCATTTTCAGGTCATCTGTTGTACCCCAATTAACCCACAAGTGAATATAAGGAAAATCACACCTCTTTGGTATGTATTTAAAACAGTACTGTAGGAGAGCTAAGCTGACCATCCTTTACTGCCAAAGGAGTTTAAATGATTGGGCCAGAGGAATTATTAAATAACATATTACCTATTATAGGCATTTTTGCCTTGTGAATGCAACTAATATAAAATTACCGAACTCGTGGCTGTGGCCGGTGAAGTCAGCTATTTGCACAGTACTGTTTCCACATGTACCAAATGTACATATCACAGACTGGTGGAGCTGGAAGGGAGCTCTGTCAGGGGCTGGTCCAGCCCCTGCTGCTCCAAGCAGGGTCACCCAGGCCAGGTTGCTCGGAGCCATGTACAGTTTGGTTGAGTATCTGCAAAGGCAGGGACTCCACCAGCTCTCAGGGCACCCTGTGCCACGGCTCCACCACCCTCACGGTGTTACCTCATGTACAGACAGGACCTGCTGTGCTTCCATTTCTGCCCACTGGCCCCACTGAGAAGAGCCTCCATCTACTTTACACTCTCCCATCAGACATTAGTGCACATAGATTAGCTTGAGCCTTCTCGAGGCTAAACAGGCCCAGCTGCCTTAGCCTCCCCTCAAGAACCAGATAAGAAATGAGCAAGAACACAGGACAAGAGATTTAAATAGGGTGACAGAGAAAAGAGATTTGTTCTTACTTTGACTTTCTCTACTGAAGTAATATTCTTCCTGGTTCACTTACCTCCTGCATGTTTTTAAAATCCAAATTTGCAACTGTAAGACACTTCATAAGAAAAGAACAACCACAAACCAACACAACAAACCCCCCCCCCCACAACAACAATAACAACAAATAAGAAGCACCCAAAGATATTTCAGTATGTTATGATACAAATGTTTAAAATGTAGTAGTGCTTTGCTTCTAAAATTCCGTTCTAAGCCACCTGGTAGTACTCCATGGACCACTAGTGGTCTGTGAATTATTACCTGAGAAATACTTAGAGAATATCTGTTACGAAAATCCAAATACACAGGTTTTTCCATCTGGAAACGATAAACAAATGCACCAGCCTGGCAAAGATAAAATTTACTGTGTTAATGCTTTTCTCCTAGAGATGAGAAGACTTCATAAATCAAAGGTCCTGTGTATTTATAACATACAGTATGCAGTGATTCACTGCAGTATTTTTCCTTGTCCTTAACACAGGCGTGAAAAATAACTGCACAAAACCACAGATTTTGTCTTCTTTGAAAGCATTAAAATCCTAAATATTTTAAATCTTTATCCTCATCAGAGGGATCCATAAATTTTGCTAATTCCTGAGTCTTCTAATGTACACAGTATTCCTGAACCCTTCATAGGAAGACCTTGACTATACTAAAACAATTCTGAGTTGTTCTTTAATACTGCCTGCATACCTTCCAATTTAAACTCAATATTTTAAAAATGCCTTTCTGTCTATTATTGATCAGTGTTTATGTAAAATCCAGTCCAACATCCATTGTAACAAATTCAGACATTGCCTGAACAGTGTCTTTTGAACTGATGCATTTAGAATGGATGTTTTTTACATCTGTTAAGCATTCCCTCACTGTCAAAGCAGTTAAGCACCATATAAGTAATCAAGATAACTTGGTGATTTCTTTAACTCAGATGACACACATTCTCTGTAAGAAAAGTAAGACAATTCAGAACTGCTCATAATCTCACTGTAAGTCCTTCAGTCCAACTTCCAGCACTGAAGTACAGAGAGGCGTAGAGAAAATTCTGTTATGCAGTACCTTCGGTAACCACTTACCCACACAAGTTACTGACTTTAAAAACTGGTGATGCTGCAGTTTTTATTTCCTCCCTTGCTGCTATTTCTTCCTTACCCACCTCCTCCATCTTTCCCCAGAGTAGAATTATGATTCAAGAGAAAAAATTTGGAGTCAAACCCAATGAGACAGACAAATTTCCATCTAAGATCCATGAAGGTGAGGTGAAACAAGGAAAAGGGCAATGTGACAGTGAAGAAAACTATTTAATCAGCTAATAATCAAAGTCTGCAGCTCAGAAACCAAGAACTAATTGCATATTTAATGTTAATATCTCATATTTAGTTATAAATTGCCTCAACAGTGGTTCAACAGCTGCTCCTCAGGGCATTATCTCTTCGGCTGTTCCTCCTTGTACACAAGACCAGCAGGATGATGATTCACCAGCTGCTAATGCGCAACTTCAGCAAAGTGACATCTGCCTGACTCCACCACCTCCCGCCCCAGAAGGTCAGCAGCAGTGTCCCAAACCCACGTCTTCCAAGGCGGAGTCTCAACTCGCCAGCAGCTCACCAGCGCCCTCTCCCAACCAGGGTTGCGGACAGGATCTCAGGAATTCAGACAAGGAATAAAAGGAGCTGTTTCATTCCAGCTCATATGCTCAAAGCAGATTAAGAAGCAGTATAAAATAAATCATATCTAAATTGTAATAGATATATGGTAGTGTTCAACAGTGGGCAGAGATAGAAGCCTGAGAACTTTTTTTCTCAAACAAATGAAAATCCCATAGTCTAGAAAAAAAATGAAGGCATATTAATATCTTTGGATTTAAGATGTTATAAGATATATGCATGTTATGCAGTAATTAAAACTTGTACTGAAGAATACAAGTAGAGTTCCCCTTAGTTAGAAAAAAACATTATTTAAAGTACTATCAAAAGAATATATGTGAGGAGCCATTATTCCCCTTGCTTTCACCTTGACAGCTGAGGGAAAACTGCTTAACTGATCAAAGAAAGCTATTATATATTAACGCAAAAAAGATGTAGTGATATGGAGAGAAAATAAAAAGATCTCTTAGTGAAATGAAGACTGTGGGCAGCACGGGTGTAGAAAGCACAGGGCCACAGGAGCAGAGAAGAAGAAATATAATAGATGTTTAAGGCTGCTGCTAATTTGGAAAACAAAAAAACTTTCTTTAGGCAACAAAACTACAACTTTCAAAATATCCACAGTGAAGAAGTGGTTATTTTTTAACCTCTCAAAGTAGGAAAGGCAGTGTAAGAAGCCCTGTTCCTTTGTAGCTCAGGGAAGAGTCCTCCAGGAGAGCCTGTTTAGTTGTGGAAGCCATTCTCTTACAGGGATTCTGCTGCTGGTACTCTGCTGGTTCTGCAGCTCTTACTCTCTCTTCTTCCCTGACCATCAGATCCATAGGATAAGCGTGCCTGGTCCCTTCAGTCGGGAAATAGAGGACACCATCAGAAGCAACTAGCAAAGGGCAGAGTTGCCAGCTTCTACTCCCTGTGTTTTGATTTTGGTATGCTACCCCTTGCTTAGAGAAACAGTGGACAGGCAGAATATTCCTCATGGGACTAGGACCAGGAAAATCCCAGTATCTAGGCAGTTCCCCTTGAGATCTGACACCAGTTCTTGCAGGAAGCAGCTGGCAGTCACACAAACCCTGTATCAGCATTAGGAGGAGGAGTGGAAGGTACAGGCTCCCCTGGGCACTGGTCACAGCACCAAGCCTGGCAGAGTTCAGGAAGTGTTTGGACAATGCTCTCGGGCACGGGGTGACTCCTGGGGTGTCCTGCATGGGGCCAGGAGCTGGACTCAGGGATCCCGATGGCTTCCTTTCAACTCAGCATATTCTATGGTTCTGTGATTTTTTTTCCTTGCTGGCTGATTTCAGGTTTACAGTGTGCTGAACATGGGAAAGAGAGAACACTTGGGACTAGAGCTTTCCTGTCTGAGTGTACTTCTCCCAGAACTGAGAGTACTATTAGCTGAATATATTTCAAACATGGCAAACAAGCAACTAACGAATCAGGTAGGATATTATAAATAATATTAGAGTGAACACTGAAAAAAACCTGAAAATGAGGTTATCATCCAAATACCACTGAAGAGAAGTGCTGCAAATCTAACTGTTCTAGAGCAAGGCACTAATAGAATGCACTGTGGAGAAGACTTCTATGTGGTCTGGGGTACAAATTCGGTGATCTGCTATCCTTTTTCATCTCTCACCTAACAATTCCTCATAGATAGCATCAGGATGAAAGCAGGTATGAAATATATTAATTCTATCTCATGTTATTAACTACCATCTATAAAATGTAACAGAAGGATGTTTGCTATTATGTAAATTTTGTATATGTAATTGTATGTACAGCATTATATAATAGTGTATATAATTAATCATATTTTTGAAGCAACTTTCTACCAAATAAAATGAAACATTACTACGTCTTAGTGCTGTTTTATTATCCTCACTGTCTAATGGGCCTCTTCATACATCAGCCTCTGTGGTACACTCTTAACATACAAGGCTGAGATTTTTCTCTCACGTTTTTGGGGGTTTTTTTCCCTTTTTTTTTTCTTTAATAACTGCTCTGAAGCCAGCTTCTGTAAAGCTCATCATTTAACCTGGGGAAGGAGTTGGCCCACCTTAGAAGGGCACTGAAACCTTAAAGCTGTCCCAGCTGATGTTGCAGAGCTGAAGCTGTTCTGCCCTTGGGGAGGTGTGGAAGCCCTCGGGCAGGTGAGCAGCTGCTCTCCCTGTGGCTGGTGCAGTGCTGCAGATCCCGCTGGACTTGGTGCTTTTCTATCCTGCTGCCTTGGTGAATTGTCAAAGGAAAACCAGTGTGGCTGGCAGCTCACCACAAAGAGTATGGGAGGAGTTTCATGGTTGTGTGGAGGGCCTGCTCCGAGGCAGGGGCCAGGGTGATAGTTGGGTATTCTGGATAAAAGGTACAACAAATGGAAGGGGATATTTTAATGTTTTAACAAAGGGAAAAAAAGTGAGTGACCTGCAAAAAGACCATTCCTTCATCTTACTAAACTATAGAAACAATATTATCCCACTTGATGAAAGGAGATAAATAGTTGTTACACAACTGTATGATTAACAAAACAGCCATATCTCTTGTAATACAACCAGAAAGGTAAAAAATATGACTGTTTTTTTCAATATTACCCTGACAAACCCTGGGAACACAAAATTGAAGATTAGATAATCACAAATAAGAAATATCGGGAGTAACAGAAAGGGACATCAGATCAGCATATTGCTGCTTCTCCCAAAATTTGCATTAAAATAAAAATTAATTGGTTATAGGTAAATGTGTGATGTTTCAAAATGTAAAATTCTGATATGAGGAACAGAGAGCACATTATTTGCAGTCCTCAGAATGGGAGAAGACTGATGGCTGCTACAGAAGCTGTACTGGCATTAGACTGTATGGCATTTAGTAACTGGAGATTTACTACTGAAAAGGTAAGCAATAATAAAACTAATAATTTGAACTATTTATTTCTATTGCTGCCTATTAGATTGAATTTGAAGGTTAGCATTGAAAAAAAAAATTGGTAACTTTTTATCATGAAGGACTCAGAAGAGTATTTGTTTTCTAACATGGGAAGAATATTGAGATGTGAAGAATAGGATAAAAATCTTACTGAAAAAGTATATTGTTGAATAAATCAGGGAGTTCAATGCATATTGAGTTCATGTCCCCTGTTATTAGGGTATATAGATAGAAGTAAAAAACCCAAACCACCCGATATCTAAATTTTCTAGATCAAGAGTAAGTGGCAGTATGCCATGTTGATAAAAGAGGGAAATCAGTGGTTATAAAGGCAATCAGTACTTCACTTAAGGGAGCAAGGAGAGAAGCAAGAATGTTGAAATATATTTGAATTAGAATCATAGAATTGTTCAGGTTGGAAAGGACCTTAAAGATCATCTAGTTCCAACCCCCCCATCAGACATCTTCCACTACCAGGCTGCTCAAAGCCCCATCCAACCTGGCTTTGAACAGGGATAGGGCAACCTGTTCCAGTACCTTACCACCCTCACAGTAAGGCATTTCTTCCTAATATTATTTAATCTAAACCTAGTCTGTAATTAAGGGCACATAGTGAATATGTGGAGTTAGTTGCTAGAGAGCATTACTGAGTTTATAAAGATCGTCTGCTCTGAAACAGCTTCCACATCCTATGTAATATCTAGACTTCATTTGAGATTTGGACTTGGAGATCTCATGAAGAGGTCACAAAAACCCCTGCTTCTCCTTACCTCATCTCCCCTACACTTCCCAACAAGTTCTGCATAAGAACATTTCTAAGCTGGCCCAAAGCCTGACAACTGCTCTTTCACAGGAATTAGATGAAATACACAAATTTTGGAATTCAGAGTTTTGTTAGCATGTTGGAAATTATTGCATGACAACTCCCTTACTAATTTTTTTTTTCCTTAACTGTATTGTTTACATACAAGGAGGAAATTTGGTCTGGTATTCGCAAGAGTAAACATTTATATAAATGACTACTGAAAAATTCATATTTAAATGAGCTTCATTTGCATAGGGTCTCAGAGTTTGGAAAAAATAATTCCACCATGCTGGCCTAGTAACTTTTTACTACAGGTCCTCATATTAGCTGTTCTAAAGAATCAAAAGTTATCAATAAAGTGCAAATGCAAGCTATAAACAGAATGACTGCTATCAACATTCTGTTAGGAAATTCAAGTTACAAATGCAAAATATTAAAATTTAGGCAGCAACGATGACTTTCCAAGAGGCAGTCAGGCTTCCATTATTTTAATTTAACTAGAAAAATAAGTGTTGTTTATACACTCCAACAAGAGTGATTAAGTCATACAGCTGTTAATGCTTATATAACTAGTAGATACAACCAGCAGCTCAGTCTATCTATCTTCTATCATAAATCTGTTTCTACATTCATATGGAAGAGGCTTACAATTAACAGTAATAACTCTGTGTTTTCAAGAAACATAAGTGCATTAATTAATCCTTACAGTACATGATATGATACTGCTGATACTTGTTTATTCTCTTGGGTAACACCAAAATTTAACATTCAACCTTGAATTCTTTCTCTCCTGTGTTTATAGGATTTGCTAAGCACACACCATTGAAGTGCTTTGCGGGTGTGCAAGCAGCCCTTTTATACCAACATGAAACTCACAGGTGACATTTACCCTGTTCAGCTTACTTAAAACCAATGCATTAAGTAAAGATGATTCATACTGACTTTTACTTTAGGTGGCAAAAAAGTAGCTGTATAAAGAAGCAGGAGAGAGCAGCAGATAAATAGCAAGAATCATGGGCTTGGAGGTCTGAGTGATGTTTTCTCAATCCTGGCAGTAAGGGGGCACTGATAGGACAAGTCAATACTTGTTGGCATAACCTGTGTTGGTGACAAGGATTTCAGCTGTATGACCATGAGACCCTGCTTGCAAATCATGTGCTGCTTGGTGGAGATGAGATCCACCTCACTAATCAGGGTAAAGCTATTTTTACCAGTAGGATCACTGACTACATAATCAGAGATTTAAACTAAGAATTAAGTGAGAGAGTAACCAGCAGCCTTGTGGGGGATTGATGGACACAGAAGAAAGCAAAGAGCATAAGGTGATGTGGCAGGAACAGAACACAAAATCAAGACAATGGGGCTTAGGAGAGGTCACCTTCAACTCTTGCATGTAAGCAAAGAAATGTCTATGAGACACCATAATGGAGAAATCTCCCAGTGCCTTTTTAGATAGGAGCAGCCTCGTGTTTGCAAGCCCTGGTCCTAATGTGGGAGTTCAACCATTCAGGTATTTGCTGGAAGGACAATGCAGCAGGACAGAAGCAATCCAGGAGATTTCTGGATCTGGATTATGGCAGTGGTTACTTCTTTCAAGTCACGAAGGAGTCAAAAAGGACCAATAATGAACAGTGCTTTGTTGGACCCATACCCATGAAGGATTTGCAGGGAATGTAAAGCTCAAGACAACCTTGGCCACAGTGAGCATGAGATGGTGGAGGTCCAGATCCTGAGAGGAGGGTGAAGTGTAAAAAGCAGGCTCACCACTCTGGAAAGTGAATTCTGGCATCTTCAAAGATCTGCCTGGAAGAGCCCCATGAGATATAGCCCTGGAGGCAAGAGGGACCCAAGAAAGCTGCTTAATAGTTAAGGATCAGTTCCTCCAAGCTCAGGAACAGTTCATCGCTGTGAATAGGAAGTTAGGCAAAAATGCCTAACAAGGCCTGTATAGATGAACAAGGAACTCCTGGTCAAACTCTAACACAAACAGGAACCATACAAACCATGGAAGCAAGGATGGCTCAGAGAAATACAGAAACATCGTTCAAGCATACAGTGATGAAGTTAGGAAAGCTAAAGCTAAAGCACAACTGGAATTGGATCTAGCTAGGGATGTCAAAGGCAACAAGAATGACTACTGTAGGTACATAGATGACAAAAAAAAGACTAAGGAAACTGTTGGCCCATTGCTAAATGAGACAAATGACACAGTGACACAGTACATGCCTCAGTCTTCAAGATCAGCCTTCAGGAATTCAGGTTCCAAAAATCAGGGCAAAAGGCTGGACCAAGGAAGATGTACCCTTGGTGGGAAAGGATCAAGCCAGGGAATACATTAACGAGCTCGGCATATGCGTGCTAAGTCTATAGGCCCTGACAAGGATGCACCAACAGGTACTGAGGGTGTTGACACATGTGAGATCACTCTCAATTATCTTTCAGGGATCACGGTGTCTGGGACTGGTGCCTGAGGGTGCAGGAAAGCAAATTCTACCTCCATCTTCAAGAAGGGCAGGAAGGAGGAAGGCAGAAGAACCACAGGCCAGTCAGCCTCATCCTGATCCCCAGCAAAGCAATGAAGCAGCCAATCCCAGTAACTATTTCCAGGCTGACTCTCAATTACAAGAAAATCATTGAGTGTTAGTACGGCTTTACCAAGGGGAAATCAGGCTTGACCAGATTCATAAATTTCTATGATAAACTGCTTGCCCTGGTAGATGAGTGGACCAACAACTGGTATCTGGACTTCACCATTACCCTTGGCAACGCCTCCCGTAAGATCTTCACAAAG
This sequence comes from Bombycilla garrulus, assembly GCA_013400315.1. Lineage (NCBI taxonomy): Eukaryota > Metazoa > Chordata > Aves > Passeriformes > Bombycillidae > Bombycilla > Bombycilla garrulus. The sequence continues at coordinate 106,765 of VXBU01008656.1, read as the reverse complement.
GACCTTTGCAGGTGCCTGGCTGAATAAAGCACCGTGTGAGGTGGCTGAACACTGGGCTGCTGAGCACACACGGCGCGGCCCGGCCCGGCCCGGCCCGGAGAGGCGATTTTGCCGCCTTCCCTCCCCTGGGCTGCCAGCCCCAATAGCCATCCTTCCTCCTCCTTCTCTTCCTCCTGCTCCCCCGGAAGCGGTGTGCGGGTTTTCCCCCCGAGCCGGAACTTCATACAGCCCAACTGAAGGCGGACGAGGGGAGGCCGGCAGAAAGAGAGAGCCCAAAAGAAGGAAAGAGCCGGGAGCGCCGGCCCGGGGACCGCGCCATGGTGCTGCCGCGGTAGCGCCGGCACCTGCCATGGGGAACGCGGGGCGCAGCGGCGGTACCTCCC
>VXBU01008656.1:64604-106246 GCA_013400315.1 Bombycilla garrulus | reverse complement strand
GCGGGCCGGCGGTTGCGGTCGCGGGCGGGGCCCAGCAGCCGCAGCACTGGCGGCCCGGCGTGCGGGGTCCGCAGGGCCGTGTGCCGCGGGGCCCGGCGGTACGGGAACGTGAGTCAGCACCGCAGCCCCCGCCGGTGTTTTGGAACGGAAAACTCAGCCCTCTGCCGCGGTCCTAGAGCGGCCCGAAGCAGCCAGAGCAGCGCAGCTGCTAAAAGCGCCCTAGCTCGCCCGCAGCTCTTACGGGCCGGGCTCGGCTCGTTGGTGGCTGAGCGCCGCTAGGCTGGAGCTCGGGTCTCGGATCTTGCTGGGGTTTCAGGCTCAGGCATGTCCTTGGGCTGCTGAACTGCAGCTATGGCTGCTGGAGGAGTGTAGGTGTTGGCACGCTTTCTAGATAAAACCACGTTTAACGTATTTGGAAAAATACAGTAGCGTGATTCGAGTCAGAGTCGTTCATTATTTATTGTGGTGTCGCTGATAATTTGGAGTGAATCATAGAGACTTGTTGAATACAAACAGACTGCAAAGCCAAAGAAGGTATAAAATGGAAAGTGCTGTATAGTTAAACAAAACTTGCAAAGTGAAACTATATAGTATGTTTTGTTTCTGTTTAGATAATGGAGTCTCATAACTCTGACAGCCCTCACAAGAGTAAAACACCATCTTCTGAAAGTGAAGATGAGATTGAGTTCATTGGAGTAAGTAGATCTTGTACTGGAAATACATTGCATGTTGTAAAAATACACTTTCAGTTGTCCAGTAAACAGGAGAAGGGTCTTCATTGACTCTGTTGATGATTATATTTTGATGTAAAACATTACTCTTGAATATAAAGATAGTTCCATTTGTGAATGTTTGTGGGAGTTAACAGCTCGATTTTAAAGGTTTATGTGCCCTTTCTTGGAAGAGTATAAGATGATGTCAGTTGGGCCTGTAGAGAAAATATGGTCTTTTTGTGGTCTTTTCATTCAAGCAGGTGGGAGAGTATTACAGCGATCAGAGAGGTATATGAGAATGGACTGTAAATAACTTTCCTGGTAATCGTATTGCATAGCATTTTGCTTTATGAATAGTCTCTCTAAAGTTAATGGAGTAAATCACTGTTCATTCTGCAAATCAGTGTTGAAATCACTGTACTCAGTTTAGAGGAGGAAGGAAATAATGGGTTAGAGGCCTTAAACAATCCTCTCAAATTGTGAGGTGCTCTTTATTGTACAACACCTAGTCTAATGCTGACATGTTTTATGTTAACATAACTTTAAAATACTTGTATGTGTTGGCTATCCAAGAGAAGCAGAATGTTTTTTATGCTGTCTGTGTTCTGGTCTCAGTCTGTCATCAGTGAAGTGGTGCTGGATGGCAGAATTACATGGAATCATTTAGAAATTGGACAAGACCATTAAGATCATTGAATCCAGCCATTAACCCAGCACTAAACCATGTCCCTGGGAGTCACATCTGCACATCTAAAGATGTTTTTCTTGAAGGAACAAGTCATGTTACTAAGGTCAGGAGATTCAATGATGCCAGTATTTTTAGTGGCTGTTTTTTTGTAGATTTTTGAACAATATGCTGAATAATTACTAGAGCCCCCCATTTTGTATGGTGTTTGGTTAAAGCCGAAGTTCAACATACAGACTTTCTGTATATTACGTATGTAGGTGCCCTAGTATGAGGGATAGGTGGGTTTTTTTGCAAAAATTTTAAGTACTTGGTTATCTTAATATTTTGGTTGATTTGGGCAAAATTGATTGAGTTCAAAGTTCATGATAAGCACACAAGTATTCCTGTGCATCTGCAGAGAAGGACTTGGGATTGTTGGTGAATGAGCTGGCAATGTGTGCTTGCAGCCAGAAGTTCCAGTGTCTCCTGGGCTGCCCCAAAAGCAGCCTGGCCAGCAGGGTGAGGGAGGGGATCCTTCTGCTCTGGTGAGCCCCCACCTGCAGTGCTGCACCCAGCTCTGGGGCCCTCAGCACAGGAAGGACGTGGACCGGTTGGAGTGAGCCCAGAGGGCAGACACCGAGATGATCAGAGGGATGGAGCACCTCTCCTGTGAGGAAGGACTAAGAGAATTGGGATCATACAGCCTGGAAAAGAGAGGGCTTCAGGGTGACCTAATTGCAGCCTTCCAGCACCTGGAGGGAGCCTAAAGAAAAGAAGAAGAGGGACTTCTAACAAGAGCAAATAGTGAGAGGACAAGGAGGAGTGACTTCACACTAAGAGTATGTTTAGATTAGATATTCTTTTCTGTGAGGACGGTGAGGCACTGGAAGAGGTTGCCCAGGTAAACTGTGGATGACCCCATTCCTAGGAGTGTTCAAGGCCAGGCTGGAGGGAGCTTTGAGCAGCCTGGTCTAGTGGAAGATATCCCATGGCAGGGGGTTTGGGGGTTTGGGACAAGATGATCTTTCATGACTGAGTAAGCTTCATTTTCTTCAAACTGGGCAATGAACAAGTATAGCTTGGAAAGTGTAAGGATTGAAGGGCTGCTGGAGGATCAGAAGCAGTAACTGAAAGAGAACTAAAACAAAAAAACTAAAATCAACANCCACTTCTGGCTCTCTTTTTTTTTTTTTTTTTTTTTTTTTTCCTTGGCTTTGCCTATGAATAATAGGGATCCTTTGTTCCTTTGTGGTCCCAGTGACTGTTCCTTCCAAGAGAGGCTGCTAATTTAGGAAGATGACTTTGCTCAAATTTTTTGCAGGATTTGTGTCCTGGGGTGAGTAGCTTACTTTTTTAATTGAAGAACATGAGGAGAAAGATGTGTCACCCTGGCCATCACCTAATATCAGCAATATGTCTTCAGATCTCATTTGCTTCTCTGAATGAAGGTGACTTTGGACTTTGCAAAAGGATTTCTAGACTGCTTGGCTAGCTTTAGATCATCATTTCCATATAATAATGTGTATGACTGGAAACTTACATTCTTCATAAATGTTGTGGATGATTGCCTCCTGGATATCTGCATATTCTAAAGACCCAGTGCACAAGATGATACTGTATAAATTGGAAAAGCTACTGGGGTATCCCAACCTCCCAACCTGTGCTCATTTTGATGGATAACAAGTAGCTAGCTGTAGGCCATGTGATCTGCATTTTTCTTCCTTTTTCTCTTTTTTTTTTTTCCTTCTTGACCGTCAGATGTTGTTTTGGTGTGGATTTTTTGTTTCTTTGATCTGTTTTTCTTTGTGGTTTTGGGTTGTTTTTTTCCCACTTCATTCACTTGTACTCTGGTGTTTTAATTCATACTGTAGGACTATACTTTTGCTCCATCAAATAAGGACTTTTTGTCAAGCTGCTGCAGCCAGAGATTCAGCTTTGGTAGTCCGATTCACCCTCATTCAAGAAACTTAAAACTCTTCTTTTGTAGTTTTCCACCTTCTAATTCTTCATTAAAACATATTTTGTAAATTTAAAATCATTGCCTTTTAAGTTTTGCATACCACCAGAGAAATATGATTTAATCTACAGTGCAAACTGTTACTCCTGTGTTCTTAACATAGGATGATCTTGCCCCCATTTTCCTTACTTGGGAAAGTTAGGGCAAGAGTGAAGGAATTCACAATTGTAAAGCTCTGTAAACAAATAGATAGCTAATTCAGTTGCCACAGTTGGCACCAAAAGCACTGGACTTAGAGGAGAGTCAGTTAATATACCAAATCAAGTAATGCACTAAAACATGGTAGTTACCAGTTAAAGATTTTGCTTCCTTTACCTCTGTGATGTCAAATATTAGATATTCAGAATGAAGTATTAATCTCTTTGGCTTTTAGTTGCATCACAGCAGGAAGTGAATAAAATGGTAGTGGTGTTAGGAAGCAACTCTTACTTCTGCACCCATCCCAAGTCAGTTAGGAACTTGAATTTTTTGTATTTGCTAGATTTTAAAATTAAGTGCATGTTGATTCACAATGTTGGTCAGTTCTTGACAGTCTTAAAAGTTGGAAGTCTGCTGGGACAAAGATTTAGAGTACAAATAGTACCACTTGTGTCAATTAAAAAAAATCATTTAAATGTAAATTTGTTCTGTGATAATAACTAAGTTTACACGTCTATACACAATTATGCTCGCATAATTATTTGTCAAAGGTAAGTTTGTGGTCATATACATCAAAGCTAGATTCATGTTTCCTGTATGCTGGTGTGTGTATAATTATGCAGATGTTTAATTGTGCTGTTTAAGTAAACTGAGCATTTGGTCTGAATGCACATAAAGCTAAAAGAACAGAACACCTTGCATGGTGTGTCAGTGGACAAGGTGTCTGTTAGCTAGGCCAGACCACCCAGACATTGAGTGAAATGAGGAAGGACATCAAAGAGAGATCACAATTTAGGGCTTTCAGAAATAACTTTGGGATAAAAATGAGCTTCACAGAAATTGAGAAGAAACTCTCCTTGGAGATCAATATGAGGCTTCATCTTTACCAGTTACCAGTTAAACAAATATGATTGTATTAACAATTAAACTTAAAAATTAAATTTATTTTGCATGGCATAGTGAAATTACAGTTCTGTTGATGCTTCCAGGCAAAGCTGTGAATAACAGCAGAGACACCATGGCTGCCTGGAGAGTTAAAAACCAAGAAATTCTTCTACTCACAGAAGTAGCTGTGATTTTTGTTTGTTGCTCAGTGGCGTGGCTGTTGGTTTGTGAGAAGAATAGCTTTTGAAGATTGTTTCAGGAAGTAATTTAGAAGTAGATCATGTTGGAGGTTTGGGGGAGGACATCAAAGGGGAGTTTCTTTTTTTTGTTTTTGGTTGGTTGTTGTTTTTTGGTTTTTGGTTTTTTTGTTGTTTTGTTTTGTTTTTTTGGTTGTATTTTTTTCCTTTGAATGTAAAGGATTTGCTGATGTGAAGAGTGAGCATATCTTAGTGCTAGTACATCTGAATACATTTGTATTTCTGGGTGCCAAGTATGCCAGGAGTCAGCTAGTACAGTTTCAGCTGTTCATGGAGAGCCTGTCCATATTGTTTTTTTGAAATCACAGACTCTTTGTTGTCAGGATTTATTCCCCCACTCATCCGGTGGGGAGTTTACAACAGGTAGGATGAGGCTCTCTGATCCTCAGCTTCTTAACTCTTCCGTAGTGATGGAATCCTCAGGGTTGGCACCATCTTTGCATTATTATTAGTTGAACCATCTGGAAAATAAAGTAATTAACACTCTCGTAACTTTCAGTTTGGGACTTCTCTTGTGTGGAAGTAAACAGTACACAAAAATTGCATAGAAAAGGACACAGATTTTGGAAGGAAAAAGAATATTTCATGTGTACAGAAAACATTTAAACAAGTGTAATATCACTTGTATTCAATTTGTTTTGATCACTTAAACTTATGGGCTTGAAAGCAAGTTACACGGCATGTCAGCTGTCAGTTTTGTAAGTTTTTACTAGTTCTTGAGCCCTGAGAGTAAGTAAACATAATAAAGAAAAATCTCTGCCTTTGAAGAAGCTGTTAGGATCAGAGCTGAACATTTCAAAACACATTATTGTACTGGTTGGGCAGTCAGATGGTCAGAGTGTGTCAACTCTCACTTGCTAATACCTGCTTAATAAATGTTTCTTAAAAGCATTGCAGAGCCTATCAGTTTCCACAGAAGCAAATCTGCAGTGGATTTTTTAAAATATTTCATTTAGAAAACCATGTTATTTTTGTTTAATCATAAGGAGTTACTCTTTGGGGGTAGTTGGAGGCTGGCAGCTTGATTCATAGAAGCTTTTGTCATCTGTCCAAGATTTCATCCCTCTTCTCCCCAGTGAGACAGAGGACTGTTCATGCCTGGCCAGCTGAGCAGCTTTACTGCCTTGAAAGGTGGAAGAATGTAAAGAATGAGATGCATTAAGAGCAGCAGAGAGGATTCCATGGTGCTTTTCTCTCTGCTACTCATCATGAGGCAGCAGGTCTTCCTTGCTTGCCCTACATAGTTTATTGTTAATATCTTGAAGAAACTGCCAATATATGGCAGATATATGTACATTTCATCTCTGAGAAAAACAATTTAATGCTTTTGTGTGTGTGTTTTTAACACTTGCTTTCCAGGAGGGACCTTTAAGGCCTGTCCTCGAATGCATTGATCTTGTCAGCAGTGAGGATGAAGAACAAGAACCTAACAGTAGTTCTTATTTTCATGTGAGTATGTTGTAATGTATTTTAGGACATCTTAGTTGAATAAAATAATTGGTCTTCTGTGTTTTTCCTAGCAGTTACTCTTCACAAAAGCCTTGTTAGGTGTATTTTTAACAAGTACTAAATAATCATTATTGAAATATTTTGATTTTTCTACTTTCTGTTTAGTGAAAAGCAAGAATATCAGCACTTCACTTTTTTCAGAGCCATTTTTTCTGCCTTGAAATGACTTGGTACTTTCATTTGTCTTTCAGTCATCTTAAAAAGTGTAGAAATAAAATGTCACTTTACATGCAGCCTCGGAAGTCAAGGTGTCCAGTTTCTAGCCTGAAAACATACCTGGTCTACTCCAAGGCCTTTTCTTTCTCAAATAAGCTTTTAGGAACAGTGTATGGGTTGAATGACCTTATTCCAGTGACAGTCTGTTTTTTTAGCTCAGCATAATCCTTCATAATCCGTTCTAAGAATGTACAAGTCAGAAGCAGGCTCATCAGTTTATCTATCCCCCAGACTTATTCTGCCTGCTCTGCAAGGCCTTTGAAAGGGACATTGATAGACCATACTGGAGTTGGTTTTGGCAGTGATTTTCTTTGGCTTTTGTTTGCCTGTGTTGAGCAGAGGATGTTTGTAATAAACGTGGTTCTTGAGGAGAGGTGTCTGTACATGCGCAGGCTGACATTACAGGGATCATTACTAGAGCTGACTGTGTAAGAAGAGGAGCCTACAGTATATGGCCTATCCCTTAGGCTAGAAAAAGCTTGTGATTTGCCTTTTTGAAGATAGTGGGCAGTGTTAGAGCAAGAATGATAGCAGTTTTCAGGTTTTTTAGATGGGCTGCGTGTTGATTTGAAGTCAGGAGGGATTTTGTTTACTTAGAACAACGTACTTAACTTTTCATATATTGGAGACTTGTAGGACACTTAGCACAATCACACATGTTCTTCTGGTGCATGGTGAGGCTAATGTTTATGTTGAACTGCCTTAAATATGTGAAGAGGAGGGTTGTTTTTATTTTTTTTAACAGAAGTTACAGATGCTGGTAAAAAGGAAGAGAAAGCTACAAGGCAGCTCATGGAACATAGGCTAAGAGTATCTTTACTGAATTATGTTGTGATCCTTGGGCATCACTTTTCACTGTATTAATGTCTGTTACATAACAATCAACAAATTAGAGTTTAACTTTCCAATTGTAGAGAAATACTAAGCGTAAGGATCACATTGACTATCAGAAGGAACGAGTTGCATCAACCCTGGATCGTCTGGCACGCCATGTTGAAGTAGAGAAACAGCAAAAAGAAGAGAAAAACAAAGCCTTTAAGGTATTGGATGTGTTTTAGTTTGGAAGAATTGCATAGTAAAGGCCTCGTCTTTACAAGTGTCCCTGCAAGTGTCTTTGTTTTCACTACTAAGTAAATAAAAGAATTGGTTAGGCATACCTGGAATTAGCAACTAGTTCCTGGGGTGTTGTGTGAAGCACAACATGGACTTTGTCTGTTCAGTGGCTTTTAAGTGATCAATTTTCTATTTTCTAGTCTTACTGCAGTTCCTAAGGGGGGGGAAAAGTAAATAAATGAAAACCAATGGCAAAAACTTGTGCTCTTGTTTATGTATATAGTAGAGGAACCTTAGTATCAATTATTCTGATATTCTAATTTTTCAATTAATTGAAAAATAAGTTATCATAAACCACCATGCAGCCAGCCCCTTGGTATTTATCAGCTTTTGTCTGAGTTTTTTGGAAAGCTGTTTGCCACATTAAATCTGTATCAAGTAATACTTCATAATGGGATAAAATTTTCAATCCTTAAGGCATAATTTTAAAGTTGAATCCTGTTAATTGCACTTTGCAGCCATTTGAAAATAATGTACTTTTTACTTTTATTACAAACTGAGAGATACAGTCAGTGGGTATAATGGTAGGACTGCTCTCAGTGAGAGCTGGACATCTTGAAGGGATGGGATTACAAGAACTTCATGGAATTGAACAGGCACAAATGTAAATCCAGAGTTGGCAAAATGTGTTGACTTCCCAGCCTAATTTTCTCAACGCTGTTAGGGGCTTTTAAAATCACATAATTCTACTACAGTTACAGCTTGTTATAATCTGGGGTACACCATGCAACTGTAGTACAATGGAGTAAAAGGCTAGATTAGATATAGTCCAAGGTGGCCTTGAAGTCTGGAGGCCTTCATCGCCCTTATGTCTCTTCCACTTTGAATTTGGCAACCTGTTTATGTCTTCACATAGAGTTTTTCAACTGTAAAATGGAGTTAGAGATAACTGTGTAGCTTTTAAAGCAGCTTGAGAATGAAGGCTAAAAGATCCTTTTGTTAAATATTAATATTTTCCTCCTGCTTGGCTCTTCACTCTTCATCAGGTAATGCAAACTGCAGACTTAAACTTAGTCTTCAAAGTGAAAACACCTTTATTTTTTTCTCTATTCCATTCCATTTTTTTTTGTATTAAATAGAAGTCAGTCGAGTTGTAAGATTTTTTTTTCCCCCTCACTTAGGTTTTTGTGGGAGTGTTTTTTAGGAACCCATATGTAAGTTTCGAGATACATACTTAATCTTTTTTCTTGTTCTGTTTTGTTTTTGTTGTTTTTAATTTGATCACAACATTGTCTGGTATGTTTTTTCCCTTAGGAGAAAGTTGATTCCCAGTATGCTCACGGGTTGCAAGAATTAGAATTTATTCGGGAACACAGTGATACAGAAGCTGCAAGGTTATGTGTGGACCAGTGGTTAAAAATGCCAGGTAAGAATAGAAAACTAAGTTTGAGTGATGGTTTTTAAGTCCTGCATTACAGAGTAGAACATGTGAAAATTGTTTTGAGCTTGCAGGTGCCTTGTGCATAGCCAAATCTACAATATTAATTTTGCTAGAGCATATGATTTGAAAGTTCCTAAACATTTATTTCCATGAAAGCTATTCTTGTAATGATTTGCTGCATGGAAAATTTAAGGTACGAAGTCTAAAAACCAGGAAGGCAATGTCATTTATTTTTATAAGCAAAGTTGCTAGGAAGAAAAAATATTACTGTTGAACTGCTGCTTAGGAAAGTGTACGTGTACCTGCCCGGTGTTTAATGAATTTAAAGTACTGCCTTGAGGACTTGGAGGAAGGGTGTTCAAACTTGGAAAAGTTACTCTACTGGAAATTGAAGAGACAGTGAAAGAGCAGACTTACTGTAGTAGGATTGAAGTACAGTGAGTGGATTGTAAGTTTGCTTTTAAGAATCACTACAGTTTGATTCTGGAATGTTTTAGGGCTTGTGTGTTATTTTCTTAAGCCTCTGTGATTCAGCTTCTGATTAAGTGTTTTGTTTTGGAACACAGGTCTGAAGCCAGGCTCTGTTAACGGTGGAAGAAGGGGTGTTTATAGGAGGACAGGACAGACTCAAGTCAAGAGCAGTCCCAAATATTGTCCTGTGATGCATTGCAGAAGACAGTTTGATAATGTACATCTTCTTCTAGGTCACCTTCAAAGGTAAGGAGATACATTGCAAGAGTTCAGTGCAAGAAATAATAATAAAATAATGTGCTCTAACTTAGGACATCGGCATTAAGTCTGCTTCAAACTGCCTGTACTGATAAAGATTATTTTGAGAGAAAATTAATACGTTACAATTTATATAGATGAGCTTCATGGGTTTTTTTTGTTGATTTGGTTTAATTTTTTACTTGGTGTGTGTGGTTTGTTTTTTTCATTCAGAAGTGATGTCTTCCTCTTGTTGAGCATTTTTTGATATATGAGTTTTTTTGAGAAGTAGGAGTTCTGTACTCTAGATAGTTGTATCTTCCTTCAGTCTTGAAATAAACCAAAAGGCTAACTTACACAAGTTGATGGTAAGATAAAAAGAAAAGCCCCTAGTGCAGGGAAAGAGGAGCAGAAGCTATAGGCCATGTGTTCATAGCTGCTCTTGCTAGGCAGTACTCAGTGCGTCTGTGTTCAGTTCCAGCAAATACTGTCTTTGAACTAGTGAACTAGTGAATAGGCAGGATGGTGAGATAGTGAGAGAGTGTCATGGGTTAGCCCTCATAGGCAGCTCAGCCCCACACAGCTGCTCACTCACTCACCCACCCTAGTGGGATGTAGGGTGAAAGTTAGAAAACTCTGGGCTGAGGTGAAAACAGTTTAATAAATAAAGCAAAAGCTGCACACACATGCAAAGCAAAATAAGAGCTCTATCATGTGTGATAGTTACTTGGAGCTATGGCATTTGTCTTCCCAATTATCTCCCCTTCCTCCTCCACTCAGCTTTTATTGCTGAGCATGATGTCTTATGCTGTGGGATGTCTGGCCTTTTGAGGTCAGCTGTGTCTCCCAACACCTTGCTGGTGGGACAGTGTCTGAAGAACAGAGAAGGCCTTGACACTGTGCAAGCACTGCTGTCAGCACTGTTCTTCATAAATCCAAAACACAACAACCATACAGGCTGCTACAAAAAATGAACTCTAGCCCAACCAGAGCTAGTACAGGGAGATAAAAATAAAGAAATTATAAAAAGTCTAGGTAGGAAATTAAGGCTTTGTTAGTTCTCTTAAAAGCAGTATGATTTCTCTCCAGAGTGGCCATTTTAACATGTAAGCTGCAGAGAGAATCATCTCTGAACAGGATTCTTCAACTGATACATTTCATGAGAGGGGAAGTAAGGAATTTTTATAATTTGGGTTGGTCAGATAGAGGGTTTTTGTCTAATACCTTCAAACGAGAGTTTTTTCCCATTAAAAAAAAAAAAAACAAAACAACTATTTGACTATTTAGAGGGAACTAGTTTGCTAATTATTTCTTCTTCTCTAGGTTTGATCATTCTCCTTGTGACCCAACAGTCACACTGCATGGACCCCCACATAATGCTGTTGCCTGTGTCATATGCTGTGAAATATTTTCAACCTCTCAGCAGTACAATGATCATCTTTTATCTAAGGCAAGAGCATAAGGATATATGCTTATATATGCTTATAGTGGGTTTAAGATTTAAATGCATTGATTTTTGGTGGGATTTTTTGTTTTGTTTTTTCTTTAACCTTCTTTCTCTCTTCTCTTTTACTCTTCAAGATAGTTTTCTTTGATTCTGCTGTGTTTCAAACACCTGGTGTAGCCTGACAGTATTCCCTTTAGATGTGACCATTAGGTTGTACTTTTTGGTATGCCTTCAAGGGGACCATAGTTCTGTCTTGAACCTCTTGTCCATCTGTTGGTGTTGTTGATAGATATTCCTTTTTTTTTTTTTTTGCAAAACTGTTAGAGATAAAGGCAGGAAGTTAAGGTGAAATAAATGACAGTGAAGAGAAGCAGCAGAAAGGAGATGGGGGTTTTATTTAAGCAGTCTGGTGTTGAATTGGATAATGGATAGCACTCTCAATACTGGGTATTTTGATAACAAATATTCTTGCCTAGTCTCCAGACACTGCATTAAACTTGGGGAAGTGTTAGACTTCTGAAAATCAGACTAAACTTTGCTTGTAGTAATAACTCTTGATATGGAATCATACCTGACAGGCTGAAAGACAGCATCATAGTGTGTCCCTGCTCTTTTGCCATTGCTTGCTTCTGATGTGTTCAGGGCCATTAGCAGGAGTAGCAGCCAAGGTGGGGGACAGGCAGTGAGTGTCTCTTGCAGACAGCGAGAAGATGGGATTACTTTGATGTGTAAGGATGGGGAGATAATCCTAATCAAAGCTCTAAACAGATCATGAGGATTCTTGGACTGATACAGAAAGAAGCAAGCTAAAATATCAGAAGCAGAACTAGAGGATTTTTGCCCTGAAGGTAGAGCTCTGAAGTTGATGTAGAAGGCAAAGCAGGTGGAAGGAGTTGACTTCTACAGAAGTCACAGACTTTTTGGGCTTCTCTGAGGAGCAGCATTTGGGGGAGTTAGACGTTAGCAAGATTAGAGGAAAACTGACATGAGGTAAAACAGCTGCTTTATTGACAGAGGGAGCTTTTTCTGAGAGCCTGGGTAAAGGGAATGGCTAAGAATTGCTGGAGCCCTTAGTCCCTGGGAGGGTACTTGCTCCCAAGTGGTGCAAGAAGGGGATGGAGAAGTTGATGGTGTAGTAAGGGTGGATATGAGTAGCTGGCTTTGACAGTGTTACTTTGGCCAGTTCCTTGTGTCTTGTGAGCTGGAATGCAGATGGGTAGGCTGTAGATAAATGCAGATGTGGTAGCTGAAAACCTAAAAGTGAAAATATTACCACGGACATGAGAGAGGAATGGGAGGACATGAGAACCGGGCCTGGTTTCTTGACTTAATTTTTTTCCTAATAGATATTTTTCTCTTCCAGCTAAATGAAAATGATGGGCATAAAAAAGGTATTCCTCCACAGCATATTCCGTGTTTTGCATGCCCAAACTGCTTCCTCCTTTTCACCAAAAAAGATGAGTGTTTGCAGCATATGTCACAAGAGAACCACTTCCTCCAGGCTTCTGAATTGAGTGGTATGTTGCTACTAAGTGTATTGCTTTTAATTTTTTCTGATAATTCATCCTTAAGATAGAAAGTAACTTATATTTTTCTGCTGTGTAAAAAAGCTTAAGGTTTTAAAGTTTGCTAATAATAAATTCTTGTTTTTCTTTTAAGATCTTACATGTGATGCTTTGAAATTCATATTTTTGTGTAGAAATGATTCCTCTGTCACACTTGCTGTAATGAGATGAGTCTCATTGTTGAGAATCTTAAGTCTCTCATACAAGCTTCTCATCCTCCAGTGACTCCATGCAGCTACTTTCCTGAATAAGTTTACATTTAGCATCTTGAGAGACTCACAGCAAAACACATAAATTTCTTTTTCAGTTCCAGTCAGAGTGGCTACTGAGTTCCTTCCCCTTACTCTGCTGTCTGTAGTGTGCTTGGAGGCTATTTTTCTTGTCAGTCTTTGGCATTTGTGATGGCAAAGACTTGTGAAAATGTCTTCTCCATATAATTGCAAATTTAAAGTGCTCAGTTGGAACATTGCTGCTGGCCTGATGGCTTGCACGGACTACATGGCTGCTGAAGGCTGGAATACTGGTTATATTATGAGCAGGCAACATCCTGAACCATGCTTAAAAAAGTCCAGAGGAAAGATCTGTCTGATCATGGTGTTGCAAAGAGGGTTAATGCCCAACATAGCTGTACTGACTTTATTTCTGACATAAGCAATAGGCATTAAAGCATTTACTTCAATGTTAGCTAAACTGCAAAGTGGCCATATTTTAGACGTTATAACTCTCCGGACAAGCCTACATGGTCAAAAGGATTCGTAATAGTTATTTCTCATCGTCATAAGTGTATCCTTGACTTCTGCTATCCCCTAGAGTGGCTGCAGGAAATGTACAGAAAAGGCAGGCTTTGAAGGAATGCCCTGCAGGTCGAGTCAGTACTGCTGCCTTCATGTAGTGAAGTAACAATCAGCTGCATGGTTCTACTTTCCCTTATGCATTGTCACTCTAAGGTACTTCTATTCTCAAATAGGTTATTAATTCTGAATATGATGACTACAGATGCTTTTAAATTCAGGTCATAGGTTTTAAAAAAGATTACTGGTGAGCTATTGCTTTGAAGAGATTAAAAGCACAAGTTAGTATTTTCTTCTTTAGAGATGGAGAATACTGAACTCAGAACAAAAAAACTGAGTGCTCCATTTTTTGTTTTGCATTAGTAAGGCTTCATGATTAATAATTATCAGCATGGCCTGAGATCTGCCAGTGAAGTTAGCTAAAAGGCATAACCTCAAATTAGTGCCTGCTGATCATCACATCTTATTAAAACAGAAAAATTAAAGATCATTTGCCTGTGAAGGTGCAGAACATGAACAATATATAACCCATAAACCATTTTCCATTCTCTTTTCAGTAGAATTTTCTTGTTCTGCTGGTACCAGAAGTTACCTGTGGAGTATATACTCAGAACAACAGAAAGTCCTACATCTAAAAATTTAAGAATTAACATTAAGGATGGGAAAGAGAGAAAGAGATGGTCAGGGTATGTGGGAACTTGTTAAATAAATTGCATGCTTTTTTTAAAAAAATTACTCTATGGCTTAAACCAAAATTTTATGTAATAAGAGTAGACAGCTGGTAATAGGTGAAGGAGAAAAAGGTAAGACCCATCCTAAGAGAGATTTTGACCTGGCATTGTAGAAGGAGGAAAAGGGAAGTAAAATCAGTCATTGAGTATGAAAAAGCAAGGTGCAAACAGATTCAGGTAGTTACAGAAATTTTATTAATTCAGGATTTGGTTACAGCTTCTGTTGCACAGTTACTGTAGCTCAGCTGATGTTTGTTAACTTGTGTTCTGAACCCTGTAACAAATGAGTAACAATAGTAATTACATAATCAGAGAGCTGAAATTCTATGGAAAAACTCTAATGTGTGTTTTCACTTTCTACCATTCTGTTCTACAGATGCATTGAAGTCTGACCAACCGCTGCCTTTTCCATCCTTTGCAAAGAACCTCTTGATATCTCTGTGCAAAGAGGTCCCCTTCCAAGTGAAGTGTATGTCCTGCTTCAAGATACTGCGCTCACATATGGAATTAACAGCCCATTTCAGGTTTGTGAAATGCAGTTGTCTTTATAATGTGAATATCCAGAGATCAATGACATGATGACATGCAGACATGCTTTTAGTGGTACTAGTGGATTTCAGGGCAGCTAGGACCATCTGAATGTTGACTTCCTGAATAAACAATCAAAAACCTGCCCCCTTAACTTTACCCCACACTGTAGAAAGCTGATCAATGTCAGGATCCTTTTGGTATTTTCTGTAACAGAACAACAAAAACTGTTCTCTGTTCCACTATTTCTAAGTTCGCAGCATTTGATTTTGAAAATGCACAGTCAAAAACTGTACATAAGCATCAATCTACATGCTAACTTTGGAAATCAACACCTAATTCTGTTCAAAGTTCAGAGACTAAATATACATTGCATGGTTTTGTTTAGCAAGTTGGTAGGTGGGTTAAAGTACATAGAGGACACTGTTTCCAAGCACTTACTGCTATAACTGCTTGGTGATATATCGAGTACATCTGGAAGTTTAAAAGTGTCTTTATGTTTTATGTTTTTATGTCTTTGTGTTTTTAATCCATTCTAGAACACGTTGTTATAATTCTGGGCCCATGGCACTGTCAAAGAAAAGCATCTCCCAAGTTGCAGAGATATTTAAAATGAAAGGTCACTGTGAGAACTGTGATGAACTGTTTGCTGATAAGAATCAGATGACCCAACACAAACAAACCACTCAACATAATATTAGAGTTTTTACTACACTGGAAGAGTCGATCTTGTTGTTCTGCCATGTCAATGGAAAACATAAAAATCAGTCTCATTTGTCCTTCATTGTGGAGCGGTCAAGACCACTGCTTAAAAGACATTTGAGTCCAGATGAGTCCTCCAGTGAAATGCGGTCTACTCCTTCAAAACGCATGATTAATTTAAAAGATAAAAGTGAAGATAAAGTTGCAAACCAAAGTCAAGGTAGTGCTTGCAAAGTAAAAGCCTGGTTTTGTGAATGCCTTCAAAAGTTTTTTACAGAAGAGTCAGTAGAAAAGCACATTTTATCAGCAAATAGGATCTGTCACAAGTGTGCTGTGTGTGGAAAACTGGCTGAAAATTCGAGCATTATCCGCCTGCATATGAGTCGATTCCATGGAGGAGCACACTTAACCAATTTTCTTCTCTGGTGCAGAGCATGCTCTGTAGATCTTAGAGAAGAGGATATTATGGGACACATAACTGAATTTCATGGTGGACATAGTTACTACTATGAGCAAGAAGCTGTAGAAGATGAACCCATGCCATCTGGTTCCGATGCAGTGACCATTTCTGCAGGTGGAGATAAAGACTGCATTTCTGACCCTATAGAACTCTCCCCTGAAAGTGGTCCTGTGGTGGGAACATGGCAGTGCCGCATTTGTGAGGAGATGTTTGAGTCTGAAGAGAGTGTTAAACAGCATTGCATGTCCTTAGAGAGCCATGCATTTCACAGGTACTCGTGTGGCTTGTGTGGAAATCATTTTCGGAAGGTAGGAACACTACAGCGACACTTCCAAGAGCATCATAATCAGGAGATACAGACCAAATACTTCTGTGGCCTTTGTGGTGATCTCTTCTTCAACACAGAGGATGAATTTCTAAGCCATTACAAGGCGCTTCACAGCAGGGACTATACATTTGTACCTGAGCAGATTGAACCATCAATAAAAAAAGATGAGGACTTCCTCCCAGTCGAACAAGGAGATCGTTTAACCTGTGGGTGCCGGACAAGTTACATCTCCAAAATCAACAGGAGGAACGATTATGAGAATTGTCAGAAAGCCATGCTGCAGAAAGGAAACTTATGGTTTCGATGCTGCTTGTGTTCTGCAACGGCACAGAACATTGCTGATTTGAACAGCCATCTCAAGAGTCACACATCAGGGAAACATAAGCCAGAGATGTATGTTGTTAGATGTGCTGCATGCAACAAAAACTTTGATGATCTTCAAAGCGCGCATCAGCACTATCACATGAAACATTGCTTCTTGCAGAAACCTGATCTACCAAGTCTTGAATCAGAATCAGAAGACCCAGTATTCAAGTTTTCAGCAAGTGGGGCTTGTGTGGTCAGGAAACCTCACAGGCAACAATTTCAAGCATCTCCATCCAAAACTAAGGACAGACCACAGTTTTCTCCTCTGCGGGGCACAACAGAAGAAAAGAAAATAAAAAATGAGGACTTACAACAGTCTGAAGAACTTAGTGAAAGTATGTAGAAAATTTCTTTTGACATTAGAAAAGTATTGCTGTCCTTAACACACTCTGTTTCATTGTCATTACAAGTCGCATCCTATTTGGTTACATCCAGTCTATAAATGAGCTCAAATTTAGTACTTGTTACTTCTCAAATACTGAATTCTCAGTACTTGAATTTCCAAAACTCAGGCTCCACGATTTATTGTCATATGCCATATGTACAAAGTCTTGGGAAAAAAACAAGCAAAAAGGCAGAATCCGAAGACCGAAACATTTGTTTTTCAAATTAGTTTGGAGCATATTTTGGTGTTATAAGGAAGAGGACCATCCAGGATACCCCAATTAGGGATCCAATGCCTTGAAGTATAAAAGTGATCTATCATACACATTCAAAAGAAACTTGCCTTCTTTGTATATATAAATGTTTATGAGCCTGTTCGTGTTTTCTGTGTGGTCAATGCTGTTATATCACCGTCATCTCAGCTTTCTTAGCTTGCCAAAAACCAGTATCAGCTGCGAATTTATATTCCCAGTATGTATTGTTTTTTTCCCTCACGCATGCAGTTTTTTTCAGGTTCATTATCACTTCTAAGAATGACACCGAGAATGCTGGAGGTGTACCTTGTGTTCAAAAATTGGAAGTGTTTCTTGATTACTAGTGGTATCATAATGCTTTTGATTAAGAGGTTGACATTTATGTTAGAAGTACAGCAAAAAGTGCATATCTAAACATTTTATGCACACAAACAATTGAATGTCACAGAGACTTGGCATAGTCAGGGGTACACACTGGATATTAAGTGAATTATGAAAATGTCTTGATGCAGGATGACAGCTTTCTGTGCTTACCATAAAACTATCCAGGTCTACACCATCATATAGCCAGATTCTACTCTTCTCTCTAATCATTGCATTATTAAGTGCTAATTCAGTTGATTTTTAAAATCTATGCAGTCACCAAATAACATCATGTTTTGTAACTTTTCTTTTTGTAACTTTTTACTTACTCCTGTAGCTACAAAAATTTTCAAAAGCAAGTTGGTTGACCAGAAAGTCACATGAATTTTAAATGTGTCCTTTTTATCCCACTGAAGATTGTGAACTTCCTGATCTTGACTATCTGAGTACCATGACTCACATTGTGTTGGTGGATCTGGACAACTGGGGAAGCTTTTTCACACAGCTGCCAGCTAACCTGAACCAAGGGACATTTATCTGGGGTTTTCAAGGTAAAAAATGTTTGAAGTAAATTAAAATATAAGATTAGTAAGTCTACACATGTACTTGAGCAGAGATTCCTTGAATCTGAGAGAATGAAGAACAGGAGCAAATAGGCACTAGGCTTCTAAAGTTGCAGTGTCACAGGCCCTGTGTAACAGAAATGTTCTTGAACTTCTCCACTGCTCTTACTCATCCTTGTAGAATAGTTCCAGAATTGTGGAACTGTTTAGGAGTCTTTCTGGCTTCCCTCATGGACTTACTTAAGCTGTGTCATATTTTCATAATTATCAGGACAGCCATAATACTCAGAAATTATATTAACTCCTAACTCCTTCTAATAAGGCTGGCATTTTTTATTTTGGTTTCGATTTTTAGTTCCAGAAGGCATGATTTTGCACTCTTAGACTTTTAATATTGTTCTATCTCTGGCTTGTTCTGTAAAGGGTGGTGGTCCTGGTTATCCTGTACAATGACAGGTGTATGTCCCATCTTGATGGGATTAGTGATTGATGGAACTTACATTGTCATGGGTTTCATAGAATGATGGAATGGTTTGGGTTGAAATGGACCTTAAAGATCATACCATTTTGCAAAGTCTGCCAGTAGCATCCCTTCAAGTTTTTGAACTAACTGCTTGTCCACCTCATCCTTTTTCTACAGCTTTTCTCTATATCTACCTTTACAATTATTTTTTCTGTGGTACATTGATTTCTTCAGTAAAGTGTAGATAAGGGATAGTTTCAAAATATTTATGGCCTGAAACACAGACGTCATGTTACTAGATTTGTAGGTCAGGTATGTTTTCCACTTGGTAAACACTATTGCTAAGTGGTTTTTATTATCCCTTCCCATAAAAGGTAATCAAGGATATTCTGAAAACTGAGAGTTGTCATGCTGCTCGGGTTGGACAGAAAGGCCTGTTGATGACTGGGTCACTTTTTTTTCCTATTAGAAACAGATTTTTGAGTTAGCTGATGAAGGCAGAGCGAGTAGAGCTGTTAATGTAAAGTGGTAGAGATTCAAACAGTCATCTTTGCTCCTGAACCTGTTATCTGGTATCTGCTTGTTAGGAGTTTTGGGGATGAATCCTCTGATCTTCACTGTTAAAGCAGGTTATTCTGCTGAGTTTTATGTTCCACTCCAGCGTTACTTCTGTATCACTACCTGTCATTACCTTTGCCCTTTTTTTGACAGCAATTCCTGTACACGTGCAAGCCACCGAAAATAGTGATTTTGAGGTTTTAAATCATAGAATGTTTAGGGATTGGAATGGACCTTAGAGATCATCTAGTCCAACCCTCTCCACCATGGGCAGTGACACCTGCCACTAGACCAGGTTGCTCAAGGCCTTATCAACCTTGTTTGGAACACTTCTGGGGTTGAGGCATCCAAGACCTCCCTAAGCAACCTGTTCCTGTGTCTAACCACCCTCACAGTAAGATCTTTCCTTCTAATATCTAACCTAAATTCCTTCTCTTTCAGTTTGTACCCATTACTCCTTGTATAATCCTCCTAGAGTTCGTGACAAAGAGTCCCTTGCTGGCTTCTCATAGGCTGTTTGAGATACTCTTCTCCAGGTTGAACAGCCCCAGCTTTCTCAGCCTGTTTTCATAGGGCTGGTGCTTTTATCAACTGTCCTCTTACCAGCTTCCCGACCCTCCTCTGGACTTGCTCCAATAGTTCCATGTCCTTCTTATACTAGGGACACCAGAACTGGACACAGGTATCCAGGCTGGGTCCCACAAGATGAACAAGAAAAAAGATATCTCTCACTTTCTATATTATACCTAAAGGTCCTAGATTTCTACTTCATCCATGTTGCTTTGCTGCTTCATTTATGTACATTCTCTTTTCTGTATGGCTGAGCAACCTGTTTGGTCTTACTATATTTTGTGGAGCTTTGCCCGGTTTGAACATCTGGGCAGATTTCACTTCACCTGTACGCTCCTTGAATTCTGCTGTGATTTGGGGTTTGTTTGTAGTTTTTAATTGCTGAAGGCTTGTCTGTTTCTACAGTTATTCAATCTACTTGGCCTTGGAAAAACTTTTCCTACTGATAAAAATAAGAAACTATTAGGAATCTATGTCTGGCTGCTCTGTCTGGGTTTTATAAAGAATAATTTAGTAAAGAATTTCCCCATATGAATTCAGACACTGGCTTTCAGTCATACTTCATTATTCTATCTAATTTACTCAAAACTAATTTGTCATTAGTTGACTTAAACTTATTTGTTATGACAAAGTCTTCTGTGCTGTTAGTGTTTTCCAAGGTTAAAACATGGTTTTGATGCCTTAAGAAAAAATTGGTTGCACCTAGGAATATCTGAGCTGTATTGTCAGAAATTTCTATTCTCTGACTTAGGAAAAAAAACCAGTCATAGTATAACTGTAGTGTTACTAATCTATCAGTAGGAACCCCTACTAATACAATACTCTGACCCAAAGGTCCCTTTGTGCTAGTTAAGACTCTGTGCCCAGAGATGTTCCAAACACAGGTGCCTGATGGCACAGCACAGCCCATATCAATACCACTCAATTCCTACTTCCCAATGGGGTTGCTGCATGCAGGCTGCCTCATGGGAATGGCCCCTGAAGCATGTGAACTAAAAAAACATGCTAAAGAGTTACTTGTGAATAAAATGGACCATAGTCATATTAAAGAAACACTTAGCAGTTTTAGTGTCAGCTCTATTGGTTTTGAGCCTGTGAACACTAAGGTTCCCAGGCACATCTGGATCTATTGTTGTAGGTACCTGCTCATAGAAATGGTTTGTATAGTTACTTGAGGCATGGTATTCTTGTTTGTTTAACCTGTGAAAATATAGCCACATTTTTTCCCTGCATTTCCCAAGCAACATTCCTGAATTTTTAATTTTTTTTTAATACCATATATCTGCATGATTTCTATTATTTCTGTTTCAGGTATAGCCTTAGCTTTACTTTGAGTTCCTCCACTGTATTATCTGTACTTTGTATTGTTTCTGTCTTCAGATACTCAGTTGTCTTTCATCCTTTCAGGGGCTAACAAACTAAATAAATACAGGTCTGTCATTGTTTTCAGCTGCCCTGGTCAAATGCTTATGTTGTACATTTGTGCAGCCAAAAAACAGGGCTGGTAATTACCAGTCTTTCCCAAATAGCAGCGACTGAGGGCTGCCACAGCAGACAAGAACAACTAGCAAATAGCATTTTTTTTTTCATATGGATAGGTTCCACTAAATCGTTTCTCCGTAAATGCTTAATAAATCTTTGCAATCATTTTTGACATAATTTTCCTGCTATTAGGCTGAAAAGGCAGGGGGGGAAACAGGAGAGATCTACTGAGGAATGCATTTCTTTGTCAGGCTGTGGGTGTTCAAGTTGGCATAAACCATCCTCTGCATTCTCTTTGCTGGAGCATTGGTTTCCCACATTCTCACATGACTGCTTTCATTTTCCATTCAAAATCCTTTCTTACATGCAGCCACTCTATCATCTAGCAGATAAAGCAACACTTTTCCTCCAGACCCATTATTTCTTAGCCATTGGAATGTTACAAAATTCTTAGTCACTGTGGACAAATTTTCCTTCTGTCTGCTTGCCCTTTTTATGGTGTCATATGTATTTTTATGGTGGAAGCTCCTCTGGCTTTTCCCCTTTCTTGAGAGACTTCCTACTTCTTTCCTTTCCCGTGCAGCTTGTTACCAGTACCAGTCTGGTACTGGTTTTGTCTGTAGCAGGCACTTTACTCAGCTCATCTTTATTATCCACCTATTTTCTCAGCCTGTAGCTACATGATCAGCATACTGTTTAGAAAACTCCTGCACTTTTTTTCCCAGTTGTAGCCTCATTTTGCTTGTCCTTGACTGCATCCACAGGTTTGCCAGGACTCTAGCATTTCTCTCAGCTGTTGCTCCAGTTCTTGCATCCTCTCTTTAATGACTTCTGACGTGGGATGTGTCAGGCAGTTATCGTGCATGTTGACTCTTAGCTCCTGTAGTACAGGTTTCCCTAAGAGAATAATTTCTGTTACTTGTACAATGTTTCCAGAGCTCTTCTGATTCTGCACATGAATTGTCACTGTGCTTCAAACTGGAGAAAAACACATCCTTGTGTCTAAAAGCACATGATATCTAGAAGATAAGTTTTTCAGGATTTAAAGAAAAAATAATTGTAAAAAATTAATGAAGTAGCATCAGGCTAGCTTTTTTTTTTTTTTGCCTTCTATCTAAAGGACAAGAGGCTAGGGGGATTTGGGTTATATGTTTTTCTTAGCTTTTACATTGGTCAAAATAAATTCTGTCTTTAAAGACAGTTTTTTGTTTCCTTTTGCCCTCTTACAGTCTTAAATCATAGAGGTGTTTCTGCCCAAACATGAGGTTTGTTTGTTTTTCATGGGTTTGGGGTTTTTTTTATTACTAATATTATTCCTCTTCACTGTGTAGGAGGATACAGCAACTGGAAGCCTCCAGTGCATTGCAAAATTTACAATTATCTGAAGAGGATTGGATGTTTCTTTCTTCATCCACGTTGCAGTACCAGAAGAGAAGCAGCAGACTTTGCTCTCTGTGTTCATGTAAGTTAGGGCACACTTGCTTTATTGTGTCCTGTACCCAGAGGAGGGTCCCAGATGGTATCTGCTGTTGATGTATTGATGTTAAGTACTAATCGCAGGTGACATTTTTAGATTCTTTTCATGAGACGCAGAGTGATAAGCCTGGATTGAGTGGAGCCAGGTGGTCAAGAAGTGACTTAAAAAGTAACCCAGATAGGTCAACAGTCTGTTGTGGAAGGGGAAGGGAGCTGGTTAGGGAATGAAGAGTTAAAAAACTGCACTTTTTACAGTTTCTTTTTAAGTGTGATGTGTAACTCCTTTGTCTCTCTTCAAGTAGCCGAAATCTTGAGCCATCTTTACAATGGAGTTGAGTGAGTGCTGGTTTCACAGGCCCTGTGGAGCTGACAAAGAGCAGTGCCTTTATTCAGGGGTTGGGGATGTGCAGGTGAGGGACAGGAATCTGGGATGCCATGGGGACTCGTGCTCCTAATATAGAATCACAGGTTTTAAGGTTGGAAAAGACCTTCTAGATCATCAAATCCAGCCATCAACCCAGCACTACCACTGTCATTAAGCCATGTCCTCAAGTGCCATATCCACGTGTTTTTTGAACACTTCACGGATGGTGACTTCACTGCTTCTCTGGGCAGCCTGTTGCAATGCTTGGCAACCTTTTCGGTGAAAATCTAAACCTCCCCTGGTGCAGCTTGAGGCCATACAGTGCTTTATCAGTTAGATAAATTGCTGCCTATCTAACTCTATAAGCACATTTTTGCAACAGTGGTTTTATGTTTCATCATGCTTCTTATATTGCTCTTAAAAGGCTCTGCAGAGGTGACTTGTTTTATGTGGAGACAGTTCTAATATGCTGCTTCTTAGGAATTTATTCCATACTTCATTTGGACTGTTCTGGTAGCCATCACCAATATCTATTGAACATAGAAAAGAAATGAGCACGAAACTTTTGAAATAGTGCCTTTCACTGTGGGGTAATGTGGCTTGGATCATAAAGGCAGGAATAAATTGCTGTAGAAAACTTTCCAATGAAGACCTGTCTTGCACAAACCTAGCCAAATGCCATGAGATAAAAACATCATCTCTGTTCAACAATTGTCATTTGTTTTGTATAGGCCGGTCGTCTGGATGAGCACCTGCCCAAGCAGATTCCTTTCACTGTTCTTTCTGGAGACAAAAGCTTCCTGGAACTGGAAAACCAATTTAAAATGACCCAGCGTCCAGCTCGCATCCTGAATCCCCACCACATTGAAGGAGACATGATGTGTGCCTTGCTAAACAGCATTTCAGATACCACAAAAGGTAGATACTAGACATTAAACACAGTTTTTCCACTAAACTGATAGTTCTTTCCAATAAAAAAAATGGAACAGTTACACTGGTAACATAAACTGTTGCTTGGTGCTTCTTGTATTGTAGTGGTATTTCAATGAATAATAGATCAGAAAATCATTATGCTTGGGCATGTTTTGCAAACAGATTTAATTAATCATTTTTATGTAATATAACAAACTCTGTCATGCCTGTATTCTTTATTGTAGCAAGAGCCAAAACTGATGTTTGAGCCTAAAAACTCTATTCTGGTTAAAGAGAAGCTGTTTAGAGCACTCTTGTGTGCATAGTTATCAGTTTGTACTCAGATCTGTTTGACTTGATTTATGCTATGTCTGAAACAAATGTGACCCTGCTAAAGCATCATTATTTCTCAAAATACTTCTGTCTATTTTAACTCTGACCTCCTGGCTACATCCTATTATTTGGTAATTGTCTTCACTGGCACATGATTCACACATCTATTTGGAGAAAAAAAATCTAAATGGAAGTTTTTAAGTTCCCTAAAGTGCTAGATTCTAATGGCATGCTAAAGTGATCACATTGGTTTTATATAGGATAATCTTAGAGGATTGAGCCAGCTCATTTTCATGCAAAGGGTACCAGAGCTAAGTTATAATACTTGTCAGCTTTTTAAAGTATTTTGCCGTTTTCCTAGAAGACCTAACATTTCTCTGTAGACATTTTTGCTTTTTCTGGCTTCTTGTTGCAGTTTTGGATGGTTGTAAATTCAGGGCATATTACAGAAAGCTGTTTCTGAATTAGCCCTAAACTCTTTCTTGAAAAATTACACTGCTAGTCCTGATACAGGTTTATAAGAGCTATAACATGGTGCTGCTGTTC
Source organism: Bombycilla garrulus (assembly GCA_013400315.1). Lineage (NCBI taxonomy): Eukaryota > Metazoa > Chordata > Aves > Passeriformes > Bombycillidae > Bombycilla > Bombycilla garrulus. The sequence goes on along the minus strand of VXBU01008656.1, from coordinate 81,456 downwards.
CAACAAGAAGATTGAAGAGGAGTCTGAATGATTAATTGGCATTGATTGATTAAAAGGGGAAAAAAATAAGATAATTAAATAGTTTCTGAAAAATAAAATGTGTGGTGAGCTGGAATTGATTTAAGTGCTTTTGATACAGAAAAGGTGCTTACAGAGTTTTCTGGGTACCCCAGGCATTAGAAGTCTCTTAATTTAACTCTTCTTTCAATGTCCTTTACTACATTAATATTTACTATTATGGTAATTGGCCCTACCTGGAGGATGCAATCCTTGCTGGCTGGCTGCTCACTGTGGTCATTATAAAAAAAAAATCCTTGAACAGGAAATTGATGGAACGACACACGATTCCTTTGGCTGTTGGCATTCCTTATCAAACTTGTAAGGAACAGAATTGTCCCCTTTTTTTAGTCAGTGGCAGCAAGGGGGGACCCAGACAGCAAGAGCTGCCTGTGTCTCCCCATCCTGTATTAAAACAGAATATTAGAAAATTCACTCTTGGTAATAGGTCAGTATTTGCTGCATTGTGGGATGATGTTGTTACCAAGAGTTTATAAAGTTTTTCTGTAAAAAGATAAAGTCACCACATAGTGCACACATATTGTGTGGCTCAGCAGCATCAGCTGTCATTTACAAGTCTTAATGTGGCAAAACCAGTATTGGAGGGTTGAGATGGAGAATTGTGCAGCGTATCACAGACTGGTATAACTTGTTGACCTGTTACAGAACAGCAGCTGAGTATAAGGAAATGCAAACAAGAATTGCTTGCTTTGTGACTTTCTCAAGCCTATCGCTATTTTTCTGGAGAGAGAAATGAGAAATAGGACAGAGAATCATGTTGAAAAATATCAGACCGTTGTTGGTATTGGACGAGCTGCAAAATGAAAAAGCTCTTTCCCTAAATCACTTCACAGAGCTGTCATTAGCTCCTGAGCACCTGGATTGTGTTTGGATGTGGCAATCTGACAGGTGCATGTTGTGAACCGTTTTACCTGCACAACTGCTGTGGGAACTGTAGTACTGCATTCATTTTAAAATAAATAAATTAAAATTTTCTGTGTATGTTGCAATACAATACCAACTGTTTGTAACTATAGGAAACCCTTAGCTGGAGTAGATGTTTGAACTTCCTTTGAGGTATGAGAAGACTAGGCATTCTTACTTGTTCTGTGCTGCTGCTAAGCTTGAGTTCATAAATGAAGAAGTTTTTTGTTTTTATGCTCAAGCCTCAACACATGACAAGAGCTTCATGCATATTAGCCATGTGGTTTCAGAAAAGCAGAAGAGAAGAGGTTTCAATGTCTTCCTTTGTAACAAAAAGAGTTGTAATGTGTAGAAAAATGTCATTATTTCACTGTCTATGTCTTGATGATATTCTGTGTGTTGAAAGTACACTTTTAATGAGTGCTGGACCATGTTGAGGGCAAAGCTGATGGTAGGTTGTGGTCATCATATCCATGTGGATACTGACAGGAATGCCACAATTTTTTGGCTGGCAAATTATTTTTTTGTAAGTTGATGTCTTTAGCTTACCTGTATTTCTCCCAGTTATGTTCAAATGAGATCCTTCAGTGACTGAGCTCTTATGTAAAACAGACTTTTAAATACTAAGAACAAATTTTTGGAAGTATTTCTTGTCCTTTCTTTTGAAGAGCCAGTGTGTCTCATGAGCCTGTTAAAAATCAGTGGTGTACTGAATGTAGTGTTGTCTGCCAAATAGCCACCTCTTTCACTGACCCATAAAGTACATTTCACCGTGCTCAAATGGAGTTGCCAGCCTGCATATTCAATCTGCTGCTCTTGCCTGAAGTGTTTAAATACCACCAAATGCAGCTTCCATGAGAGTTCTTATGTTTGGAAGAGCAGGATTTCAGTTCATTTAATGAATGCTCCCAAGCTTCCTAGCTCCCACTAAGCCCAAAAGCTTTTGTTTTACATACAGCCGACAAAAGAATTTAAGAGGACAGAAGAACAAATTTATAGAAGACATTGAGAATAGTTGCTTTACTTTTCCATAGTAAAGATTTTCATGAGTGAAAGTCCATGTGGGGTCCAGTTTGAGGTCCAGTGTGAATGCTACATATGTCCTATCTCTGCTTTTTCCAAATCTTTAGTTAGCACAGATTGCAAATGGCTGAAGTTAGGTCACAGCCTCCAGCCCCCACTTTCCTGAATATGAAACTGAATGTGAAGGGCATGAGCATCTGCAGAGTGATGCACAATGAATGAATTATAGTTTCTGTACTAATATATTCCTTTATTGTAGCAGCCACAGTTATCGCAATAGAGAGTGATAAGAAAGCCTTACACCCTTCAGTTGTGACCTCGTGTTTAGGTATGGCAGGAAGTTACTACTGGGTTTGGTATGTCAGTGGCATCTCTTGTATGTATACGCCCTAGGGAGAAAGCAGTGTACTGAGACCTCAGATAATGAGCCTGAACAATAATTGTAGGCCAGTGGATGAACTGAGAAGACGTCACCACTCAGATCATACAAAAAATTCTTGAGGTTTAGCTTAAATCTGGCTTTGAATTTGAGAGAGGAGTCTAAGATAAAGGTTAGATGAAAGTCTGAGGGACCATCATTATGCTGGCCACAGTTTCCAAGAAATGCAATTGGAGGAGAGTGACAGCTTGAGAGCTTTATCTTTCTTTGTCCTACACTTGAATGAGAACTGTAGGCAGAGATATATGTGTTGTCTGCCAAATAGCCTGGAGGAAGAGAGGTCTTGTATGGTGGTAACCCTCAGCAGGGAGTAGCTGTACCTGCATTTACAGATTATATTACCTTAATATGAAGAGAGATTAGAGCAGTAAGTATTGGGGAAGAGTATGTGGGAAGGATCCTCCAGGGGCATATGGAAAAAGGAATAAAAGAAAAGATTCTGGAAGCCAAGGAAAAAACAGTATTTTAAAGGCAGCATGGCCACACATACCAAATGTGATTGCTAATAAAGGTAAGGGTGGGGTACTGGTCTAAAATTTTTGGCTGAGTAATTCCTGGGATCCTAAATGAGTTAACAAATGGTATCCATAAGGTAGTACTAAAACTCCAGACATCAGCTGTAAAAGGAGAAGGGTCAGTGGTTGGAGAGGTAGTGCAGTGTGAATGTCACTGTACATTGGAATGGGAAAGGGGCAGGGGAGATTGGGAGTTGCTGAAAAGGCTGAGAGGAGTATTTTAGGAGAGAAGTGGAGGTGGACTGTGAGACTGTACAGTAGACAAGAGGTGTGTTGTGTAGTAAGAGAGCAGGAGGAAAGCTGGGGAAGGGAAATTGAGTCTGGTGGTAAACTTAATGGAAATTATGAAGCGGTCAGTGGTAACTGGGGAGGTTGCAAAAGAAGATCAGATATAGTGGGGGGATGTTATCCTGAGCTGTGTGGGCAGCTAATCCAAATTCAAGCTGAGTGCTTTGATGGCAGGACAGCAGGTGGCACTTACATTCTGTGAAAGTTACCGGTCTCTCCCCAGAAACAGGTCTCTGAGAGACCCATGAAATGTCAAAAAATCACTCTGAGCTCTATATTCATCCAGTGTTTGCTTTCCTGTTTTCTCATTTTTCCAGCAGGAATATGTCAGTATGTGAGGAAAATATAGAGCAGTAGGATTTCTTTTGAAAGAACAGATACAGACAGAGGTTCTTAGGTGATGCGTATTTGACAAAATGTACTATGGTACAAGAGGTCTTACGATCTCTTGCCTCAGAAACTGCACAGCTGCTTTTTCTCTGACACCAACAGAATTGGGAGCTATAGCATGTTCTGAACATTTTAACAAGAGGTACAGGACATGCCTGATTTCTCAAACATTTTTCATTAGAAGATGCCAGCAGGATCAGGAGTATGTGCTGACAAAGTGTCAGCTGGATGAGAAAACTGAGGTGTATTGAAAACTGGCTGAACAGACAGACCTGAGCATGATAATCAGTGGCATGAAGTTCAGATGGGGGTCAGGAACCAGCTGTGTCCCATCCTGTTTAATGTCTTTTAATGACCGAGATGATGGGGCAGAGTGCACCTTCAGCAAGTGTGTTGATGACACAAAGCTGGGAGTGTCAGTTCGTACACCACAGGAACTGTGCTGCCATCCAGGGAAACCTTGACTGGGGAGGAGTGGGCTGACAATGAACCTCATGAAGGTCAACACCAGGAGTTCTGCATCCGGGGAGAAACAGCCCCAAGCATCAATATATGCTGATCAGGAGTCAACCAGCTGGGAACTGGCTTTGTAGGGAAGGACCTGGTGGTCCTACTGGACACCAAGTTGACCATAAGCTAATGTGTGCTCTGGTTGCTAAGAGGTCCAACAGTACCCTGGGCTGGTTTGTTGCCAGCAGGCTGAGCAAGGTGATCCTTTCACTTTATTCAGTAAGGTTGTATCTAACAGGTTTGGAGCTCCCCACTACACTGTCTTTTCAGTAGTACTCAGAAGCTATTGGGATAGAGTCCTGGGCAGTAGATGATTCTGACTGAGCCAGGAGGTTGGACAATATGGCTTCCAGAGGTACCTTCCAATCTCCACCATTCTGTGACATTACCTGACCAGTCTGTTGGCCTTTTATGATGGAGCAGCTGCAACAGTTGACAAAGGAAGGCTGTGATATCATCTGCCTGGATTTCTGTAAGGAGTTGACACTGTCCCACAGGACATCCTTATCTTCAAACTGGAGAGATGTGGATTTGATGAGCTGTGATTTCACTTGTTGGTGGATAAGGAATTGGCTGGATGGACATAGCCGGAGAGCTGTGGTCAGTGGTTCCATGTCCAAGTGGAAGCTAGTGCCAGGGCTCTATCTTGGGACCAGTGCTTTCAGTCTCTTTATTAGTGACACAGACAGTGGAATCAAGGGCACCCTCAGCAGGTTTGCCAATGACATGAAGCTGAGCAGTGCAGTTGACACACCTGAAGGATGGAATGTCATCCAGGAAGACCTGGACAAACTTGAGAAGTGGGCCCATGAGAACCTCATGAAGTTCAGCAAGGGCAAGTGCAAGGTGCTGCACCTGGGTAATTCCAGACCTGAGTACAGCCTGGGAGAAGAGCTGCATGTGAAAAGACCAGTGGAGAAGGATTTGGGAGTTCTCATGGACAGAAAGCTGGACATGAGCCAACAGTGCCATCACAGCCCAGAAGGCCAACTGCATCCTGGGCTGCATCGAAAGAGGAGGGGCCAGCAGGTCAAGGGAGGGGATTCTGGCCTCTACTCNCTCATGTTCCCCCCCAGGAGTGCTGTGTCCAGTTCTGGGGGTCCTCAGCACAAGAAAGACATGGATCTGTTTGAGTGGGTCCAGAGGAGGCCGCAGAGATGATCAGAGAGCTGGAAAGAAGGGCTGAGAGTGTGGAGGTTGTTCAGCCTGGAGGAGAGCAGGCTCTGAGGAGACCACATTGTGGTCTTCCAGAATTTAAAGGGGGCTTATAAAAAAAAGGAACCTTTTACATGGGCAGATAGCGACAAGACAAGGGGGAATGATTTTGTATTAAAAGAAGGAAGATGTGGATTAGATGGTAGGAAGAAATTACTTACTTGGAGGATAGTGAGGCACTTGACCAATTGTCCAGAAAAGCTGTGGATGCCCCATCCCTGCAAATGATTTTATGTCGTGTACTTATGCCAAGAATTGAGTTAGGGAATGATTGCTTCAAGTGTTCCATCTCTAACAGGTATGAAAGCTTTTTGAGCAGTCTGACATGTCTTCCAGGCTGGAAGATTAAAAGGGTAGTTATAGTTAATAAGGGAGAAGCTACTTGGAAAAAAGCCTTTCCTTTGTGCTTTTTCCTCCCTTTCATTAGTAATTGCAGTGACTGCTTTTGGGGGAGGAGAGGGTGTGGTTTTTTTCTTTCCTTTGCTTTGCTTTGGAAAATGATGTAAAAAATTAGTATCTCTTCTGCTCAGAAATAGACAGCAACTCCAAAAAGATTTCACAGTAAGTCTGCCAAGTGAGTGGAGAAATACCATTTTAACTATCTACTTCTGGCATCTTTTTGGGCTGCTGATCACTGTTTGACACCAGTGTTGGAATTTTTATTTCTGGAATTGGGAAAGTCAGCAAGGTTCTGCTCAAACAGGTTGGGTGTCAGAGGTTTGAAAACAAATTTTGGAAAGCGTACCTGACTTGAATAGCTAAGTTGGGTAATTCAAAATGCCAGAAGTCACAGTCAGTAAATTAGATGGCCATATCCGAAAGTTCTTTGCTGGTTAATGTAATCAGAAATACACTGATGTATTAATAAGTGTGATGACTTTAAGGGGAGTGCTTCTGTTGGTATGGCTGTAGGAGACCTTGTTGATTGCTAATACTGTAAGACCTCATTACAGAGACCATCTCCCAAAATAGCAATGGCCTGTAGCAGGAGCAGAATGAATGCATAACGTGACTCATTGGCTTGGTTTTTAACCTGTACTTTACTGTGCCTCTGTTTAATGGAGAAAAAAAAATCAACCAACAAAAAAATAAACCAACCAACTGAACAAACCCAACACTGCTTTAGGTACACAAATCCCTACTAGACACTTCAAAATAAAGCTCTCCTTCTGGAGCTGGAAACCAGCCTTGTGAAGAGTGTTACTAAGAAAAAGAAAGGTTGTGGAGTTTTGGTTGGGCTGGGTTGTGATGAATTAACAGATTAAACTAAGTCTATCAGCTTTCTGCTTATTTGAGACTTGAACAGCAGCATCTGCTGAATTGCACTGCTCGGTTGAGTTTTAGCACTCCATTGATCAAATACAGTATTTGGGCAATAAAATACAGCTGCAGTCGTGTGTAGGCAGAGACATGCTAAGGCACTTCTTCCCATAATTAAATCCTTGATACATTTTATAGAAAGTAATTTATAGAAAGTGAGTCATTTTTAATAACTGAATATTACAAAAAAAAACCCCCACAAATGCAGTAGATACAGTAGCTTCTGCACCTATTATTTCTTGTTACTGCTTTAACATAATAAAAAATTGAAGCAATCTGCCTCTAGATTATGGGGAGAAGGGGAAGAAGGTAGCTGAAAAATTGTCTCTTCAATTACTGTATTAAACTACCACTGGAATGTATTTTTATCTTGATTTTTTTTTTAGATTATAACAAGTGTACTCTTCAAGTCAGTTGGTGTTACAGTAAGAGAAATGCAAGGGAGGCTGTTAATAACTTTATTAGAAGCAATGTGTAATTTATTTCATTTCTGCATTTAAGGTTCTGATAGTGAAGAGGATGAAGATATGAAAGAAACAGTGACGCAGAGCTTAGAAGAAATAAACAAACAGGAAGGTCTGTCAATTTTCACTTTTCTGTGTTCAAGAGCACTATTAACTATGGAAGATACAGAAACTAAACATAAAATCAGTTTTTAGAGCAAGTGACCTCTTAGGAATACTCTCTAAACTATGCTGGGTAGTCTTGAGTAGTGAAGAATGCCGTGATGAGTTATAAATAAAAAAAAATTCCTAACCTGAAAAGTATGCCAGCAGACTAAAACTCTCTTTCACTGGACAACAACAATCAATTAGAGACTTGACTGAGTTCACTTTGTACCAGTTTAGCATGACTGTGTTGTCTCAGAACAAAACTATTGACTAAATAGTTGAACTTCTGAATAAATAATTCAGGATTAGGTATCATTATACAGTAAAGCACTCTGGTCTCCTGAAAGAGCTGTAGAATTATGCACAAGGTTGAATCAGCATCACATCTGTCTGTTCACATCCTATCTTATATTATTTGAAATTGTTTTCATCCTTTTGCTGTTGAACTTATTGATGGTGTTCGATGTGTAGTCCTGCATTTTTGGTGACAGACCACAGTGTGCTTTGAAAATAATTTATTTTCAAATAAATTATTGAAAGACTATTGTTGAAAGACTTGATTCTGCCCCTCCACCTGATGGAAATAAAACAAACAAAAAAAAACCAAAACAAAACAAAACAAAAACAAAGAAAAAAAAAAAACCAAAAAACAAACAAACAAACAAAAAAAAAAAGTTGTACAGGCTCAGTGATAAAACCGATTACTGAATCTTAAGTTCACGGAATTTATTCAGTTGTAAGTTTACCTCTGTTACTAAATAGTGTTGTTAAATGTCCAGCATTCATCTCCAGCACTGAAAGTTTGGTGCATTCAGTCCCCCCTAGCACTGGGATCTCAGTGGCATTTGGTGCATGCAGGAGGTCCCACTTCTGATGCTGCAGTGCAGAGGCATCTGACCTTATGAAGCAGCCTGGCTTCAGATGAGTCACAGCTTGGACCTTATTCTGGATTTTTGCACAGGCTTACTGGCTAAATAACAACATGTTTTAATGCAAGCAGTTGTCTGCAAATGGTTTTCTGTATTTGTTTCTGTGACCATGTAATATTTTTTACTTTAAGCAACTCTCTTTTATCAGACGTTCTGGATATTACAGGAAAGTCTAGATGCGTGAGAGAGCAGTAAAGTGATATCATATCTGTTCCAAATCTCAGCCTTGCATAAAACAGCCCAACAATTAATAAAGTTTTAAAATTCTATTTCCTTTTTTCATAAGAACAGACAGCTATTTCTTTTTAATAGGATGTACTTGTGTCATCCTAAAGCAGAAGATTAATAATTCATGAATGACAGTGTGTCTGAAAGCTGCTTTAATTTTTCCAGCTATGATATTGATATTAATATTTCCTGTATGTACAAACCTTGTCAAATTCATGGTATTTGATCACTAACACCAAGCAATTAGTGCTCCAAACAACCTAAATGTAATGCAAAAAAGGAGTTTCTTTTTTGAGTTATATGAAAGTTGTTTGAGATTGTTAAGAAGTCAGAAGTGTGCAATACAATTTTCCTCTCCACCATCAAAACTGTTACAGCCCTGATCTAGACTATTCTTACTGCTGATACTGACTTTTTATCTACTTGTCTGGCCTACCTAGTAGGAGTGACAACACTGGGGCCAAGTCAGAATGTAGTTATGGGCATATCTCTGGATAAGGAACTGGTATGAAAATACTCTCTGCTTGTTATGTGTATGTGTTTTTTGTTTTAATGCTTTATTTTTCTTGGTTCATGCATATGGGTTTTAATCTTGCTGTTATTTTGACCAGTAAATACATAGTTGCATTATGGTCTTAAACTAATCATTAGGCTTCTCCTGGTTAATACAGTGAAAAGTTGTAGAGGTGTTTTCCATGTTTGTAGTGTTGAAAAGATACTATAAAACAGGAGAAAAAATACTTCCATCTGTTTCTTAGGGCTTTTTTGCAGTCTACTGACATTGCCCACAGAAGTAAGTTCATGCTTTATGTAGTAATACTAAGGTAGTTGTGTTTATGGCCAGTTATCAATTGCAGTTTGAGATTACAGTATTTTTTTATTTATGCAGAACTGCAAGATGCAGAACTGCAAGAAGCTATCAGAAGGAGCCTTGAGGAAGCATAAATGAAGATACCTCAGTACACTAACACCATGCCATTCAGAACTGCTCACAAAAATGGAATCTTGTTCATCTATTTACAAGGGTTCAGAAATGCCACTTTTAAAATGTCTGTAACTATTAGATTAATAATATGACGTCCTCTGTCATACTGATGAACAGCTGGAGTTTTCTCATATTCACAGCAATGAGATGTGAATGTTATGTCCATGTTATGTTTGATTAAAAATAAATTTTAAGCCTTTTCATATTTGTTTCTAAGGGGTGATGACTAAGTCTCTCCAATTTAGCTGTTTAAAATTATTGCCTAATTAGTAGGCTGGTCTTACTAGGTATTTTGGGGTTCCTGGTTGGTTGGGTTTTTTTCTCAAATTGGTTCTTGTTTTTAATTTTTTTGTCACGAAATGTGATTGTCTTTATTTACTTTTTCATGTGGCCTTTGCAACAGATAAAAATAGTAAACTCCAGTTATCTCAGATTTGCCTGGCTAATCTTGTTATAAAGAGAAGCTTAAATCCCAGGGTAGTTGAACATATGGCCTAACTCTTGCCTGTGGCCGATCTCACTTCATAGGGTATAATTTTTGTCTCTGTTTTGTTTGTTATAAATGTCAGAATCAGGACCACAGGCTTTGGTTTTTATAAATGTGTTTGTTTTATCAATAGTGGTAGAGTATTTGGATTTGATGGCTTGAAGTTTGATGACTTCATTGCCTCCCCCTGACCTGAGGTAGGAACAACCTTATAGGGGAACAGAATCTAAATAAACTTCCTAGTTTCTGTTTGGAATACATGTGAGAGGCTTGAAAGTGTAATATTTCTGTATACTATGGTCTTTGCTCTCTTCTGTTCATGAAGAGGTAGCATTGGATAAATGAATGTAAATGTGCTAATTATTTTTGTACTGTCCTTATTTTAAGTGAAATTATTTCTGTGTTTAAAATTCTCTATGTCATCTTTCTCTGTTTTGTTCAAAAATACCTATGCAAACTGTCCAGCTTTACTAGCCTCTTCTCCTTCAGTTAATGATTGCTGTCAGTTGGTAAGAAATCTCAATGTAATAAAATGCCAGCTTAATTCTTTTTTATGAGTCACTCACCTTTCGAGTTTGCTTTTACCTGCTGTATCCTTCAATACTCATTATGCAAGTAGATACTTTTTTGTGGAGAATAAGATGTGGGGAAGGCTGGATTTTTCTCACTCTTTCAAAGAGTCAGCATAACTACAGCTGTTTGTTGTCATGGTTAGAAAATCTGGAGGACCGACACCGGTTTATTTGTAATCACAATTCTGATGTAACTGCTATCTCTGAAGCAAGTAGAATGAATGACGAATCTGGTGAGGTATCTCAGCACTCATTAGCAATCATACAGCTTGAAGAAACTGTTCAAATTCCAGAAAATAATTTGAGTACTTACAGTGCATTTGAGTGTGACTCCCAAGTGTTACAGCATGAATGGGACCTGTCAGTGATTTTCCCTTGTGCCTGCAGCTGGTTTTCTTACTGCCAGTCTTGCATTAATTGTACTTCTGGTAAAATTCAGGTGTGTAGTTCACACTGCTGCTGAGAAAGCTTTATTCTGTGAGATTTTCAGTTGTCTTTAGCTACTGACTCAAGCTTAAATCAGTTCCAGAGTTTTTTCCACCCAGTGCTTCTGTTAAAGGGTGGAATGAAACAGGAAAAAAATTTTCATCCTCAAAAGCATCTCCATCTTATAGAAGCTTTTGGGTGGGTTTTTTTCCATGTGGATCCTAAAGTTTCAAATTCCTTTCACATGAAATGATGTTTCAGTCTGAGAAACTTCTTTGGCTTAATGGTGATAAAAACCTGGGCAGACAGTCTTCTCCAGAGTCTGCTATGTTAGAATTTGATTACGTGCTTTATTTCTCATAATATTTTATTCTGTCATAAATGTGAAGTTTGCTTGTACCTGGTGGGCCATGACTTAATTGGTTGCATTAAAAAAAAAGTCCTGTGTGCATACATACTCTGTATACTTGAAGCTCCACTTATTAAACACATTGTATTGGCCTTTGTCATTACCAAAAAAAAAAAAAAACAAACCCAAAACAAAACAAAAAAGCCACCAAACTGTTGATGCTTTGGCTTTTATAAAAAAACTAAATACAGTTCTAGTTTCTCTATTATTTTTATTATAAAAGTAGTCTTCAAAATTCACATCATCTTGAAATTTAGCCTCATTTAGAAGAAAATTTTGGTCTCATTGAGGTTCTCTCTTAACTCAGTTTTTTCATTGTGAAATTTTCTACCATCATGGGCTGTTTCCAGAAGAACAGAGAAAATTGGATTCTTAAAACACTGCATGTACAGACATGTGACTTGTTACTCACCAGCATCTTGTGGTTGAACACCTTCAACTGGAAAAGTTGTCTTGTAAATGTGTTTCAGAATTTAATGGTTTTGTCTGGTGAGTCTTGTTTAACTGGCTGAAATTTTTGAGGTTTGTCCTGCATATGCTGAGAAATCTGCCTGCGTTTACAAGCACAACCTGTCTGTTAAAAGGGGCTTGCCCAGTACATTTGTACTAAAAGAGGTTTGTCATGCCCTTTTCAAGAGCGTTTACTTTTGTGGTGATGTTTGAGTTCATCCTTCATTAGCCTAAAGTAATTCAGTAGTGCTTTTTTGTATTTATCTTTAATGAGCAAAAAGTTTCATCTCTACCTGACTACCACCAGCTGTTCAGTTTAATGCTCTTAATTTCTGTATGGTGCATGTGTTAAGTTTTACAAAACTTAAACCCTGGCAACTTGAGATTGGTATAAGGCTCTTAATTCTTTGGTGCTTTGTGTGCCACATTCTTATGAAACAAAATCCCTTTTTGGTCATATTCAGAGACAAGGTGAGATGCCAACGCAACTGTTTCACTGGAGCACTGAAGTATTAGATCTGCCTGGTTGCTTTGCTATTTCATAATATTTAAAAAAAGCTAGATATTAGCTGACTCTAAGATACTTGCCTTGTATGTAATTTTTGGGTGGTGGGTTAGTTTTCTTAGCTCTTCAAGGAATACAGAAATGACCACCACTGTTCCTGTAGTGGTCATGGAATGCAAACCTTTATGAAGTCTTTACCAAATATAGTGAAGTTTATCGAGGTATGAAGTTACGCCATCGTCTTTCTTAAAAGGAAAATGTTCTAGCATCTGCTTGCAGTGTCCTGGCTATGTTTACAAAGACTGCTGTAAATTGGAAGGAGGTGAGGAGGATGAATGACGAATTGTTTCAAAATTAATTCAGAAAAATTGGCTGACATTAGCACAAAGATACTTTCTGGCAATTCTTTCCAGCTAAGCAGCTTTATGAGAGTCTGCATCTGCGTTTTTCTTTGGTAGTTATAAACTCTTTCAAGTTTCCTGCAGAAATTCTTAATTCAAGTGGTTTGGTGCTCAGTAGTAACAATCTGGGTCAAATAATATGGCTTGAGATATTCTAAAACTGGATGTAAACAAAGCAGAAAATTTATGATAAATGGCAAGAACATGCCAAGTGTGTACTTGAACGGCAAAGCTCTGCGTGCATGGAAACTTAATGTAAAGTTCCCTTTATAAATCTGTTATTGGCTTTCACTGACTGCAGTATCCTAATTTCTGGTAGTCCTTCCCTTTGGATTTTTGCTCAGAGCTCTACTTCAATTGACCAAGCACCTGCAGCTGTACAGAATGCACTGGCTCATTTAATCGTCGACTTTGCTCCAGTGAGAATGAACTGCTGCATGCCCCAAAATGGTCATGGCAGCTCTCAGGCTGCTCCTGAGACAGAGGACTTCATTCAGACTTCCATCAGGCCTGGGACCTCGAAGCTTGCCTATGCACTAAAATGACTGCAGCGTGTAGGGGCAAACCCAGGGCTGGTTTTAATTAGCAGTGGTAACAGCAGCAGTAAAGACACAGCAGCACAGGTTCAGCAGGTGTGAAGTGAGGGGGCAGCCTACTGTGATAGCAGATGTGTATTTTGATTGAAAACATACCCTGAAAAGTCAGGTTGGCCCATCTTTATTGTTACTGTTACAGTGCTAGGGAGACTGCGGGCTGGTCTTGGTTGGCTGGCCTGAGCCATGGATGCATCCTTCAGCCATGTCTGGGAACCACTGTGTTTCCAGAATACCTGCACACAAGGAAGGTTCTTAACCACAGAATGGTTTGGGTTGGAAGAGACCTTAAAAATCTGTTCCAGCATGCCTGCTATGGGGAGGGACACCTCCCACTAGACCGGGTTGGTCAGAGCCCCTTCAAACGCAGCCTTGACACTGCCAGGAGCATCCACAGCTCCTCTAGACAACCTGTTCCAGCGCCTCACCACCCTCACAGAAAATAATTTCTTCCTAGTATCCAACCTAAATTTCCCCTCTTTGAGCTTGAAAATACTAAGTTCCTGCAGGTGAAGACTGGAAAATAATCCTGCATGGCATTTCTTGGGTGTGGACTTTCTCTTTGATCATGTTCCATGACAGCTTATGTGTAAGTGTTGGGCTATGTGACAAGGTATATATCAGGGTTTGAAAGAAGGCAAAGCTGGAACTAAGGTGCTATTTAGTAGTGTTACAATTTGCAGTGCTTTTGGTGTAGGTCATCTTCCTGGCTCTGGGACTTGTACAGATACATAAGATGTCTGAGACCTGGGAAGTTGCTCTTTCTGCTGTCTCAAGGGACTTAGTGTGTGTGAATGAGACTTCTGTTCATTGCTCTGTTTTGCAAGCAGCACCCATTTTTTACAATGCTGTAGTTTAAACAAGAGACAGCCAGTGTTTCACTGCTGTGATGGGAATGTGGGAACAATCTCCTCATGTTTCTGCTGGTGCTCATAGCCAGAGCAGAGCTGCATAGTCCTTCACAGGACCACAGATGTGGGGACATGGAAGACAGGGATGTTAGCATGGCATCACCAGCAGCCCTGATCATGCATCACCATTGATGGCAAGGAGGAGGGTGAAATAGGTGCTTTGTTTCAGGTGTGGGGGTCCTTCCTCCTCCTATTGCCTTGTGGGCCCACAGGACCCAATTCCTCCCTTTTGTGTCCCCAAAACTCCCCCAACTCAGTTGTGAATCGCTTTCCTTCCTGCAGGGATGGACTACAATCTTTCTAGACCAATCAGTTATTGCTTTGGAAAAGTGATGCCAATTGTCACTTTACATAACTTAGAGACAAAAATAGAGGGAATGGGTGCAATCTACTCTAGAGAGAAGGAAAAACAGTTTTAAAGGTCCTTCCAAGTCTCTGAAAGGGAAAAATATCCCAGTTTTCACAGTAATTTCAAGATTTGTCCTGGAAGATGATTTTTGCTTTAAAATTTGCATTTTGTTTTCACAGTTTTGCTATTTTTTCCTTCTAGTGTAAAGTGCCCTTTTGCTGTTAAAGAGAGTAAGTCAAGTGTGATACATTTGGACACTTAGAGGTGTTCTGTGCCTCTGATTCAGCTGTTTTAACTTCTACCTGTGTGGAATTAAACCCCTGTTTACCTGCTGAGGAAAAACATGTTCAGAGATGTTCAGCTACTTTGACTCCTGCTTTTTAAACCAAATCTAACTGATGATTAATAAATTGGCCTGGGAAGAATAGAAGTATCCCAGGAAATAAATGGTAGCAAACTATGTGTCATGGCTACAAATGTTTTCTGTTTGGGGTGGGAAATGGTTTTTAATTGTCTTCTATAGAGACTGTAGAGAGATGGATGGAACAATTGTTCAAATGAAGTTATTTCCATGAGCTCACAGGCAATGAGCCTTGCTTATCCAACCATGTAAAACAAAGAAAACTCAGGCAATTAATTTAACAAGAGTACTTGGGACATGATATCATTCTGAATGGACAAGCCTGAGAAAACAGCTATTTTGAATCACAGCAGGATAAGCATACAAAACAGTATCCCTGTGCAACAAAATCCCTCTTAGCTGCATGCCAAAAAATGGTCTATTAGAGCCATGGGGTATTTGCCCAAACCTTGACTTTTGGGATAAGCAAATTCCTTTTTAAATACTCACAGCAGTGGCAAGTAAAACTTATGTGTGACTTGAATTGCTGGTGAGAGAGAATGTGCCATTTCATACAGGCAAGTTAAATATGTTCTTGGGACAAGTCATTACCAGATGCAGATCCACTACCGTGGCTACCATTAAATATATTTTCTCTCTGACATAGAGAACATGAACCACTTTTCAGTAAGATTTTTTGTAGAATCTTACGATAAGAGCTGGTGAAACAGCTTCTTTTCTGCAAGTAGTAGGATGCTCTCACAGTTGGCAGGAGAAAGATGAACTAGGAGTAGCACTATCTAAAGTGCCTTTTTTTTTTTTTAGGAATTCTGTTCAGGTTCTGCTTGCAGTAAGAGCTGGCTCTGGTTTAACTTTTCTCTCCTTTCAAGCTTCTGGATTTTTAAAACCCTTTAATTTTTCTCCTCCTTTTTTCTTGCACTTTCCACTGTTTTCAGTTTTGTAGATTACTGTTTAATTAGCCTTAAATAAAAATAACGGGTGGTTGTGGGGTTATTATTTTCTTTAATGAAAGAGCAAACCAATGAACCAACCATACAGACCAGTTCTGGAACACAAATCCCCTTACCAACAGCTCCCATCTCACACGAAGTTAATAAAGATATTGAAAACATCATTATTCCTCCCGTAGCTTCTGGCTGAACTATAGCCAGAGTTCACGCTGCTTTTGGCTGGTCCGGGTTTTGTTGGTTTTGCCACAGAGGGGAGTGGAGACAGGAGCAGGGCATCCCGGGGTCTCTCTGTGCCCCAGAAGGTGACAGCGAGGAGCAGAGCCACACGGCTGCCGTGTGTCGGGGTGTGCGTGGCCGGGCACCTGACGCGGGGCAGGTGCAGGTGACACTGCGGTGACAGCAGGGACGCTGCCCCGTGCGGCCCCAGCTCGCCGGTGAGCTCAGCCGGCCTCCAGCGCTGTGTGCGGAGACGCACGCAGAGACAAGACAGACAGGGAGCACCTGCAGCAGGTCACTTAACCAGGGGTCTGGAGAATCTCTCTTACCAGGAATGCCGGAAGGAGCTGGGTCTGGTCAGCCTCGAGAAGGGGTGACTGAGAGGGGACCTCATCAATGTGATTACGTACCTAAAGGACGGATGAAGATGGAACAGCCTCTTCTCCGTGGTGCCAAGTACTAGGACAAGAGACAATGGGCAGAAACTGATGCACAGGAAGTTCCACTTGAATAGAAGAACTCCTTTACTGTCGAGGTGATGAGCACTGGAACAGATTGCCCAGAGAGGCTGTGGAGTCTCCCCGCTGGAGAGGGGCCAGGGGGGTTGGCCCAGACGGCCCAGCGTGGTCCCTCCCAAGCCGGCCNTGGCCCAGGCCAGGATCAGCGCCAAGGCCAGCGAGGGGGCGCAGCAGCAGCCGCAGCAGCAGCAGCAGTCGGGCGGGCAGCTCCGGGGCCGCTTCTACCGCTCCACCTCCATGGCCGACCGCTCCAGCCGCCTGCTCGAGAAC
>VXBU01008656.1:13363-64424 GCA_013400315.1 Bombycilla garrulus | reverse complement strand
GGTGGGGCCCGGGCCGGGCGCTGGAAGGGGTCCGGGAGCCGTCGGGCCCCGGGAGCCGTCGGGCCCCGAGCCGGTGGCACCGCACCGCGGGCCGGCGGCGGGCGCGGAGCCCTCCCCTCCTTGGGAGGGGGAGGAGTGCGGGCGGTGCGAGGCTTCTTGAGGGGACCGAGGGAAAAAGGGTTCTCCTTCATGGGGGGCAAAGTTTAAAAATGGGAGCCGCTGCCCTAAGGTGAGCTAGCGTGGTCTGGAAATACACGAAAATAGGAATATGTATACGAATGTATGAAAGTAGACGTTTTTCAGAGAAAGCGCGAAGGGCTCCCTCGGTTTTGTCACCCTTCGGGGTGTGGGGAGCCTTTGGCAGACGGGGATGTGCTCTGCGGGCTGTGACACGGGCGGGCACGGGCCCCGCCGTGCCTGGTGGCTGTCGCCCCTATCCCGCATCTGCGGGCAGGTGTTTTATAAGAAGATGCAGGAAATCCGAGGATAAAACGTGGTGTCATTCGGGCTCTGGGAGACTCCGGCAAGCCTTTAAGCTGCAGTGCTGAATGCTGGCGTGTGAGGCTTCTTGTCTTTCAAACCTTCCTTTGCACTTACTGGTTCAGCTATGGATGTTCTTGTTGTGTTTGTGTCCACCTCCTCTCTGAGGTATATTAAAACGTTTCACTATAAAATGCGAACAGCATTGCATTCTGCAGCTCAGGTGTGTTTTTCCAAAGTTATTATAAATGCTATGTGAATTTCATGGTTGTGCCAAGACATGTCCTGACTTTTTCTGCTACTTGACGTTCCCTAAATAATACCATTTGACTTTTTTTCCCAGTTTGGCCTCATGAGAGATGATACCTTGCCTTTAATCATCTTCCCTGTCCTCTCAGCTCTGGTAAATTACATAGTGTCCTTTCTGAGTTGGATGGATGTGCAGGATGCCACTGATTCACCTCCTCTGGTACTGTTTCAACACACCCTTTCCTTCATTACAGCTGCGTATTGATCAGCAGCTTTCACAGAACCACCCAGAATGTTTCTAGGACTTTCCTGTAATTAAAAGAGCTCTGTGGGATGCAGGAGTTTTATTTCCCCTTTCTGCCTGCATTACTTTGCATTATTCAGGAGTGGACTCGATGTGCTGTTATATTAGCCTTTCACTTAGGTTGATTAAATCTCCTTGAAGTCCTTTGCAGACTTCTCTGAATTTGACTAAACAAAATCACTGTCTGCAAACAAGTCTCACTGCTTACATCCAGGTCTAGGCGTATGATGAATATATAATCCAAAAATTAGCATGAGAATATGCAAAAATGTGTTTTAGATTTGCTGAGTGACTCTGAAACAAAGTAGACAGTTTGGTTAGCCAGCAATTAAACCCTCAATTAAACTTCCCAGTTTGCTGTGGTTCTTTCAGACAGCCATAATTCTAAATGTGGAATAGTAATGAGAAAAAAACCCAGTCTAATTTGATAAAAGTCATTCAAGTCTTATGTTTTTTTTTTCTATTCACAACTAATCAACATGTGTAATTTCAAATTTATTTAATGACAGGAGGAAAAACTTCCAGACTTTCTCCTTCTCCAGCTGGTTTGCTTTTGCTATAGACCCTCAAGATGTTGCTTGTAAATATAATAAGTGAAAATTTGTCAAACTGAACTACAGCCTTTAATTAAAACCCTCAACAATCCTCAGTTCTCAAGTTGCTTAAGGTTAATTGAACTCCAAAGCAAGTCTCATCCCTCTGGAAATCACAGGATCACAGAATGGTTTGGGTTAGGAGGGACCTTAAAGGTCACTTAGTTCCAAGCCCCTGACATGGGCAGGGACTCTTTTCAGTAGACCAGGCAGCTGAAAGCTCCATCCCCTGGCCTTTAACACTGCCAAGGACAGAGTCCACAACCTCTCTGGGCAACCTGTTCCAGTGTCTCACCATCCTCACAGTGAAGAATTTCTTCCCCATACATAATCTAAGTCTACCCTCTTTCAGTTTAAATGCTGTAGTTTGAACAGCCCTTGTCCTCCCTTTCTTTCCACTGGGAGAGCTTATTTTCCCACAGTGACAGGGTATTTTTGTACCTCCCTGGCAGGCATTTGCAGAGGGGCTTTCCTCTGTATGGAAGGAGAGCAGGGAAGGGAAATTAATTTGGCAGCCAGGGAGCGAGGGCACGAAGCAGAGGTGGCGAGGGGGCAGGTGGCATGTTTGCCCCTTGTAAGGGCTTGGCCCTTGGTGTTGCTGTGACTGCCAAGCTCTCTCAGGAGCAGCTGGAAGTGAGAGGCTCTGCTCATGAGTCACTGCATTCTGCTGGTTGTGTTCAGGGAAAACAGTTTTAGGTGTGATGATACACGAGGTAAGTCAGATTCTTGCTGAGTATTTTTTATCTTGATTTTTTGTACTTTTTATCTTCTTCTTTGGATCAACCATATTTCCCCGCCACTCATTTCAGTGTTCACAGGACTGCTCACCTGAAGCAGCTGAGGATGCCAGGTGAAACCCCCTGTTTAGTCTCCCTTCAATGTGCCTGATTAGCTCCATTTCAGAAAAAAAGCTGCTCCATCCTCAGATGTTCCCTATTTCCTTTGAAAGCTTATCTGAACCTCCAGCACATGGGCTTTAATAGTGGGCTGTTTAAGTCAGTAGTTTAAAGGACAGAGTTATTGCAGCTGTCCTAAGAAAACGGGTGTCAAGTTTCTCATCTGGAAACAAAAGCACAGCCTGGTCCACCTGTTTCTCAGGGGAATGCTCTGCTCATGTAAATGGTATGTAGCAAAGAAAGGCATTGCTCAGCTAATTGCTCACAAACAGGGAAAATCAGAAGTAAGGAATGGCGTTTTCAGTGTTAGCTAATAGATGGAATATTTAGTTGATGTTCAAAGCAACAAATACACTCCAAGTAAAAATGTGATCGGAGGTTTTTATCTCTGAGGAAAAAAGACCATACTGCTGCATCAAAATAATTGATAACTGGGCATAAATATGAGTATTTTGTGTTTTTTCTTTTCCTTTTATTCTTTGGGGTTTTTTTAGTTTGGTTTTTTTTTGAGACTTGGATTGTGTTTCCACAGCTTTCCGCATCAGTCACCTCTGTTAGAGGTTTAAATATTCCAACTATTTTTTGGGGTCCCCCACATAAGGAAAGGAAAGATTTACAGAAACCTGGGAAGCTAAGAAAAAGACACACATTTTAGGAAAAAAGTTGTAAGAACTGACTTCAAGGTGTGATCCTGACACATTATTTTCTTTAAATTGGTGTGACTAGTTTCCATTTTTTGGTTGTGGGGTTTTTTTTTTCCCCCCACTAGAGCACTGTTCTGAAATGACCCTGTCCCATTGTTGTGTGGCACTGTATACATTGCAGTTTAAGAAATGATATCCAACTATCTGAAGAAGCAATTTATTGCAATTTATTGCAAATAAAATAGCTTTTAAGATTTGGTTATATTACCTTTAGTAACTTAATGTCAATCAAGGCTCTAGTTGATGAACTGTGTTTTTCTTTTTTTGCAGTATGCAACATTAATTCTGACAATTTGGCTTTTAGGTCCTACCTCACATACCAAGCTAGCCTTTGGAAACAGTGATATTTTAGTCACTGTCTTTAGAACTGTACCAATTCAGGATACATCTCTGCAATGCAGCTTTTCCACATTCTTCTTAGGATCCTGCAAAACCTGTGGAAATCACAGACTGATCTATCTACTGGAAGCAGAATTTTAGTTTTTACATCAGTACAATGATATACAAAATCTGATATAAAAACACCGTCAAAATTGAAATTCTGCACTTCAAAATTTTAATTTTCAACTTTCCAGTGACCACAATGCATTTTTTAAATTGTGAAAATACTAGGTTTTTTTTTTAAAAGGCATGGCAAGGCATTTTGAAAATATTGCAAGACTTCCTAAATTATAAAGTGGAGACGTATGAAGTATGAAATGACTCCACCTGCCTCACTGCTCTTATTAACCAGTCCAAAATAATAATTAAAAGTATTTGCTCTTGGCATGAATTTGCATTGCATTAACTGTTCCCACTCCTCCTCAGAAAAAAAAAATTAAAGGCAAGGCCTGAAGCCTGTGCTTTCACTGACTAAATTAGGCTAAATATTTTGTAAAACACAATCATTTAGTGAGCAGGCTGCATGTGAAGAGTGACTATATCCTCAAATGCTCCCGTTGCTCTGTTTGCACCCTCTTTTCTCTTCTTGCTGTTTTCCTGAAGTTACCTGCCTTCAGCCAGCCTGTGAGGAAGGAGCAGCAGCTCTATTCCTGTCCCAGGAGATGCACCTTCATCTGCAGAGACAGCAATGAGACACTGCTGTCTCAGGGCAGCACTCAGAAATGCTAAAGAGTGTAGAGCACCTAAGAGACTTAACAATGTTTTGGTTTGTTTCCCTTTTCTGGCCAGGTTTCATAAACACTTCAGGATAGATGGATGGATTCTCGTGATGCAGCTAGACCTCCCGAGCTGTGCACTGCAAGCATCTCAAACCATCAGCCCACTTCACATGATAGTCTTGCTTTTCTCTGAGGCCTGTGAACACACAATTGATTGTTTTGTTGTAACTCTTGCAGCCAGTTCCAGCTTGAAAAGTCCTCTGCAAGCCCTTACCCTCAAGTCTCAGAGAAAAGCCAAGGGAGTGGGATATTTTTCTTTTTTGTATCAGGTCTTCAAAGTGTTGCATTGGAGTTCTCCAGTGTTCTTTTCTGTATTATTCAGCAAAAGCCGTATTTGAAACTGTGGTGGGGAATAAGACATGAATTAAGAAACTGTACCCAGATTTCTCATGCGACATTTTCACACTGCCCACAGTGAGCTGAGTCTGTATTTTATGCCACAAGGAGGGCAGGCTGTGGGCACAGAACCACACACCTTACCAAGACCCAGTAGTTACAGTTTCTGAGGGACTTTCCCCTTGTCCTCACTGCATTACATGTGAGTTTCAGCACAGTAATAGGACTGGAGTAGGGATCTGGTTTCAGGAGGGACTGAGTTTTGTGCTTCTTTGCAAGTCCAGAGATAGGAGCTGCTCCCACAGAAGCTTCCTCCCTGTGTGAATCACCATGAGCATCGTTCCATGGAAAGCACCAGCGACAGTGGGAGCAGGCAGTCCAGCATCTTCTCCCAGTGACCTGTGTTGGGGAAACCCTTGTCATGTTAATAGAAGTGCGTGAGCTTTGTCACACTCACAGGGTTTTCTCCTTTGTGAAAGGGATTGTTGGCACGTTGCAGTTCTCTGGAGTGTTTGTTGCTTTGCAGGTGGGTTATAGGGGTTCTGCTGGCCTGGTGGTGGCACAGGGAGCCAGGGCCCCTTGCTGCCTCCATCTCTGCAGCTGCCACCCTCACTGCCAAGTTCCCTGATGGGGACTCTGTCCCTGTCTCTCCAGTTGGCTACAGGACTTCTGCAATAGGGCTGTAGTACCATCAGGCTCTGCATATCCAGATTAACCACAGAGTAGGATAGAACAGCGCTGTCAGTAGAATAAAAAATTTAAGTCTGACTGAATTGCTGTTGTATTCATTTGCCCCTCCATTTGTTTGTTTTTTTAATTATATTGAGTCTTGAAAAGTGAAGATAGAGAAAGTAATGAAATCAGAGGGTCTGTCTCATGGATAACTAAGAACTGACTGTACTTACTCTAAGCTGAAGTTTAAAACAAGAGTTCTTTGCAGCTATAGGTGGACAGCTGTTTTATTATTTAAACATTTTGTTTGGCTCAACCATGTACAGGGTAGAGGCTTTCCGTGATGCAGCATCTGCTATGGAGCAAGAGAAAGAAATTCTGCTTGAAATGATCCACAATATACAGAACAGCCAGGATATGAGACACATCAGTGAAGGTGAGAAGCTGCTTTCCTGTACCTTCCAACTGACCCAAAGTCTAATCAGCCCATCTTTTAGGGAGCAGCTCTGTGAGAGCAGCTCTTTGCTGCAGGTAAAGGTGCAGCATTTGAGCCAGCTGAGGTTGTTGAAGTGTTGATCTCACTATCATGAGATCTCTTCTTGACTGTAAATTCATGCTGTTCAGGTGGATGGACTACTATGAATGTCACTACTGTGTATGTGAAAGCCTATACTCGGTTCACTGATACATTTTCGAAATCGATTAACATTGCTCTGCTGGGGGAGAGACATAGATGATGATGATGATAATATAGTTGAAAATTATTTTAACTACTGGACAGGCATGAGTGTTACAAAGTGTACAGCCTGCAAGAACCTGGTGATTAAGATCATTGTCACAGTTGTGTGATTCATGGCTTTAAATGTATTCCCTAAACCTGATTATTAGGTGCTTTAAATTGCTGGTTTATTGGCTCTTCAAGAGCTTACGTATGAAGTGTGTTGCATTCATATTTTTGAAAAGCAGCTATACTTTCAGAAAATAGAAAACTATTTTTTTCATGGCCTCTTATTATATCTCATTTTCTCTTTATGGGTTTCTGGGGTATTGTCTAAGTCTCTCCCTCAGGATGGCACAGGTGTCCTTAATGAGCCAGTTCTGTTACTGAGTGTTTCCATAACATTGTATGTTTTGCTTTAAAGTGACACAGCAAGCACTGTGGCAGCAGTGGAAAAACAGTGCTTACAATTTTAGTCGAGTTTAATGCCTCATTTTAAATCAGACACTGGCTTCTATGAAATGAGTATGACTTGAGCAAATGCAAAAAGCTAATTTCTGGCTTCAGGAAATCTTGTTGATTGTACTTACTTAAAAAAAAAAAGTTGTTTACTGCTGAATGATAGCAGTTTGAGTGTCTTGATGATGCCATTTGCACAGGAAGTATTTGCCTGTAACCAAGAATATTTTCTTGTTTCCAATGGAGGTGAGAGAGAAGAACTCAATTTGACTGCCAATCGCCTGATGGGCCGAACGCTCACGGTGGAGGTTTCTGTGGAAACCATCCGCAATGCGCAGCAGCAGGAGTCGCTCCTGCACGCCACCAAGATGATCGACGAGATCGTCAACAAACTCCTCGACGATCTGGAAGATGCCAAAATGCGCTTAATGTCCCTCTACGGCGCCTGCACGTCCGACGTGCCGGCGGGACCCATCGACCAGAAATTTCAGTCTGTGGTCATCGGATGTGCCATTGAGGATCAGAAGAAAATCAAAAGGCGCCTAGAGACTCTGCTCAGAAACTTGGAAAATTCTGAAAAGTCCATCACATTGTTGGAGCATCAGAAATCATCTGTTCGGCAATCTTGCAACAGCAAACAGGATTAACGTATCCTCCCGGCTACTTCTGACAAACCACAGGATGAGCAAGTGCTCCTAAAAAGCACACGGAAGCCAAGAAAAGAATTCTCTGTACAAACACACACGTATGTACGCATCCACATGCACCAAAGTATCATCCATTGCAAGGTGCCAGCCTTTTAATGGGTTTTGGTAGCATTGGCATTTTCTTTTGGCAATAAGGAATGCTATCAGTTCTTCTGTAGAGTCCATACTGCTCTATTGCAAATTGTAATGTGCTTCTGCTGAACTGACAGAAACTGAAAATCTAGCCTTTCCTTCATTCTCCTAGGTTTTTTTACACTAAAGTTGTTTTGTCCTATCGTGAGATTTCAGCTTTTCTCTGCTGTATACATAGTGTGTGAACCAGACTTTTGGGGAAAAAATACAAATCATGGCAATAAATAAAAACAATTAATAAACCGGTTATGGTACTTTCATAAACAACAGTGTCTTACTCATTCACATTTATAATTTTGTTGTTTTCATATATTTTGAATAAACCAATCACAATACTTTTCTAGAGATAGGCAGCTACCACCAGTTTGTAACCGAGGAAGTGAAAAGCAACACATAAATCCCCAGGGCTCACCAGCCAGGCTAGAACTTACCTGACTCTTAAAAATCCCCCCTCTATGCCTGCTGAACCATTCTGCTCCCACAAGCTCATTGTAGCTTTGAGATTGCTGTGTGCTGCTTTTTAAAAGATAATAGAAAGGGGAAGTGTACATCAGCTGCTACTCTATTTCTGCATCATATATGAAGACACAGAGCAAAACTGACTTCTCACCTGGCAAAGACTGTATTTGTGTCTTGTGTAGGATGGTATTTGGTACATCCAGCATTACTCACCTCTTTGTGTGAGTGGTTTTTGGTTTATTTTTATCTTCCACCCTCTCACTCACAGTAACTGCTGCACATCATCACTGAGCTCTGTGGCTGTGGGTCAAAAGTTGCAGATTTTAGGGTGTTGAACAGTTGGTGACATTAATTTTGTAATTCCACTTTAAAAAAATCTTCCAGCTGTTCAACAGTATTAACACCCTGTACAGTAATAAATGGCCTGGGTTGTTTTCAGAACTCATGCTGTGCAACACTTAAGTTGAAAACAGCTTCTAGCTGCTTAGACTATTCCTTCAATATTTGGGTTTTTAAGGCCCTTATAAGTCTAATTAGGCAAAAAAGGTTTTTATTTCCTTTCTTAGCTCCTGTTCATGGTACTGATACCTAAAATAATTTTTATTCCTTATAGAACTTGTGCTATCACAGAACTGTAGAATAAGTGGGTTAGAAGGGACTGATGAAGGTCATCTAGTCCAGTGCCTCTGTAATGAGCCTAAAACATTGCCAAGTCATCCTCATCACGGTGTTATGCAAACACATCGATTTTCTATGTTCAAAACTGCATGCAAGAAGAAGCAGGAGTATGTTACTTCTGATACTCTCCAGATACCTGGGTAAAAAGATGCTGATTTGTGTTTTACTAAAAAAAGAAAAAAATACCAAAACAATGCAAAACCCCCAACCAACAGTTGCTAGTGACTATTTACCTGTTTCTTTTCAGAAAATGTACCAGGCATCTTTGATATATTAGTAATACTTTAATGCCACTTCCAGTGTCTACAATCTTTGACTCAAACCTTGTCACTGCATTGGCCAGACCAATCAGGACAAGCAAAACGACCAGAAAGAGCAGAAAAGAATCCCGATTTTGTATTTCAACCACATGGTAAAGAAATCAGAGGCAAGAGCTAAGAAACATCACTTCTATTTGACTGGGGTGTCCACACTTGTTCCCTCGAGTGCTCTCATGTGCTGCCTTGGATCCCAGCTGTTGGCACCACACACACAAGAATCAAGCACATGTTTCTTAATCAGATTGAGGTTGCACAGCTTGTAGTTAAAGCAATTTTTGAAATTTAATATGCTGACAATTTAATATAACCACAGAAGTAGTGGTTGTATTAGTAGAAGAAGACTTATATCAGACCCAACAATAAGCAAACAAACATTTTAAGTTGCATGATGCAACTAGCGTCACTTACAAGAGAACAGCAGAATTCAGTTGTAGGGATTTTACAGAACAGCATACACAAGATACTTGGTCTTAAACACTTATTCTTCTGCTTGAGGATTTATGGTATGTTGACGTTTTTTCTACAAATCTGTTACATTTACTTAGATCATAATGGTGGTAAAATCAGTTATGTACATTTCCTCTTTTAGCCAGTTACATTTAAGCCATTAGTAAAAATGCATCTTAATCCTCACAATGAGAGTGGTGTTTCTCCCGGTCCACACTAATTTTTTAATTTTTCTCATCAACTTGAGTGAGTTTGGCAGAACTGACAAACTATTTATCAGTATTACTCTTCTATTAGAAACCTGAGAATGAGCCTAGTTCAGTAGTAGGACTGACCTGGCTTTGAGATAACTCATAGAACACTTCCACATGGAACACTAGCACGTTTCTCTTATTCCATTATAGCACCTTTCATCTTAAATCTGAGCATTGCTGTGTTTTTCATGCTATAATTTTGATTACCTGCTTGGATGCCATATTTAACAGAGAATTATTTTCTTCTCTCAATACTATTGGTGCATTAGAAAGAAGATCTGCACAACTTTTGCTCTCTACAAAAAGATGGCAAGGTTGTTTCCATGAATTTAAGCCTGCTGGACCATCCTTGCCCCTCTAATTTTGGTACCATTAGTGTTCAGGTACTGCAACTTCAAGGATGCAAAGGAAAACTTCATGTCGGATGTGCTGCAGCCCAATAATGAAGAAAATAAAGTTATATTTTACTGAAGCATAAAAATTAAACAGGAAATCAGACTGACAGTGTGGTAATTCAGGCATTCTGACTACAAAACTTGCCTTAAGAAACATTGAAAATAAGAAAGCTTCAAAATTGTCTTCAGTGGAATACTTTTTTTTTTTAATTAACCACACTATGCATAAGCACAAAAATTAGTGTGATCAGTCATACAACTTTGAGGTTTGCTATTTCCAGTTGGAAATACATCCCTAGCATTACTGCTTTGCATCTAACGATGCCCCACGTACTGGGAGAACACCCATTCACTGAATGGATACAACACAGAAGTGACAAAGCTGTGGTGTCATACTCTTTAGTGAATCCCTATTTCACCAAGGCTTTAACAATCACTAAAGTTTCCTGCTAGTGGTAGCTTTATCAGCCAAGGACAAAGAATTGTGGCAAGATCCAGATAATACAGCCAGTGAGCTATTCAAGAGATATAAAAAG
This sequence comes from Bombycilla garrulus, assembly GCA_013400315.1. NCBI lineage: Eukaryota > Metazoa > Chordata > Aves > Passeriformes > Bombycillidae > Bombycilla > Bombycilla garrulus. The sequence goes on along the minus strand of VXBU01008656.1, from coordinate 53,925 downwards.
AATCTACAGGAGTGCAATGAATTTTGTGTCTTGTGGCACGAGCATCTCTTGCTCTTAATCCAGGGTACCACGGGCATAACAGAGCTACGTCCTTACCCACCATGCAGTCCCAAGGATGCAAAGAGAAGAGCATTTTTATTACCAGCCCTGCACCTGTAAGTTTTTCTAACTAAACCATATGATAATTTAATGAGTACACTTTGAGTGGAGAATGAAGTGATGTTTGTAATAAAAGCTATTCATGAGGGACAACACAAATGCTATAACATTTAGGCATGTCTCTTCTTCCAAAAGGCAAAAGTTAGTGCCACTGAAAAGTGATGTGAATACCTAAGGGTGCCTGCAATATGCAAGTCAGCTGGTTTACATCTACACACTAACCCCATTAGAATAAAGAATCAAAATTTTCAAGCAGTGTACATGCACGGCACTTCCCAGAAAGATGCTGATTTGGGCAGTTTCCATCTTAGTCATACCAGAGAACAAGCACTGCAAGGTCTCAACAAAGAAAGATCCACTTCAGATTTAGGATGGGAGTAAAATGAAAACTCACTGTTACCCAATGCTGCGAATAACTACTCCTACATTAAAATATATGCACTACATTTCAACATATCTTAAATTTATCAAGTCTGTCAAGTCTCCACCTATGAAAATTTCTGCTGAGTCATTAAAAGCAGTAGTTTATAGTGATACACTTTAAATACAAATGGCCTATATTATTTGTACAGTGTGTTACAGTATAACATGAAATAGCACAAATTGTCATTATACATAATAAAGACTTTTCAGTATGCTGTACAAAGTCAAACAAGGCAAAAAAAAAATGTTTCAGATAGTTGGTGGTTTTGTTTGTTTTTCATGAAAAATGAATAAAACCCCATAAAAATAAAACTCGTAGACAGACAAAGAAATTTAAAAATTTCCATATTAAGAACAGCTGTTAAAATTCTTCATGCATACACTCCTACCCTAAGTTGTGAGGTTGCCCCATGATGTTCAGTCATCCTATCCCAAGTACCTTACTTAAACTGCTAGGACAGATACAACTTGACTCCATTGATACATAAAGTGATTAAATGCACTTGTTGCAAAATAGAGGGCTTTAGCCAAGAGAAAATACAGGAAACATGATGGTGAAGAACACACAGTTTTGCTGCAATAGCAAAAGGGACAGAGTGCTCTCCTTCTTGCCAGCAACAGGAGATGTCTAACTGCTTGTCAAAGAAACTATGGTACTCGGTAGGAAGTCAAATACAGTAAACACAAAATACAGAGTTCAGAGATCTTTAGTGTTTGTGCATAATTTGCCACTCACTTCTCTCCCTGCAGACAGTGGGAATAGGAATACATTTCAGTTTTCATACTCATTGACTTAGAAACAAAGTCAGTCAAGCTTCCTACATGAATTCACATAGTGAAAAGTCCTTCCTTCAAAAATATACAGGATCACTCAACCAATTTTCATTCTCATACACCATTTATAAAACTACTAAAACTCTTTTTTTTAAGCAGCAGATTTTGCATTTGTCACTGACAGACTTGTACAAATCTTAGAAAGTTAAAATTATATCATACCATACAAAAACATGTAAACAAAATGGATAGTTTTTAAAAGGCATGCATGCTTTTCAAGAGGATTATAAAGTGTTCATTTTTGCTAAATAAAAGGTATTTTGCTCAGCATTTTTAAAAGCACCTTAGTGATTTAGGAGCCTTAGCCCAAATAACCTTGAAGTCAGATCTGGGCTCCTAAACATCTAAACCAGTTTTGTAAAATTACTGAAGCACTTTGAAGATTTTTTGCCATGTCTCTCATCTTGCAGAATTAGATTTCCTTAACTTTAAATCTGAGACAACACTTAAGAATGTCTCCCTAATATAATCAGCTGCAATTTTTTGGAACCCTGTAACTTAGTTTATGGTATCTATGAAAAAAAAAACTTCAAATAAGATAAATACTTTGTAACAACACTTTGAAAATTCTTTTTTCATAAGACAACACAGGATACAACAATCAAATTTGAACAAGAATATTATTATATGTTCTTTCTCCATAGCTATTAGTGTTATTCATTCAATCTGATAAGACTGAGAAAAGCAAACTTACAAAACATCTGTAGCATAGCATTAGGTAAAAAGGAGCATTTTTGGCACCAAACATTTTTAAATCTAAGCTTTTAGGCCCAAAGTAGAGGAAGTTAAACACACAGTGGCTGCTTGAAAAGGTTCATCTGAAATGCAACATTTCTAAAGGACAATTGGAAGATGCTATTTGATGATCACTAACTCCAAGTAATGTACACACTGGAACCAAGCCTAGATATTCATCCCAAATGTTTACATATATACCTTAGCAAAAATATATATAATGCAAGGATCTTGCACCCACAGGACTGCCAGAATCCATATTAATATGATCAGGCATAAAATGAAGTAGTGTTTTTTTTGCTCTTCATTTATCTTGGCAGTGTCCTGACTAACCAATTCTAGTATTTTTTTTGGAAACTTAGTTGCAAGGTCGCTACATTACATTGGGCCATAGAGTTACAGTCCGTACCTACACGTGTAAGTATTATCCTGACATTAAATGTGCTCTGCAATTCAGCAATACCTAGTTGATAGCTCTGTAAGTAATTCCTTGAGAAAGGAAAAGCTCACCTAATCTGTACAAAGTGCACGAGGCAGCCACGGTTCTGTGTGTCGCCACCAGGTGTCTCACGCCACACAGCAAACGCACGGCATCAGCAAGTCCGTCTAAATCCACCCTCTGTCAAGGAGGCACAAGATTTGCTAAAGCACCGGTAAAAATACCTCTACAGCTGGCTTTGTTCTGTATTCAATTGCACAACTTCATCCAATTCTCTGAGTTGCTTAACTTCCTCCAAAAGTGGTCTAAGGTATACTGCAGTTGCTAAAAGGACTTCTGTTTTTCTTGGTCCTCTGTTTGTTGGGTTTAAGGTTGATGACATCTCCACCATTAAGAGTGCTAGAATTTTGGTTAGAGTGACTTCCACCAGCTGTATTAAAAACACCTAGAGAATTCAGACAAGAGAATTATTTGTATTTGTCCACTGCTAGCAGCATAATACATTAACACTTTAGACAACACCTGATAAGGCATAGTAGAGCACCTCAAATGTATACACTAGTTTTTAAATCTATTTTGGATCAATTTTGCAGTTAAATTGAAAGCAGAGGCAGTTGCCATTACTAGCCAGGCAGTATTTAAAGCTGGTATGCATCTGTGCAATTGAAGGGCAGCATATGCACTCATCTGTGTATGTTACTAACTGCACAAAGTTGTGGTTTGTTGAGTAACATAACAGAATAAAATAGGGTGATTTAAAATTCACAGACTTTGTTGATGTAAAGGTAAGTAAAAGGCCTGAATAAAAAGGGAGTGCTTTAAGGAAAATAAACTACCTGACTCAGAAATGCTTTAAAGAAGAACTACAGAAGTTCAGTGTTTTCTTACAGAAGGCAACTTACGAACACCTGATTACATGCCAGATTCCTTCCCCATGAGTCTTGTAAGTCCACACCGAGATGAGCAATGCTATGTAATGCTAATTACATTAAAAAAACCCAACAAGCATCCTTCTCAAAACCTTGCATAATCTTCTTTAAATGAATTTAGTAAAAGGGCACTTACCAAGCATTAGCTAGCTAGAAACTTTTGTACATCAGTTTGACCATCTAGTAACTTTAAAGAGTCACATTATTTTACAGAAAGAGATGATATCCTAAGATAGGGAGGTAATAATTAGACCCTGATTCACCTTGTATTAATTCCATAAGGAAATAGAGGAGACTATAAGCTTTGATGACACAAAATACTGTTTCTAAGGGTTTTTTTATTATAGTATACATACCAATCTTGTTACTGCTTGTATGTACTAGTTCTGAATCTTCTGCTGTTTGCTGCTTGAGCTTTTGAAGATATTTATCAGCCAAATACTTAAAAACTGGGGAGTTAAAAAGAAAAAAGGTACATCACAGAATGCCTAAAAATAATCATCATTATCATCATCATGCCATTATATTAAAATTCTGCATGGTGACAAAAGTGCATTTCACACCCCAGGTTCAGCACAACCTGGTGAGTGACTCTGGGCCAGCCTGTGTGCCTGGGCAGAATCCAGGTCACTCCAGTGTCTGCCCAGCTCTTACCATTTGCAGTACCCAACTCTTGCACAGAAACATCTCAATGCTCTTATTAAAAAAAGTAGTGCACACATATTGCCAAATGTTTCAATTAATGCAACTTGGAACTTTTTACAGTTATGTAGGAATTATATATATATATATTTTTTTTTTTGCAAGAAGCCTTAGAAAAATAGTAGCCATGTAAAGTAAGTCTTTTAATAAAACTTGGCAACAACTTTTTTCTAACTAACTAATGCAACCTTCATTTCTATTGGCATATAAAAAGTTGACTAGGAATCTGAAAAAATATACAACTAAAGCAGAATTTTCAGAATCTAGGTGAGTTATGATTATTTACATCTCTAATTCAACTCACTTAAAGATGATACAAAAGAGTTTTAAATTTTCTCTTGCAGATTTTTCCCATGGTGAATGATGTTAATAGAGAAGAAATGGGGAGTTTGCTATTAATCTTGGTTAATTAAATAAGAATATATCATTAGGGAGTATAGTTCATGATTACTCAAACCCAGGCAACTAAAGACAGACTCAAAATTTTAACACTACTCTTATGAAATGAAGTACATTAAAAGTGGTACTTAAGAACTAATCAAATATTACCAGTAGACAAAACACTGCAAGAGATGCATATTTGTTTAAAGATGATTAAAATATAAAATAACTGCTTCTATTGATTCTGTATTAACTATTAACAATTACAAAATAATCTGTTCAACAAATTGTGTGTTGCAATAACTGAACTTCTAAGTGCATTTGTTTCAAAAGCTCCTGCTTACTGAGAGTCACTAAGGAAACAAAAACCCCCAAATATTGCAGCTGTGTGTGTTTGTGGAAGAGAAAGCTGCGCACCAAGAAATGGGACTAACCCAGGGATACCAGGTAATTTGAGCTGTGTTTGAGACGCGCTGCTGCGGAATACAAAGAGGACACGTGAAAGTTGTAGGCGGCCCCAGCCTGGGCGATGCTCGGGGCCGGGAGCGGCGGCAGACACGCCCTCCCTGCGGCAGCTCCTACCTTCGCTCACGTTCAGATCCTCCTTCACCGACGCTCGGTAGAACCTCACTTTCAGCTTCTTCGCCAGCGCTTCTGCTTCCTCGCTGCACAACACAAGATGACTTTGTAAGTAAGTCCTTGTTTCGTTCATTTGCCAGCATTTGTTCTTATAAACAAAATGCTTCGAGGTAAGTTAAACGTGGCAAAGTGGCTTGAGAAATTCAACACAGTCAAAAAATACCTAATCCTTAATTTCTTTACAATATCTCCACTATAAAAAGAAGGTATTTTACATGCAGTTTCATTATGATTCAAAGGAATTCTTTCCAGTATTTACTGACTTCATTAAATAAAACTTTCCAAGGGTTTGAAGAAGGGTGTTGGTGAAACCAAAAGAAAGGAGGCTGTAATTAACAGCACTATAATTGCAAACTCTAAACAACAACAAAAATTAATCCTTAAGTATATCTTAATGAAGCAGTATGCTATGAAATCAGATGAGTGTACAGATGAAATCAAGAACTACTTTCTTTTTGTGAAAAAGAACTTATGTTGAAGTTTAAGAAACTTATGAATAATTCCCTAAGGAAAACCACATCATCAGAAAGATTATGTTACTGAGGCAGACAGTGTATTCTGAGAACCAAACCTAAGTGACATACCATGAATAAAGGAGGAGTTCAAATGCAATTTTGCTTTTCCTTTGAAAAATCCTCAGAATTCTTTGCAGAGGAAGTAGAAGCTGATTTATGCCATCAATGATAGCAAACAGACAACAAAGAAAGCCAGTGCAGGAAACAACAAAAAAGAAGAAATAATTTAAATCTCTCAGGAAGATGACAGAAATTGAAGAAGTGGACAATGATCAACTTGATCATGCACTATTTTCTACATGAAATGCTGTGGTAAATAAAAGCATTTGTTAAGCTGATTTTATGACAAGAATGAAACTGGTCACATACACAAGGGCAGAATGAACTGACAATAAAATCTGTAAAGAAAAATACAGCAAGGAAGATTCAGCACTATGCAGTTTGAAAATACTACCACATACGTATTTCTATAGAGTGACAATGTTTTGATAAAAATGAATAATAAAAAACAAATTAAAGAAAGCAAAGACTATTAGCAAGCATTCACTAGCCAAACAGACAATGTGCCTTCAGTGGTGCACAGCACAGTTTAAACATAACTGAATTTTAACAGAAGGGAAAATATATAGTTTTAGACTTTCTGAGTTAAGGAAAAAAAAAGGGTGTGAATCATATTATGCCAGAACCAAACTTTTCATGTCATTCCTCTATTACTTTTGGCTTCAGGATGCAGCATGAAGCAAACAGAAAGCTCCTAGCTTTGCAGCACACCTGCCCAAGTATCTCCACTCATGCAGCAACACCGGCCCCGTGTGCTTCTAGATGCAGGACACAGGTGGAACAACCCAGATACTCGAAGTCTTCACCAGAAACTCCCCCAGACTTCTTTTTTTAAAAACTTGTGTATACAGGGGGCACCTACTGATTTTTAAAAGTAGTACAAGAGAACTCCTACTTCTTTATGCAAGAGTCATCTAGAAGATCAATCTTATTCTGCACAAGAACTGTGGGAATGTCTCCAACTTCGGTCACAACTTTTTCCTTCCAGGTAGGGATTGCTTTGAAGGACTCTCTGTCAGTTGTAGAAAACACAAGAACACAAGCCTGTGCTCCTAGAAATACACAAATAAATTATTCATAGAAATACACACAAACAAGCTAATAGAAAATGTAAGTTGTAATGTATTTAAAATATGAGGGATTTTTCAAGTTTTTCCCATAAACATGCACTGTTACCACCAGCTTCTGTTAAACCACTGGTCACAGATTCCCTAAATGAAAATTCATTGCCATAATATTTTGATCATTACAGCCATCTTTATGATGACTATGGGTCTGTTGCCTTTAAAGCTAATTCCAGCATATTCAATGTATGTAGGGGAAAGGAACAGCAGGAGATCTGGAAAGGCCGGAAAAAGGGAAGGGGAGGTTCATTTATTGCTGTTTTACAAACAGATTAATGGAGTCAGAAGGCAAAATTTTTCCTGTACGCAGCATCTGTTAAACACATTTCACATTATTCTTTGTGGTACAGAAATCTAGATTCTGAAAAGCAGAAAACTTTAAAAAGTTTCCAGATGAAGTTGTGGTTATTTCAAGTAAATTGTTAGTAGCTTCTAGGGGAAAATAAGACTATCAGATAGTCTAATAATTCTATCAGAGCACTACAATAAATTATACAAAACCTTTTATTATGGTTTTGTAAATAAACAATAGTTAAACTTCATGGATACTGAGAAGGTACTTCCACAGCTGAAATACTAAAAATTTTTAAATGATCCATCTGCCAGCAGAAACACTGACATAGTATCTATACATAAAGCAATTCAGAAAAAAAAATGTAGAGACTAGTGCTACTTAATTCAAGTAAAGCATGAGCTGGTCTCAAAGATCCTCAGTAGACTATCCTATCCCCAAAGACTACATAACCACATTTTTTTCCTTTCATAATGGTACAAAGCCCTTGTCATGGAAAAAGTGTAAGGAAATTCCTTGCCATGAGGGGACTCTCACAGGGCTTTATACCTGACCCTACTCATTTCACTCAGTACTTTGCCTCAGCTTTTCCAGGCTACAATAGAAAGCATTTATTCCCTGTAAAACTGATGGTGACTTGTTCAATCTCACACTGAGATCAAAATCCAGTATCATCATCTAGAAACTCCTGTTTACTGCTGATGTTCTAATTTCTGTGAATCCTGGCTGTCTTTACCATGCTCAGCAGGATTTAAAGTCTCCCAAACAGTATCTAAAATAACTGTACCAGGGCCTTCCATTATCATATTTGCTACAGACAAAAGGGGTTAACAAATGCAAACTAAAGCAATCCTATGAAGGCTTGACTATGAAGAATGAATTATTTTGCAATAAAACGACAATCCTGACAATTTGACTAATCAGCAACTGAGTAACACACTAATGAGCAAGATGTATGTTTTCCATCAAAAACCTAACAAGGATCTTCAAGATATAGCAGTGGTAGCAGAAGGAAGAATGTACATGCATGAAGAAATTATCAGATACTGCCTTGAGAAACATTTGAATTCAATCACATAGAAACTGGTGAGAAGATGCATAGGACAATACAAAAAAAAATTATTAAATACACACAGTGTATTTAACTCTGAATTTAGGCTGCTGGACTCCTTACACTGTGTGAACATGGGCATGCAACTACACTGGCTGCACACATTTGCCTGCACATAGAAAACCACATGACAAATCCACTGTCAGCTCCAATTCTCTTTCTGTGCAAGGCTGACTGAACTTAGTCCCTGGACAAGAAACACTCAGAGACAGGCTCTGGAACATTCATGTGTGAGCACTGAAGAGCTGACAATAAACAGTGTCTTAGGGGAGTACATAAACCCTAGTGCAATGATAGTGGGACAGTGACCTGTGGGAGAAGCAAACCTTAAATTAACAGCCAGCATCTATCTTACCTATCTTAGAGGCGTCCTCCCTTTATCAGCAATAATTAGCAATAAAATCCTGGCATTTCCAAAGCAAGCTTGACTTTTTGCTTTTGTAATAGTGTGATTGCTGAGGCTAGACCAAAATAGCATTCCAGGCTCTTCTGATTTCCCTTGTCCTTCATGAGTCAAAGCCTAGTGCAGAGCAGTCCCTGTACCTGACACCTTGAAATACTTATTTATACCCATCATGCTGCTACAGTGTGTACAGGCTGACTGTGCTGGACTTCACAGCAAAGAACTTCTGTACAAAGAACTCCAATCTAACAGAATTATGCTGGACATGAGTCCTGACCAAGATATTCATGCAAATTTTTAATTCTGTATTTAAATAACCAGGTTGCTTTTGGTAAATGAGGCCAGCAGGTGTACTTCTGAGTTTTTCTTGATGCTCTATATTCTAGCCTATCAGTCCCAGTAATTAGGAGAAAAAGTCTTNATACTAATAAAATATAGCAGCGTATTTTCCCCCCACCTCAGGTAATTAGTTTGCAAAAACTCAACAGTGGAATCGTTGCCAAGTCATTTGTATCTCTCCCATTAAAAAGAAACCAAAGAGAAATATTTACAGAACCACTGTTAAATTACAAGCAAAGAAGGCTTAAGTATGCAATTCGTAACTGGTCAAATAGATAAGCTGCCTTTACACGAATAATACAGTTTATTTTATGAAGTAAATATGCTTTTCTTACTGCTCTTGTTTTAACATATTCAAGGCAGGCTGTACTAGCAAAAGAACTGCTGTGCCCTGTTAACTGTCTTTCTAGGATGACTGGTGGATTTTGCCCTCCTCTTGGATTAATTACTATGTTCCTCATGCACAGATTTTGGAATATTTACAAGTATGTGTCTCACAGAAGTAATGAAACGCTTTGAGAGGGAAAATACACATTTGCATCTCATTGTTTGAATGTCTACATTCTGCCCAGTTTCTGTGCAGATATAGGTCTCATTTCATTCAATGTTTTCTAAAGGGCATGACTGCATAAAGCAGACATAATTAAGATAAGGAACTTGCACAAAGAGAAAAAATATTTAAGAATTGAAAAAGCTGAACTAAACATGCTTTGCACACACATTAATTATTAATACAAAGATAGGAAAATATTTTAGAGACGTGCAGACCAAGAAAACCCAACAACTACCAAACAACAAACATGATATTTTCACCTCTATAGTAGGCCTTAGTTATTGCATCAAATTCCTCTTGACCAGCAGTGTCCCATAACATTAGCCTGACATCTTCACCATTAACTCTGAAACAAACAAGACAGTTTTGTGATCAATACAGTAACAGGAACAAATCAAAACAATTGACATAAAATACTTTTGTTTCTACAGTATAAGAGTCATTCAAATCAAATTTAACTGGATTTAAACATAATGTAACTTATTAATTTTCATTCACCCTCATAACATACTATAGCAATAGTCCCTCAACTACATTACGTGTTCTTTACAGACAATCTGTATTACATTTTCCTCTTCTTCCTCTACAATGAAAAATAAGTTAGACATCAAAAAAAAAAACAACTTAGGTGCCTGAAGAATGGTGCTTTTGTCTTTTTAATCAGCTTGAAGAATTTACAGAATTTTCTTACTTCTCATTATCATAAGATTTTCCACTTTACCAAATATAATTGGGTATTACCTGCTTATATTGCATAAAGACTATAACTAATTTTTTCATAGTAATTTTTTTCTATATTGACTAATAAATTTATGTAATTTTTTATCATAAGCAGGTTCACTTCTTCACAAGAAATCACAAAAAAAATTAATCAGCAGGTGGTAGAATACAAAGCAAACTTGTCAAAGAAACTTGGTATGGCAGGGATTCCAGATTTTATGTATAATTTTAAATTTTGGATGGAGAATAAAAGATATAATTTTAGCCCACAGTGCAAGAGAGAAACAAACTCCCTTTAGTGTGCTTCAGAAAGAGCAGGCTTCATAAATTCATACATTTCAGGATTACACCGGAAGAAATAAATAGAAAGGTAAAAATCAATAGTATGCCATCTGTTTAATACATACTGGATCTGTCTTTCCAGGAAATCTACACCAATAGTTTTCTTGTAGTCTTTTGTAAAAATCCCCTTGCAATATCGCTGAATCATACTGGACTTCCCAACAGCTCCATTTCCTACTACTACCACCTTGATGGCCACCTCCATATCTTCTTCCAACATCTTTCCGTCTCAGGTGACTCTCTGGTTTATTCAGGAAACTACTGATTCTGTCAACAAAGTAAATACCTATTATGTTCATAAAAATGCTGTGAATAGAAAGCAAGAGGTGAGATGATCACACAAAATAGGGTGCATATAGATAGTACAATTTATTTCTGTCTGTCAGAGATAGCTTAAGTGACCTCAGGCAAATTATTTAACTAGCTTTGGTTTGACACTTGCTAACTGAAAATTATTAAAAATTTGAAGTAGAGAACAATTTATTTAGCTTATTGCAAAGATATTTCACTGATGTTTTGGTTCATTTTTTTCTTAATGAGGAAGAAATGGAAGCACCCAACTACAAAATCATAGAATTGTTAATGTTGAAAAAGACCTCAAAGATCAGCAAGTCCAATCATTAACCCAACACTGCCAAGTGCTAAACCATGTCCTTAAGTGCCATGTGCACACATATTTTAAATACCTCCAGCGATAGTGATGCTGCTCCAATGCTTGATAACCCTTTCAGAGAAGAATTTTTTTTAAATATCCAACATAAAACTCCCCTGGCACAACTTGAGGCCGTTTTCTCTTGTCCTATTGCTTGCTACTTGCAGATGAGACCAATCCCCACCTTGCTACAGCCTCCTTTTAGGCAGTTGTAGAAAGCAATAAGGTTTCCCCATTTTCTCCAGGCAAAATGACCCCAGCTCCCTCAACCATTTTTCAAAGGACTTGTGTTCTAGACCCTTCACCTCACTGCCCTAGTCTGGACACCCTCCAGCCCCTCAGTGTCTTTCTGGGCAGTGAGGGGCCCAGAACTGCACACAGGATTTTGAGGTGTGGCCTCACCAGTGTCGAGCACAGGGGGACAATCACTGCCCTGATCCTGCTGGCCACACTATTGCTGATACAGGCCAGGATGTCACTGGGTATCTCAGCCACCTGGGCTCACACTGGCTCATGTTCTGCTGCTGTTGACCAACATACCCAGGTGGGCCCCATTCCAGCCACTCTGCCCCCAGCCTGTAGCTCTGCATGGGGTAGTTGTGACCCAAGTAGAGGAGCTGGCACTTGGCCTTGTTTCCTCTTACACAACTGGCCTTGGACCATCAATCCAACCTGTCCAAATGCCTCTACAGAGCCTTCCTACCCTTCAGCACACCAACATTCCCACCCAACTTTGTGTCACTTGCAAACTGACTGAGGGTGCACATGATCACTTTGTCAAGATTATTGGTAAAGTTATTAAACAGGACTGGCACAAACACTGAGCCCTAGGGAACACCACTAACAACCAGCTGCCAGATGGATTTAAATCTACTCACCATAACTCTCTGGGCTTCCATCCCTCAAAAGGCATGCCTCCCCCAAACTTTTCTCTGGCAAGCCTGGTTTTATCCCTTTTTCCCTTCACATCTAGTCTAAAAGTCCTTCAGTGAGTCCTACTAACTCTTGTAAAAGTAGTTTCCTCCTTCCAAACAGGTGTACTCCATCTACTGCCAGTAGGCATGGTTGTTGTGTAGACTGACCCACCACCAAAAACCCAAAATTCTGCCTGTAACACCAGGCTCTTCCTCTTTCTTCCTATTTCATTCCCTGTGATTGGAAGGCCAGAAGAGAACACTGCTTATGTTCCTGCTCCCTTAACCAGTTGTTCCAAGGCTCTGAAGTCTCTCCTGACCATCCTCAGACTTGCTACAACTTTATCACTGCCCACCTTGATAAAAACTAAGTTTCCTCCACATTTTGCTGTGCCGCGATATCATCACAGTAACATTCTGCAGCTGCAGAGTGGCAAATTTCCTCCCAAGAATCAAATCACCCTCCTTTCGAAGGAAGGGGAAATACTCCCGTTTTAAAGGCTCTGCCCATCACCACACTCACAGCCGTGCTGGCAGAGCACGGCTACCCGATCCCTTCGCTCGGCTGGCTCAGACAGATGATGTTTCCTGGCTGCATTAGCCTACACCCGGCTACCCGGAGCTCGGCAACTCCCGTTAGCACCGGGAAGCTCGATGGCCATTTTGGGCGAGAACAGAGGCAGCCACCCACAGGTCTCCGCGCAGGGATCCATCCCACCGACACCTCCCGGCGCTGTCCGAGGGGCCATGCCGAGGGCGGAGGCTCGGCCACTCCGGCCCCGGCCCCGCTCCCGCCAGCCCAGGGCACCCCGGCTCCGATGCCCGCCCGCCCGCGGCCCCTCTCACCAGCTCCTTACGGAGCGGGCGGGCGGCGCTCCCTCCGAGGGTACGGCGGTGGAGGGGCACAGGGAAGAGGAGACGGAGGGAAGGCGAGAGGAAACCGCTCGCTGGGGCCGAACCAACCCGGACGCACATCCCAGCTCCCCCGCCCGGAAGCGCCGTCAGGACCGGGGGCGCCGCTCGGGGAGGCGCCTGCCCGCTGCCCCCGCCCCGCCGCGGCCCCCGCTGTGTGGAGCTGCCGGCGGGCCGGGCTGCGGGCGGGGGGCGCACGAGTTGGGCTTGAGGGGAGCGAGAAGCTTCTCTTGAGGGGTTTACGTCTGGGTTCCTGAGGAAAGATCCGGACAAGGCTGATCTTTCCTTGCCTACCGGTGCCTTCATCCCTGGTCTACTTCCTCACCTCATCCTCCATGGAAAACAAAACCGTGTGATCGGCCACGGAAGGCAGCTACCTTCCTGTGGGTAGCAACGTTTTATTTTAACCAAGGTGTGCTCATCACCATGATACGTGGTCTGCCAGCTCTCAGACTATATATTAAACAGGATAAGTTTTGGCATAACTGTAGAGGTGGTAGTCTTAAAATCGGAAGATTTAACCTTTATTGACCCCTTATTTTGTTGTTTTTGGTTGGTTAGTTTTTAAAGTTAAACTGCCGAAAGATGTCTGCTGCCTTAAATCCCTTTTCCATACTGCAGAGCACATCCCTTCCTGGGGTGGCTGCTCAACACGCCCTCAGCTCTCCTGCTACTCAAAGTTGGCCAAATAACACTCAGATATTGCTAAGTGTGGGTTGGTGAAATCTCCCTTCCACAACAGAGAGCTCTCTATGGCTGTCCTGTGCTTTCCAACACAACACCTTTGTTCTAGAGTCAATCAGTGTTGCCTGTCCCTAAAGAAATACTTTTTGGATTAGAACATTAGTGTGTGCAATTACACACTACAGATGTGCAGTTACATCCCAAAGGAATAGTAAGATTTTATGCGTGGTTTTTTGTTTTGAAATTTATATGTTCATTTTGTTAATGCTGACACTTGCTCATACTCTCAGAGTCTGTCTGAAGCCAGGGCTTCTCTGTTCCAAAAGCCCTTGAACTGGAGAGCCCTCACATTAAGAGAAATTTGTTACCTGCCTAATACCAAGGTAATAAATTGGAAGGGTGCCTTATACTTCCCTGTTTTCATCATGGGAGACGTTGGGGGTGTGGCTGCGATTCATCTCACCTAATGCCTGCATTGTGAACTCTTTTGTGTCGTGGTTCACCTTCTGACGGGTGTCAAGTATCCCAGGTGGACTGCTCCTTCAATTCTCTCTGCTGGAAAAGGGACCCTGTGGCCACAGCTGTACAAGGTTACAGAAAACATAGCCTGCCTTAAGTTCCCTAATTAAATTAGTGATAGCTCTAAGTAATTTTATTTTTTAACTTTTTGTTCTTTAAATTCTATGTATTGGTTAATGCTTTTGTGAAGTGTAAGGCTAGAACATGTACTATGACCTGCCTGTAATGTTGGCAGTGCTCAGGTATTTCTTTGTAAAACAATTCAGTGAGGCTAAACCACTCCAGCATGTCTTATGGGTATTGAGAGCAATATTCTTACAATGTCCCACAAAGGAAAGAGAAGAAAGAAAGAACTGATATATTCATGAATTTCAAGGCTTCAGCTTATAAATTATTTGATGACTTGCGATGAGATCAGCTAGCAGTGTGACTTGTTTTGAAACTAAAACTTTTTAGCGCTTTTAAATTTGTCTGAATTAACATTCCAGTCACTGTATCTTACTACATCTTTTCACAGAGACTGACTGGCACCTCTTTTTGAATGTCTTTTCCATTTGCAGGTACCAGTATTGCTACTCAAAGTTACATTTCTCATATAATCTGTGACATTCAGTAAACTAAATATGCCAAATCCCGTAAAACACCACAATGTTAACTTCTTCAGCATTTAGATCCCTTTGAACACTGAAGTAATTTGATGTAAACAGAGACACCAAATTTGCAAGCAAATCTTAGTGTTACAGTATTAGATATACAGAGATGAGACCACTTCCTCCCTTCTAGTTTGTCTTCTCCTTACAGACTCCCAAAAGGTCATGGTAATCCCTCTTGCCGTAGCATTTTATCATGGTTTCCTATTCAGGCAGTTTTCTGTACATTCTCCTGTGATTAATTCCAAGGCTGTTTTTAACATGAGGATGTAGCCTGTATTTTTTTTCCCCGATGCACCACAGTGCAGTTAGCTACAATGAAATTATTTGTTGGACAAGCAAACAAAATCACTGGACCTGTAACAGGAAAGTACTGCCAACCTTTAATAAAAATCATCTATTGACAGCAAGTTTTACATGAGTGTCACAGAATGTCACAGACTGTCATTGAGAGTCCCATTGCTGCTGAAGGCAGTTGATGAGAACTGTCTTAATGATTATAAAAAGGCTTTGACAGTCATATTTTTATTAATAATTATTTCCTATATTAAATTTTTGTGGGATATATATATATATATAGATATGAAGTATTTTGGAGAACAGAGTGCTTTCTATGGTCAAGCAAACTATCGGCTTATTGTTACTTTATTTTCAGGGGATGTTGATTGGAGCATTACCTCTGAATTTCCAGAGTCTGGGGCCAATAGAAGTAAGTTTCAAATTCATGGTGTTACATGCAGGTACCAGAGTTCACCTAAAACCATGTAAGTGAGGCTATATGAATTTTACATATACTGAGGACTTCCAGGTGGCCTGGAAGTCAGTGGAACTGAAGAATCTAAGTAACCTAAAGAATTTTACCTGTATATGTACTTACATGCACACACACACACACCACATATATATGTATATATACATGTGCTTTACAGTATGTGTGTTGGGGATGAGATCAAATGCAAAGAAAAATCTAAATGTAAGAAAGTAAATACACTGGCAATGGGAATAAATACACTGATGTACTGTATAGTGTTGAGCGC
This sequence comes from Bombycilla garrulus, assembly GCA_013400315.1. Lineage (NCBI taxonomy): Eukaryota > Metazoa > Chordata > Aves > Passeriformes > Bombycillidae > Bombycilla > Bombycilla garrulus. The sequence goes on along the minus strand of VXBU01008656.1, from coordinate 37,857 downwards.
TGCAAAGTTATGAATGAGTATTTGAGATACCTTAAAAAATTTTTGACAGGGCTATGAACAAAAGTCAGATTTAATATTAAGCAACAAAACATGACAAATTCATTAGCAAGAGTCACTCTACTACTTATAGGACAATTAAGGCACAACAAGAGAAAACAGGCAACAACAAAACCAAACAAAATCCAGGTATTCAAAATAGAAAGGAGCCAAGAACAATCTAGGGGAGTGTGTGCATGTTTAGGTGCATGTGACAAAAGACAGCACTCAAACTTAACAGTACTTTAACTTACACATTAAGGCTAACAATTTGACATTAGAAAAACAATTATACCTAACTTACTTAATTTATAACTTAAGAATTTAACAGAGGAAAAATACTTTAACAGCATTTAAACTAACTTACAACTTCAAAGTTATACTTAACAACTCAGCAGAACAACACTTAAATTAGCTTATAACTTATGTTTAACAACTTAGCAGAAGAACAACACTTAGCAGCATTTAAGTAAGTTTATAACTATAAATTAACTTTACTTACAGGCCTAACATAGATATTCAAGGTACTTAAACATCTAAAAAAGCAGCATTTCTCTCAGGTTTGTTATAGCATATGTGCAGGGACATGCACACAGACAGGAAGAGTCACTGCAAGCAAGGTACCTGTGAACAATTCCCCTTGGAGGTCAGTGAAATGCTTACTTTGGGTGCCTCTACATCTCCTGATGGTGAAGGATTTGGCCTTGAGGAGTAAGGATATTGGCTCAGGACACATTGTTTTTCAGTGATCCTCCAAGTATAGCAAACCTGAGGGTTTGCTGGCTCTGGAAGGTGTTCCCCCCAGAGGGAGGTTGCTGGTTGCAGCCCTTGGCTTCTGGGGAGCCCAAAGGGTCTCAATTTGGACCACTGTTTATAGGGTCGCAAGAGAGCGGGCTTTAGTCATAACAGTGTTTCATCCAGGCCATGAGTGAAAGTGTGATAACAGGAACATTATGCCATTTGAGGAAGTATTTTCCAAGGCTGGTCAAAAAGGAAAGCAGGAGCTCGTTGGGAAACAGCAGTTCCTGGGAGCAGGACAGTTTTTTTTATAAACTTAGGATGAGCTGAGCCCAGGTGCTGTTTTAAAGGCCAAGGCCTAACAAGCATTTCTCAGATCACACTGCAGCCTGGAAAGAAGAGGGGTTGGGGGGGGAGAAAATGCACCACCACATGCAGGTGATTTTGTTCCTCTCCTTCTTATGTGTCCCTTTGCCATATGATCTCCCTTTTATTTAATTTCATTACAGACAAAGAGTCACCTTCTGATTGGTCCCCAGGGCCTCTGCTAATTTTGTAACCCACAAAACCTGTCTCAAGCATTCCATGCATGTGATTGTTTTCAATCACAGTAAGACACACTCAAACAGTGTATTTTCCACCAAAACAGTTTTTTCACAGCATCCTCACTAAACACCAAACACAGTAGCAGGGCCTTTAGGGCTAATATGCTCTTGTTCTGTTCTTGGGTAGGCTGCCAGGTGTTTGGCACCATTCCCACAGTATTCATATGTTGACTTAAAAATTTATAGAAGTGTGGTTTTTTTACTTCTGTGTATTTTGTAAATAAAAATTTTGACAGCATTTCTGGGAAGACTTGGGCAGATAAAATAGAGATAAGAAAGATGACAACCCTGTGAAATGAAAAATTCCAATTAACTGTTTCCCTAAAACTGTGAAATGTCTAATAGAAGGAGGGGAAAAAAGGAAATAGTAGCACCAATCATTACTGTGGTGAAATTAGCCTGCTGTTCAACAGGGGGTCTAAGAATATCAGAGGAAGGAAAAAAAAAAGCGCTTTCAGTGCTCTGGTCTTGAGAACTAGTTATGAAAATACAATTATATCAAAGCTACCCAGGCTGTGAAGTTTTTCTTGTTGTCCAGTGTCATCTGTAAGCACAGTTCAGACCTTGTGCAGAACTGTATTTTAATCCATATGTGAAATTAGAGGAAAATATTCTTGTGAACTATAAAACCTTCCTAAGTCTTACTAAGTTTTGCTAAGTCTTACACCAGTGCCATTCAGGAAGTGGAATCCCCAGAATGCAGTAAGCTTTAGTTGAGATTGTACTCAGAGGCAATTATGGGTTTTGCAAAGTTAGTAATTTGATTATTTTGTTCATAGATACACTATCATTCCACATTTAGTTTCCCCCACATTCTTCAAGTTCTCTTTTGAGTCACTGAAGGCTTTATAGGAAGTAAATGATCTGAGAAATATCTTGCGTGACTTTATCTGTTTTGTGGTCCAATCTTGACAGTCAGTTGTTGCTCTTAGGGCAGTCACAACACACAAAGCAACCCATGGAAAACTTTAAGAAGTATTTTTTTTTAATTGTGCCCATGTATCCCTTTTTATACACTTCTAACCCAAGCATGCACTGCATCCATTGGTTACAACAAGACCACCTCTCATGTTCATTGGTACAACCACTGTCCTGGGAAAGCATTGACAAAAACCATCAACAATTTTCAGCATAGATAAACACCCTGTTTTTCCCCTTGCAGGTGTTCTTTGTTCTCCTCAGTTTTATCTTCTTCTCTTCTGTTCTCTTCACAGGTACACACAAATGCTGTCGACTTCTGTTAACTCTTTCATCTGGCTTACAGACCAGCTGTAAGCCCCCTCCACAGTTTCCCCTTTTTTGTATTTGAGCAACAAACACAGCTGCCAAGAGTCTTTGCAGGGCCCTTTGCAAAAATCCAAGCAGACACAAAGCAATAATTATAACCATCAACAAAATTAACAGTCCAATTCTTAACAATGCTTTCAACCATCCAGTAATGCCCCAACCTGCAAAGAAACCACTCAACCATCCCCTTCCTTCATCTACCCACAAGTGATCAGCTCTTTCTTTCAAATCTAGAATGCCCCTGTGAATTAACTCACTACAATCTGCTAAATTCACAAATACAACATGTCCTGATGTATGGCCTTAGCCAGTGTCACCCACACACTGTGTTTTGGCTGTGGGACCGTCCATCCTGTTCCTCCCTCCTTAATGCAGCAAGCAGGAACCCAATGAGAGCCATTTTCTGTCAAAACACAGGCATATCCCCTTCCCCAAGTTAATAATTCTACCCGACCAGTCCACATTCCAGTAAGCAAATCCTTAACCCACACCTTAATATTTCTGCAGAAGTTTGGTTGTTTAGAATTCAATTTCCCTGATTTCTTTTTTATTGCAAAAAACAGGGGTATTCCATGGGCTGAATGATCCTTCAATATGTAATATGTCCAGCTTCTAGTAATTCTTGCAGGGCAGTAAGCTTTTCAGTAGCAAGGGGCCGTTGGCTCACCCAGGCAGGTCTGTCTGTTAAACATGTCAGGGCTGCCACTGGATGTTTAAAGCCCTGCATCACAGTGGCTCCTGTTAAAAATCCGTGGTGATTTTAACACCCCATTTAGATAAACAATCTTGTCCCCATAAATAATATGGGGCATTGGTGACATAAGGCCTGATGGTAGCTTGTTGGCCGTCAGAATTTTTTACATTAATCACAATGGCAGACAGACCACCAGTAGTTGAGCCACCCAGCCCAATAATTCCAAAACCTGCTTGAGTGAGAGGCTATGACTGAAGCCAATAAAGTTGTGAAAGTATGGTTACATCTGCTCCCGTGTCAATCAAACCTTTTGTTGTTACGGTTTCTGGATGATGTCCCTTGGCTGTAATCATGCACTCCTTTTCTAAGCATTGATCTGTTACTTTTTGAGTCCAAAATACCTGGGGCGCTCCTGTAGATCCAAAACCTCCTGCGCTGTGACTTCGGTTCACTGCATTTGGACCACAACTCACAAAGGGAACAAGTTGAGCAATACAAGTTCCTTTTTGAATAGTAACAGGGGGTTTGCTAGCTGATACCATAGCATTAATTTGTCCTAAATAATCAGCATCAATAACCCTTAATAATACTACTTAACCTTCCTACTGAAAAGACACTCAACCCCCGTCCTATGGGACCATAGGCATTGAGAGGCACCTTACGTACTTGCTTTGTCAAAATAGTTACTGTGTCAGCGGTGGGTATATCAATCCCTGCAGAACCACTTATGGCCCCTGAGTATTGTTCACAAATGGATAGCTTTGCAGTGCCAGGAGGGCTTGTGGTTGTTGGGGGTATTTGTGTTCCCACACATCCCTTCACATTCTTCTTCCCATTTCCCTGCAATTGCTGTCCATTTATATGGTATTTAGATTTGCATTGATTAGCATAGTGTCCAGGTTTACCACAACGACTGCAATTAAAATTACTGCCTGGATTTGCCTTTGTTTTTATTTTCTGCTTACCATTTTGTTTGCATTGTGCCTCTAAATGCCCTTGTCCACAATTAAAACATTTCAGTGGAGGTGTTAGGACTGCTGCAAGAGCAGACACTTTGTGCTCTAGTGTCCTGATTTTTGCATAAGCAATAACCATCTCAGCTAACGAGGGATCCCCAGGCAAGGCTTCAATAATTTCCCGACAGTCCACATTTGCATTATCTCTAGCCAAATTTTACATAAAATTTGCTGCAAATTTTCATCATGTATTTGTTTCTCAAAAGATGTAGCAACTATTCTCACAAATTGGAAAAATGGTTCCTTTGCCCATTGTTGTGTAGTAACATATCTCTGTTTTGGGGCTGTCAGTTCCATTGCTTTAATTAAAGCTGTCATACCTGTTTGTTGAGCCTGTGCTAAAACTAAAGAGTCCCACATTGCCTGTGAATTTGGGTTAGTAAAAGGTCCAGTACCCAGTAAAGCATCAACTCCCACAGCATGACGAGGGTCCTGCGGGGGGAGTTGCATGTTCCTTAAAGCCGTTCGTTCGGCTAATTGTCTCCAGGTATCTTGAAATACACTATGTTGTACTGGTTGAAACAGAATCTTAGCAAGATGTATAATATCATAAGGAGCAAGCACATAAGCATTAATAATATGAATTAATTGCTTTACTTCTGGAGAATTAGTACCAAATTTAGCCACCTTTGCATGGAGGTCTGCCACGACCCAGTATGCAAAGACTTGGTGACTATAATTTTGCCCTGTATTAGGAACCGCTTTAGAAACAGGAAAAGCCATAGGATCATCACAAGTAACATTCATATCAGCAATCTGCATATCAGTTGTTTCTGGTGGACCTATTTTTTTCTAATAAATCCCAATCCCCCACTTCAGCTGCTTTCCTTTTAACATGCTCCCAAAACTTCTGAGGTTGTCGAGCCATTACAGTCACTTGACAGGGAGGTAAAGTCCACGGTGCAGCAGGCTTCAATCTATTGTGGGGTTTGCAACAAACAGATCCACGCTCCAGTTCAGAGTTTCTTATCACTGGCAATTCATCATCCTTACTACCACTGTTAGGCAATGGGGAGTATAGCTTTGATAGTTCCATTTGTTCATGCAGTTCGGATGGAAGTAGAGGGGCAGACGGCTCAGGTTGTTTCTCTTTTAAAGTCATTTCAGCTAGCTGANCACTTGACAGGGAGGTAAAGTCCACGGTGCAGCAGGCTTCAATCTATTGTGGGGTTTGCAACAAACAGATCCACGCTCCAGTTCAGAGTTTCTTATCACTGGCAATTCATCATCCTTACTACCACTGTTAGGCAATGGGGAGTATAGCTTTGATAGTTCCATTTGTTCATGCAGTTCGGATGGAAGTAGAGGGGCAGACGGCTCAGGTTGTTTCTCTTTTAAAGTCATTTCAGCTAGCTGATGAGCAGGAGTAGTGTATTCCAATTTGGCATTTAACTCAGATAACTGCTGCACAAGGGAAGGATAAATGGTCTCTTGGGCACAGATATCGAGAAGAATTACCAGTTTGTCGTTCATTTCCCATAACAGCCAACCCCGGAGAGGCCTCCACAGAAGCAGCTCCAGCAGGCTGTACTTCAGGGAGGGGCATACCATCAAGCTGGACCTTGACTGCCCATTGTTCCCCATTAGCTTCCATTTTTTGCCCTAACTCTCCTTCCATCTCCTGCTCTCTCTTGTCCTGCTCTGTTTTCCATTCTTTTAAAGTCTCATAAAGCAATAGCAGTAGCCAAATTTGCAGCCGTTCTGTCCCCTCTTGCTACCACGTCCCACAGTCTTTCCCCAACCTCTTTCCACGCTCTAACACTAAAAGCAGTACTTGCATCAGTCTCAAAATCTTGTGACTTTGCCCACAACAGCATACTATGAAGGACATAGTCCGTAGTCTTACTACCTTTTCTTTTCAACAGAGCTTTCCATGTAGACAAAACAGTCAGTTCTTCACTGGATAAGTTATTTCCCATTATGTCCTCAGCAGCTCACCTGGATCACCGGCACTCCAGGTGTAAAAGTTAGGTCTGGACTGGCAGCTTCTCCTGCTGCTCTCAAGCTTCGCTGGCCTCTGTCCCTGCTGCCTCGCCCCACAGCTCAATTGCACATCACATTGGGTGGGTTGAGGACCATCAACATGTCACTGTTGAGATGGACACAACACAAAGAGCAATGTGTCAAAGGCTTTAAAAAGGCCTCTTTATTATTGCTGCGTATTCCCTTTCATACTTTCCTCACCAAAGTGTGTACTACACTCATTGGTCACAATAAAACAGTTCATCGTGTTCATTGGTGCAAGGCATTCTGCATTACTGTTTTGGGCAAGCATTCACAAAAATTTTCAACACAGATAATAGTTATTTTTTTCTACCCACAGGTGTATTTTGTTTGTTTCTGTTTCCTCAGTTTCTGTGTTAACAACCTAGTCTTCTTCCCTTCACAGGTAAACACAAATCTTATCAACTTCTTCTGTCAGCTCAGTCCTCTGGCTTAGAGACCAGCTGTACAGACCAGCCCACTCCATATCAACATCCTACAGAGTAGAGTGGATGGGTAGAGTTTGGCATCACAGACCTCATCTTTGAAATAATTTTGCAGTCCTCCAAGAATCACATATCAACTCAGAAGTGGAAGAAAATATATACGCAGCTAGGCAATTAGAATACAAGGTCTGTGCTATTATGTGCCATTATCTTTTTTGGTCTACTCCCTTCTTGGTAGTGCATATTCAAAAAAATCCTCATAAACATGTGAATAGAGCTAGATGTGGTGAGTTCAGACCCTGTCCAGCTGCCATATGACTTTAATCCAAGGTTTCCCTGGTCCAAGGTTGAGTGCTCAAAAATTTGACCTTTATATGAAAGACCTCTGAAGGAGGTTGGTTTTTTTAATCCTGCATAAATCATGACACTTTAAAATAGGAATTAGGTTTGGTGCCTAAAGCCATTAAAATAGACCCATACAAGAGAAAGTGTTTTAGGTACACATCTTTCTTTGTCATTTGGGCTTGCCTAGTTCAGTCATCACATCGTGATAGCTGCTGCCCATCTGAACTGGGGAGTGTTGTTCTCAGTGTAGCTCTGGATCATTTGCTATATAAGATTAGGTTAACACTAAAGTTTGTTTGTGACCTTGATCTTAGAAAAGTTTGGACAGAAAAAGATGAAAGATAGAGGCCTGAGAGAAAGCTTGCAGCACACTCAGCCCCACGCAGCTTCTTACTCACACCCTACCAGTGAGATGGGGGAGAGAATCAGAAGAGTAAAAGTGAAAAAACTCATGAATTGAGATAAAGACAGTTTATCAGGGAAGGCAAAAGCCAAACACATAAGCAAAGCAAAACACTGAATTCATTGATCACTTCCCTTGGACAGGCAGGTGTTCAGCCATCTCCAGGAAAGCACATGCGACTTGGGAAGACAGAAGCCATGACCCTGAATGTCCTCCCTTTGTCCTTCTTCTCCCAGCTTTATATGCTGAGCATAACACCATATGGTATGGACTGTCCCTTTGATCAGCTGGGGTCAGCCATCCCAGCTCCTAGTACACCCCCAGCCTCTTACTGGCAGGGCAGTAGGAAAAGCAGAAAATGTCTCGCTCTGCAAGTGCTGCTCAGTAACAGCAAAAAATATCTCTGTTATCAACCCTGTGTTCAGCAGAAATCCAAAACACAACCCTGCACTAACTGCTGTGAAAAAAATCTATCCCAGCCAAAACCAGGACAGCACATTACTGTGAATCCCAGGAGAGCTCACCAGGTGTTTTCCAGAATGCCTGTTGGAGTCAGCTATGTAACTTAAACTTTCAAAGGAAAATAGACATTGATAAAATTGATGTCAGCTAAAATATCCCTGAAAATAGAAGGAAATTACTGCATAGCTGTCCCCTGCAAGGCACAGTAACCAGGCAGAGCACTGCAGCTTGTCTTGCACAAGTTTGTCTAAAGCTCCTGTCAGCAGAGTGATTGACTTTCCCTGCCAGTGGCTTTGTTGAAACTGATACAGCTCATGCTTCACTTCTGAGCTGCACTGTGAATCTCTGAACTCCTGCTAAATAAGCAGATCATGGCTCCAGAGGTAGCAGTAACTAATATGTGGAAACCCACCAGAGACTGACTTTTAAAAATAATTTGGGCTGAAAAAAGTAATCTTGCTCAGATATCAGTTGGGTTATAAATTGTATTTAGCCAAGCATATGGTTATTTTGCTAGATTAGAGATAAGACTTCTTTATTTTGAAAATGTGAAGGTTTGTGTATGAGGCTACTCTCAGATTCAAATTCCAAGTCTATTCCTCTTAAGTATTACATTGTGCTACATCATGGGATACATTGTGCTTCCTGTTTCTAAGTCCACAGGAACACAAACTCTGCCGTCAGAAAATGAAAAGAACCTGTTCTTCAAGCCCAAATTGTATTCTGAGACCCACCCCATCATTCTAAACCCTTTCTTCTGACACAGCATCCATTCCAAAAGGTGTCTGTCCCAGAGCAGCGCAGCAATAAAATAAAAGCCTTGTATTTGTTCCCCCCTCCATTCCATACACTCTCACTCTCAGAATGTCCTGAGACTTTATTTTCTTAAGGAAAACTTTTCAAGCTTTCTTCCTCATAGAAAGGCTAATGAAACTCATTGATTCCTAGTGGAAGCTGAGCAGGGACCCCAGCACTGACACGTATTCCTCCAAGTGTGGCCCCACCAGTGCTGAGTAAAGGGGAAAGATTACTGCCCCTACCTATGGCAGCATTCCTGCATCCCAGCTCAGGATAGCAGCAGTCACTTTTGTGGCATGGACACATTGCTGGCTCATGATGAACCTCTTGTCCACCAGGACACTGAGGTCATTTTATCCAAAGGTGCTTCCAGCTGGGTGTCCCCAGCAGGTGCAGATGCTTCTTGTTACACAATCACAGAATGTTTTGAGTTGGAAGGACCCACAAGGATCATTGAGCCCACCTCATAAGTGAATGGTCCATACAGGTAGTGAACCCACAACCCTGGTGTTATTAGCACCGTGCTCTCACCAACTGAACTAATCTTTAGGGTCTGGTGCCTGGGGTTGTTCTTCCCTGGTACAGGACTTTGCAATTCTCTTTTTGAACTTCATGAGATTACCGTCATAAGAATCATTGAAATAAAATACATTTCCTTTAAATAAAAAACAATTTAGATAATGAAATATTATAGGTGAAGGATGTATTTGTTGTATTTCTTTCTTCCTAGAACAGAGCACCTAAGCCTAAGTCATTCCTGAGAGACATTTGTCTTGGTAAACTCCAGTAATGAAAACTTTGCAATTTCTCCCAGGAATGTCTTCATCCTGAGAAAGTTTTTCCTGATGTCTACCCTGAAATTTTCATTGCAGTTATCATTGCTTTTCCTTCATGAGGGTTTTTGAAAATCATGAGGCACCACTCTCCCATACCAGTGTTCCCTTTACTAAGGTAAACAGTCCCACTTTATTATATGTTTTTGATTTTGGATCTTTGATTGTACTTGTTGCAGTCTCCAATTTTTGTGTTTCCCTCTTAAATGTGGTAACCAGTTGCAAAACTGTTGTAGCCTGGATAGCTGTTGTTATGGTCAATGGTAAAGAGGCAGGAAGGGCCTTTGCATGGATTCCACAGAGATGTTTATTCCAGCCACATATGTGGGTAGTCCAGGGTCAGGGGCAGAGGCAGAAGCAGGGTAAAGGCAGGAGACAAAGGCGAACCCCATGGTGAGGGTCCAGGTTCAAGTATTGGGGTGGTCAGGGTGGGGAGAGCATCAAGGACCAATTATCAGGGGACATGGGGGCAGTACAAAGCTGGGGTTAGGGTCTGGAGATTGGGCTCCAGGGGAAATAGGGTAGGAGTGAGTGAAGGACTGAGGTATAGGGAGGGGGCACAGGGGTACATTGGCATAAGAGAACAGGGTTATGCTGAGGGAGAAGAATCTTGTGTCTCCCTAACTTAGGGAATGCCTTTCAGGATCTCCACACAAAACCATATTTACAGCCTCCCTCACTTCTGGTCTGGGCTTTTGGTGATGATGGCTCCTACTGAACTTTCACACCTCAACCCCTCCCCTCCAAAGAAAAACCCACAAAAGAAACTGAAATACATGGACCTGAATAGCCATGAAAAAGACTCATTGGGCTTACCAACTTCATTTAACTTGAAACCTAGCAATGCAAAAACAGAGACCTGGGTTTTGATTGGGAGTAGAAAATTTCAAGTTTTCTTCCTATATCTGAAAGAATATGTCTCAGCTGTGGTGGTGCATCCCTCCTCCTCCCCAGGCTGTTCTGCAACCTTAGGAATTCTTGTTAGGCCTCTGTCTTGATTAATGACTCTTGGGCAGTTAAGCTCCCCTTGAACCTATCACAAACACTGTCTGTTCCCAGGAACTTCTGTTGCCTTAGAAACTTCTGTTTTCTAACAGATACCCTTGGAACATTATTTTGTCTGAATCATAGCCCAAGTGGAACAATACTATTGTTACTGAGGAAAGTTCAGTAATTACCATCTTGGATATTTTGCAGCCAGGATGGAGATTGACAGATGATTACAGACAAACCTTTGGCCACCCTGTAAACTGCAGTCCTGAGTGAGGTTCTTTTTGAGTTTCCTGGGCTGCAGCATCTCCCTCTGAGTGGGATGCTTCTCAGAGCTTGCCAACTCTCAAGCTCAAGATAATTGGAGAATCATTGCTGAAAGCTGATAATGGAGCCTGGACTAGTAATACCCATCCCCAATTCTTATTATTATTTGAGTTATTTCACCAAGCTTGAGAAGAATTTTTAACAGGTACCTTTGTAAATAATTGTTGTGTGTGAATTGATGTAAATACCTTATAGCAAGTGGAGTGTGAATGTTGCCATCTCTGATTTGTAGTTAATATACTGCTGTGATTATTGTAAAACCTATTGTATCATTCATTGTTAAGTTAGTCAATTATTAAGGGTTGTTAAACCCTTTAGATATAAGCTGTTGACCAAGTCTGACGTGAAGTTTGGACTCAACCATACCGGGGCTCCATCAGGAGTTTAGAAAGTAAGGAGTCACCTCTGAGCCTTGTGTCTCAGTGGGAGGATCTCCCTTACCCCCTTGCACTTTTGTGAGCCTGGTCTCCATGCAAATTGATCCTATTACAATTTTCCTTTGTGTGCTTCATCTGTGTAGTAAATCATAGAGTGAAACTTACCACCAAATTTTAACTCATGCTTTTGCAAATTTATATTACATGTGCTTTTGCTAATACCTTTGATAGTGATTCTTTAGACGACCTAAAACACTCATGCACATCAAGCCCTGTCTATGTAATGCCATTTCTTTCCAGTCCATCTGCAGAGAACTTCATATGTACACTGCATAAAAGCAGGGGTGGGCATCCATTTTAAATCTGTCATTTTGACTACTTCTGTACTCAGCAGAAAGAGGGAGGCCTTCTAGAGAATGATTCATCTTGGGATAGATTTTTTTACCAAAAATGCACTGGAGATCTCTTGGTCTCTGAGACCATTATCTCTGCAATAAACAATGAGGCAGAGAAGTAAATTAGCTTAAATTAGACTTAACCTTTAGGTGGTTAAATTGGCTGAGTGAATGCAATTCGCAACAATATTCTGTTGTGGAAATTCTTGTTACTAATGCAAAAAAAAATTAATGCAAAAGATGACCTCATGAAATATTATCCTGCTGACTGCTTTGTCAGTGTAACTGAACAAAAATGCTTGTAAAAACAAAGTAGACCTGGCTGTGGGCTATCTACTCAATAAACTGTACACACACATTGCAACTGGTGACCTCTGATGAATCCACTGAAAATGCCAAGGGTCAAATAGCTGCAGTATAAGCAAATTGAGTGGTAGGAATTGGCTGGTTTTACAGAGATTAAAACAGCATGTTGAAAAATATTTTCTTCAGTCAGGTACCTGCAACACAGACTCATAAAGGTGCAATTTCTCCCAGTTTACATAGTCATCATCAGTGTTTTATACACCAACATGGAATTGATTGTTCAATGAGGACTGAAGTTAAGAGTCCAGTTAGTTTCAGCAGTAAGTGCACATTAGTTTATATGGCCCCTATTTTGAGTTGGATTGCTTGGGCATGTTGCCTATACACCATGATCTACACAAGCATGCCAAAGTTCAGGTATTAAGCAAACAGTTATTGAATCACAAGGTCAGCTTGGATTTAATGACCTCTGAGGATAAGGATGCTCCAGATATGGTACCCAAGGTTGTTGCTGCTCAGCCAGGCATCAGTCACAATGGGGAGGACAGGCTGTCCCACGGCTCCCTGCAGTGGATGCCCAGGGCTGCTGAGCTGCCACCTACCACCAGCTCCACCGACATTTATGGCACTGGTGATATGACCAGGAAGCTCCTGAATAGTCTCTGGGCCTAGGAGCCTTGCTCTCTGTTTTAATTTATGATTATATACTTTCTTGTGCCAGTGTTTTCCCTCTTGAATACTTGAGCTGCTAATAATCCAGGCCCATCACACCTGGAATATTTATTTTCCTTGTCACTGTATGGACTCACAGCTCATTTTCTGCAGTCTTAGCAGAGGCTGTGTAGCTGTGATGTCAGAGGATCCTTGGTGCAGAGACTGCTGGAGCCCTGGGGATGGGGGAAGTATGCAGCAGAGTACAGAAAGAAAGAGACAGACTTCACTGAACAGGATATACATTACTGAGGTGATGGAAGAGAGTGAATTTGGAAAGAGTATAAGATGCTATTCTTCAGGGCATAAACCAGCTAAACAGTAAATTTGGGAAGAATCTGTCCTTATACATCAGTTCTTCCATGACTGCTTACCTCATGGGTTTTGTGGAAACTTCCTTTACAGCATCTGGAACCAATCACTGTCAAAACCAGATCACATTAAGTAGGTGCTTGGGCTGCTCCTGCATTTGCAGCTCCTGCACTTTGTGCAGATGCAGATATATGTGTGAAAAGGCAACCCACCTGTGCTCTGCATTGCCCTGATGTTAGTGAGCAGACAGAGGTAGAAAGTGATTGTAAAAGATGGATCAATGGCTACTAATCTTTTTAGTCAGTATTTCATTTTTCAACATTGCAGATGGAAATCAACCCCCTTTTTCTTCATTTGTGGAATGGTATCTATCTGTTCCCATATTTATGTCACATTCTTATATGACTGATGTCCTTGGTGATGGTGGCAATGAAAGAATATTGGCACTGTAATCCAGTGTCCTAGTTATGGGGTAGTGCATGGTGGTCCTCTTGCTTGCTTTAGATCTATTTCTGTGTCTCATGACTGGTTATCAGTCTCCTTAGCATGGGTAGGAGTTTTTTTTAATATATTTTCTATTTGTTATATTGACTTTGCCTTTAGAGCTTGTCTCTCTTGCATTTGAAAAATAGACAAAACTGATTTCTCTCCTAAAACATCACATAGCTCAAACATTTTTTGAAAGAAAACTGTCAAGAGGACATGTTTTTGTTACTTAGAAAAAGGACTCAGTCATTAAATGCTTTCCTTCATGTGTGCATTTGTAGTAGTTAAAGCTGCTTTCAAAATAAAATAATTACAGTGATACAAAAATGTGGCTTATGAGAAGCCTGAATCAAGTTAACCCTGGCTCACATCCAGGGAATTCCCTTATTTCTCATTTAGAGAGTTTCAGAACTATTTGATCCTCTTTATTTTTGTATGAATTCTCACTTTCCTTTTTGCCTCACTACAATCAGAAGACACTATTTATTATTTTCATATTCATGTAATAGTAATGAAGGAAACACCTTCATGAAAATCAGGAAATACTTTTGCTATGAAACTTGGAAAATTCTAGGCTGACACATACAGGTGGTGCTAAGCACTAAAATTCCTTTGTACTTTTCTATTTCCTTGATCACTGCCGTTAGATCAGCAGAATCTGTGTTATTCAGCATCTGTGGTATTCTGAGATAGCTGAATGATCTTGGATGAAACTGCTAAAGAATTGTGGATAGGCAAATTAAGGAAATTAGGAGGATAAACTGTTCAGAAGTTCTATAGAACCGAGTTCTGACAGTCATAATTCTTAAGGACCTTACAATAAACTACCTTCTCTAAGACATAAAGGAGAACCAAGAAAGAAATATATGGCAAAAAGTCTTATTTTTCATCAGAAACAATGTGCTGTGATTTGCAAGATAGGCACCATATTACCAGCACTGTCCCCATTCCTTGTGGCATTTTGTGGTGAGGACAGGGACTCACTATTTGAGTGGCAAATGCTGTGTAGCTGATCTCAGTAGCTGATCTCTGCTGGCTGCCTTTGCAGGCTGTTGTGAATACAACAACAGCAGCAGAATTTTGTTTGAGTTGGCAGCTGATAAAAGCAAATTTCAGTTAATATAGATAGATAAATATCTTGGAGATGGTAAACATTCAGCATGCCTTAAAATTGGTAGCTGAAGTAGAAGAAAGAGACCTAGATGTATGTTCACCCAGGGGCAAGACAGCTGAAATTATCTGTCACTTATGATAGCCACCACTTAACTAAGCGGTGTCCAGGCTGTGCTCACATTTACTGTCATCTTCAGGCAGTGAGGAGGAAAAGAAGGAACTGGGAAACATGAGTGGGGAAGAGGCTTTTTGTGAAATGGAGCAGAGGACTGTAGGCAAGCTAGGGGAAAGAAAAGGTGGTGATCCATAAAAAGCCTAATTGTATGTGTTCTCCTAAATATAGAAAAAATGCTGTACTTTTAATGGTATGGAGAGTTTAGGAAGTATGCCAGGTCTCAGATGCATCACAGAGATCTTTATCCAATGACCTGTTCCTGCAGACTGAGTGGGTCACTTCACTCTATATTCCCATCTGGAACAAAACTACTTAGGAATCCAGCTCTCTACACCCCAGCAGACACTGCTGGCTTTATAGCTACACAGAGCTGGAATTAATAGTCTTGAAACATCTGTGTGGAGTAATGGGGACAGAGAGGAAAGAGTAACATGGCTCCTTATCTTTTCTCCTCTGTTTTTAATTTATTTACATTACCAAGTCCATATAAAACCCCAGAAACAGTGTCATAAATACAATTTGTGTAGCAAATGCAAGACCATTTTGTCAGGTTTGCTCTCCTGAAATTTTGGGCTACTTATCTACAGTTATAATTGCAAGGAATAAGCCAAAAACTGAGATAAGAAACCGGTCAACTATGTCAGATTTTAATATGAGCTGAAACTGTTTTAGATATCATACTGCTGGCAAAATTTCAGCCTGGAAGTGAGTGTTGCCTGAAAATGTTCTTCTAGCTGATTGTCAAATGCTTTTTTTGCTTTAAATAAGACTCTCAGTGTCTGATAGATTTTTTTTTTCATGAATTTCAATCCTGATTTTCTTTGTGGCACCTGTAGGACTGTTGTTTTCATCCTGGCCTCTGTGTTGTCTGCAGTCCAAAACTGTAATAGCTTGTCTGTACTATTTATTTTGTTTTAAATATTCATTTTCATTAATTGTATGTAAATAATGAAAAATCCTTAAGTATGTTTCAAAACTTTCAGGAATTACTGAAGTGTAAAGGAATTATTCACATATTTTTCTTCAGTCTTGGCAACAAAATTAAGTAACAAATATCCCCTAAAACACTGAGGTTCTTACTTTAATCTGTGAAGAACTTAGAAGTAACTCTTTATTAGTGTGGCAAAAAAAATATTAAAATTACATTTTTAAGACCTTAATTTTATAAAATCTGCTTCAAATTCAGTGTTTAGTTTTACAGTATTCTCTAAGGACATTTAATTGCTATTTTCTTCAATATTATGTATTGTCCAAAGGTTAGAACTTCAATATTTGGAATTTTGATGAAGCGAGCCTCATAATACAGCCCAGTGATTAAAATAACAGCAACCAGGAATTAATATGTGATTCTTAAATTTCAATCACTGTAAATGCGTGCAATAAGAAATAGCAAAGCCTTGCCTCCCAGGGTCAGCATGTAGGTTTTTTCAATATTAGTCACAGAACTGATTGCATATCACACTAGTTTTGGTGCATTTTGAGCTTTTGATGCTATGCCATCTTTCAGACATGCAGGTTTGTGCATAGACAATGAACTGCTTCTCCAAGGGCATGGCTCTTGTATGCCACTGCAATACTAACAACAAGAAGAAAGAAAGATCATTTGCTGCCTTTATACAAATGTTCTCAGCCAAAAATGTATCCAGTACATATAAAGTCTATTCCTTTATTTTTTTTTTTTTAAAAAGCCAGTTTCAGACAGTTAAAATCTGAGTAACTCAGCTCTAGTCAGGCTTGAGTAGTAAGCACAGCTGGACTCCAGACACTGACTCACTCTCCAATTACCACTACCCTGATTTTTTTCCAACAGGCTATTTCTGTTGATAAATCTTCCAGCTTCCCGTGATGTACTGTTAGGCTGAGATCATGTCAATGTAGACAGAAAAACTAAAATCTCTATGTTTACATTCATAAGAATGAAAATAAGGTAAGAAATTTGAAACTATCTAGCACCAATAAAAGCAAAAGAACAACTGGAAAATATACAGACAACTTTGGAACGTATTGGTACAGATTACAGGGGAAATATTCTGTCACTGTGTTTATGTGCCTGCCCACTATAAGCCTTTTGTTACAAGTGGGAGAGAAAATCAATTTATACTTAGGAAAGACTACCCTTACTCAAAAGCAACAGGACAATGGAATTTTTCTTTGTAGCATGTTACAGCCAAACTATAGGGAAAAAAAAAAAGCCTTACATTTTGGTAAATATAAGAAAATATGCAGTGGTCTCTACCAGCCCCAGTCTTGCTATCATATGTGAATAAATAATTATTCATCTGAAGGACTGTTTGTAATGTCTTGCCGCAAATTTCAGATATATGTTCCATGTTCATGTGACCACAGCATGTGAACTTCACTATGTTTTGTGCAACCAGATCTCCCTTTTGCTTCAAGTTTACTCTGGAAAATTTGGATTTTGAGTTTAACTGGAAGATGCCAAGATCCACTTTTTCCTAAACCAAATATCTTAGACCATTTTTAATTGTATGGGTCCATACTGTGGATGAATTCCATGACCTGTTCTATACAGGAAGTTTAAATATACTTCCTTCTGGCTATAAGGCCTAATTAAAATTAAATCATAGAACATGGTCCACTTTTTCTAATTGTGTCATCAGTCTCTTTCTGTAGACCATGAGTAAGCACCTTACAATTAACCTGTCATCAGTAGAGCACAATTTAAAATAGACAGTTGTTACTGATGGAAAATGATCTGTCAGTCACAAAAACAACATAGAAATTGTACTGTCAAATTTCCAGAGCCATCTTACTTTGAAGTAATTTTTATGCAGATATCCAAAGATACTAACTGCCTTGTCAGTCCTATGGATCACGGAAAACATAATATCCCAAAGTAAAACTGTGGCTGACAAACAGGCTAGTACAGAGTCCTAACAACCAAACCAAATTGACAGATAAATTTGGTTGGTCCTGGCAAAATCTTGGCCAGGCATTTTTCAGCTTGTCTGAAAATCAAAAATGTCAGAAAGAATGAGTTCCTGGTATTTTCTTTGGCTACTAGTGAAAACTCATCAATACTCAGACTATTACCCTTGAACTTTGAAGAGTCTGTCATAGCAACCTTAAGAAAAGAAGTTAGAGAATCCAACTTTAGTTTACTGAGGGAGATAGAAACCTTATGAGGGAATGCAGATATTTTTACACCAGACTCAGGAAAAGGCTCAATAAAATCACCAATGTTTTCATTATAAAGAACAGTAAGTGCAATGAGAAATTAAGGTCTTTTGCCTGAAACACCAATAATTTGTAAGAGGAAATGTATTTTTAATTATCTGAAATTTTACTACCCCCTCCTTCTTCCTTTTACACACAACATAACTGAATGTTCAGAAAAGCCCTTTGTCTGATGTTTTCCTTTGAATTTCAGTACTGTCAGGAGACAGCATAGGGAAGGTGTCACTGTTGCCTGCTTGGCCTATGCCTACATTTGGAAGGGCAAAATGCTGGGAGATGGGCGGTCTGCTTCTCTTCCCTGGACACTGTAAACCCCTTGCATGGCAAGGCTGAGGTGGAGGCATAATGAAGAACAAGATGTAGATCACTTTGTCTGCAGCTGCTGAAGGTGAGTGCCTGGAGGTGCAGAATCAGCAGGTTAGTAAGTGTGATGCTGGTGAAAAGAAGAAGTAGGAATGGCTGTGGGGCCATGAGGGAGGTCAAGAAGTGAATTGTGGTGGTGTGGTCCAGGACACCAGGCTGCTGGGGTTACTACTCTGACTGCTGTTCTACTGCTGCCTGCAAATGAGCCATGCCTGCACATATTTGGAACTGGGAGATCGGGGCAGGCAGTAACCCCAGAGCTGCCTGTACAGGAGACAGAGCAGGCAAAGGAAATATGGGGAAACACAAACACCCACACACACACACACATGGATGGGACCAGAGTAGAAACGAGCATCATGAGTTCGTTGGGTCCAGAAACTGTCAGAGGGGACTGAGCTGTGCCAAGTGAGCTGGAATGGCAGATGTAGTGACTTGGGATCTAACGATGGCAGTGTAACCAGCATACTGATGAGGACATCTGTGTCTGTCTCTCTCTTTCTGAGACTGCCTGCTCTGTACTCCCCTCCTAGAGCTTGGGCTTTATCAGTGCCCTGTGCAGAGTTTGTGGGCTGCCATGGGTATACAAAGCAAAAACCAAGATGACCACAGGCCTGTAGATAAATTAACACTCTTGTCTGTTCCCTGAGAATATCATCTGTTCACTTCTGCAAGGTGATGAGATCAGCTGGCGTTGGATGAGAAGGTGCAACACCAGATATACTCAACACTCAGAACATAATTACATTGCTGCCATAATTTTTACCCATATTTAACTGCATACAGTTCATTGAGAAGGCAAAATTGCAGGTATTACACTTAAGTGTGTAATACTGTCCAGGTACCCATGTAAGTTACAAGGTTTTTTTTAATAAAAATTTAATGAGTATAAAGAGAACATAGCTCCTATTGAAAGCATTTGTAACACCATCTGCTATATACTGTCTGCTACTATATGCATAAATACCACCTAAAATATAAAGCACACCAGTTGGATCAATTTAGATACATTGTGATTCACCCTTGCTGTTTATCTGTTACCAGATTTGTTAAAAAAATGTTACGTCTCCAATATATCGAACAGCATTGTGTTTTTTAAAGCAATATGTTGTTAATAGCTGTGCAACTGATAAACTTCGTTTTCTCAATTGAAATTCAAACATATTAAACCCTTGTACTTAGTGTGGCTATATTTTAGGCATTTTCAATGGTTATTCAAAAGCTATTAGGATGAGTCTCAGCTTTTGAAATCTGTTATGCAAATGTCCCATGTAGTTTTCAAAAATAACAATGTATGTACCAGATTTTGGCATATCCATGTAGGTGAGCTGAAGAAAGATTGCCAAGATACTGGTGCCAATAGTTATTCTAGCTCTGTAGTCTGATAATAAATCGACAGTTTTATCAGCAAGCCCTGAATTTTAAGGAGCATTACAGTAGGAACTGATTTCCACAGTGCTGGTGGATGGGGTTGGGGTTTTATATTCTGAGGCTGTATTCTGCTTCTAGTGAAACCAGTGCAGTTTTAGAAAATATGTAATGGGGAGAGGAGCCTTAATTTGAACTTTTCCTAGTCAGATTTACTTTCTTACTTACTTTCAAGTTCCACAGAGTTTCAGACAAAGGAAATTACAGAGCAAAAAGTAACACAAAGGCAAAATACTATGAACTAAGACAAAGTTTACTACAAAATATGTAGTTTACAGAAGGAAGGTGCTCAAGAATTGGCAGGTATATTTGTTAATCATCTTCATCTCATATGTCTTCCTTAGGCAACTTCCAATTAATTGGAATTTTGCTTACATAGGGTTTGTAAGTTATCACTAACTTCTTACGTTGGTGTCTATTCCTAACGGGGAAGAGGGCCTTGTATTACATGCAAGGAAGACTTTGTTCCCCTAATTTGTAAAGATACTTAAGTTTCCACTCCTGAACATCACTTATATTTGAAAGAACGCCACAAACCTCAAACCCAGAAAACAGGCAAGTAAAAAAGCCAAACAAACTTGAAGTAAACAAAGTGAAAACAATCAGCTATGTAAGCACCTAAATTTAGACAGTCTAGATGTCCTTTCTGAGGGCTGCAGGGTACTTGCCCCTTTCCAAGTATTCTTGGGAAATCTATTCCCT
Source organism: Bombycilla garrulus (assembly GCA_013400315.1). Classification (NCBI taxonomy): domain Eukaryota; kingdom Metazoa; phylum Chordata; class Aves; order Passeriformes; family Bombycillidae; genus Bombycilla; species Bombycilla garrulus. The sequence continues at coordinate 17,328 of VXBU01008656.1, read as the reverse complement.
TTAAAAGAAGAGCTTAAAAGGAAGGTGCAGGTTTAGTGGCTAGATTAGGCAGAATAAATCCCACCCCAATGTTTATTTTGGTGGGTTTCACTTGTAATGTGGAAGTGCTCTGGGTAAGTCTAATATGAATATTTTCTAGCAATTGGAAGGTGGCTGGCTGCTTACAATTAGGTTGGAATTTTGCAGACTGTTTTATAAGGTGTCTGAGTATTTGAACAGTTAGTATCTATCAGGACTGAACAGGACATTTTTTCATCATCAAGTCATAGTCATGTTATACAACACACCTAATCAAACACCAAAAAGGCTGAACAAAATCCTTCATCTGCAATGGGTTTATTTTAATGGAGACAGAATAACATTTAAAAATTTTCAGACATTAAGAGATTTTCCTTGTAAAAATACTTTAAACTTTTTTTTTTTGTATTATTCTGAATCCTGACAAGTAATTCTTTATCTGATTGAAAAAAAAGTTTAAAATCCTAGGTATATAGCTATGACTTGTTCTTATGTTGGATAGCAGTACTTTTGGTGTTAATGAAATCTTTCAATTACCTATAGACTACTTGATAAGAAAGCATCCTATTCTTCTCTGTTATATAGATAGAAATTTGATTATTCTCAGGAGAGTATTAGAAATGACGTAAATCTTAAATGTTATGTGTAGCGAAAGCATTTTCTTACTGCAAATTAGTTTAGTGGCAATAAAAATCCAAGAAAAGAAAATATCAGTATCCCTTCAAACAGACAGACTTTGAAAAACTGCTTTTTGTCTTTCAAAAGCTCACAATTTAAATATGATAATGATAGACATACTAGAAAGAAGAAGAAGATCTTTATTCAGCAGATTAAATTAAGTCTAGAAGTGACTTCTGCTTTTATTTGATCCTGATTTTGGATAGTTCAAACCTTCCCCTGTCTGTTTGGAGACGATGGAGCGGTGGCTGAGATCAAGCTGTACTGATGCTGACTGGTGCGGATGTTTAAGTGTCTCATTGCTGCTGGTCCACACACAAAAAAGACTGAGTTCTGCTTTTCTTTTCCATGGTAGAAATTTGAATCTTCCTCTCTTTTCTCAAATATGTGAGTGCGTCTCATCTTTGATACTTCAACCCCTCTCTTTAACATTATTTAAATGCTCAAAAGTTACCAGAGGAAGATTAACTAGAGAAAAAAAAATCAGCTCCTCCTCTCCCCCAAGCCCCAGCATGGCAAGCAAAATTACTTCAAGTACATGGAGCATTTTGTAAGGAAATACAAGCATAACATCCTTTTGGAAAAAAGCCTAGTGCAGGGACAGGGCAGATTTTGCCTCTATATGTACCCTGAAATATTATGCAAAGGGATCAAAAATACGATATGTAACAGAAGAAAGACACAATGAATGTATTTATTACAGCAGCCTAAAGCTGCTGAAGAAGATGCATGAGAGGAGAAGGAATGACAGACCTATCTGTTAGGATAAATTTAAGAAGATTGTGAAGATATGTCAGAGTCTCGTTGACACAGGGTTCCCTTACCAGGAATTCCCTGTGAAAAGTCTGTGCCAGGGTCAGGAACCAGGAATGAGAGAAGTGGGACTCACTGGCTTCAGTCTTCAGTTGTTTTTTCTTTCTTTATCACAATTCAGAGCCTTAGATGACAACAGGCTCAGGACACTTCAGTGACATGTGCCAACAAGACGCAAAATGGACGATTTCAAGGATACTTACACAGATAACTTATCCAATTAAGTTTTACAATGTACCTAACAACGTAGTATGTTTTTATTTTCCTACCAATTCCTAATTATTCTTCAGTCACGTAACATCTGCATTGTGACTTTGTCTAACCCACCATTGTGCTATCAAAACTGCAGAAAATGGAGTAGATGAAGAAGAAAGAAGACTGTTATCACCCAAAATCCTCCATCTTGTCTACCTTCCATACTAAAACCGCAAAATCTATTTTTTCACCCTGTGATAAACTATAACATTATCTACTATATACATTAAGAAAAACTCAACTTCTCACAAAGTCCTGGAAGCTTTTCCCATGGCCAAAGTAGAAAACTGTGTTCTCCTGAGGAATAAGACCCCTCAGGACAGGCACAGGAGATATTCCTGTGTCATGGATTCCCACAAAGACGTATCTAGATTTTCTCTGCCTCTGCACTAAAGTCTTGGACAGGGGATTTGGGGAATAAATCTACGATTTGTAAACCCTGTGTAAGGGGAGCCCGAGAGATTAAGAGTGCCAGCGGGGATGTGAAAATTGTTACTCTCCACTTAAATAAATTAACACTGAGAGCATATTCCAGCTAAAGCAGCCCTCTGAACCTCACTTCAGTGCATGATTCATGCTTTACTCACTTCAGAGCCTGCAGGAATTTAAAGGCCAGCTCAGAACATTTACCCTGCTATTTATAGTAAGTACAGAGGTATCTGTGCATCGTAGTCAGAACTAAAACCCCGGTATAACCTGGATGTCAAACATTTAAAGAAGTAATTAAAACCATGGAGAACTGCAAAACAGGAAAAAATAAATTGGAATTGGGCTAGGAATTACACAAATAGACTACAAGAAAAGATTTCTGAAAAGGTCAGATCAGTTAAGGAATAGAGTTAGACAAGAGGAAAATATGTAAGTAAGTATTTCGAACAAACAAAAGTTAAAAAACTTTTTAAGAAGAACACTTTAAGAGGTGAAAACACCAAAACTCCAAGATGTTAAAACAATATATTTGAAGACAGAATTACATGAGAATTCAATCAGGCTGATGATACATGCAGTAAGACTGTCAATTAACAATAAGAGCTGAAAGGGAGCTGGAAGCAGGGAAGGAACATTTTGTGCTAATCACTGCCATCCGTAGAGATCCAAACATCCCAGACATGAGGGATGAATGGGGTTTGAAAGACAGACTACATATCAGCATCACCATATTTACCCTTTTATTAGCAGATGTAGTTAAGCAAATAGAGAACAACTGGGCCCTGGCAGATTAGCATTAGGCGCTCTGCTAGTTAATATAACAAAAGTGGGAGTAGCAACTGTGCAACGATACATATTTAATGCAAATAAGGATTCTGTGTGTGCATGTGTGTGTTTTTGTGTCTGTGTTCACACAGACAGACAGCTGGAACAAGATCAAAAACACAGAGGAAATGCAAAGAGGAAATTTATCGCATTACCTTGCTAACTGGAAGATCCCAAGGCAGAGACACACAAGCAGGAAGGCTCAGTCCATCGGAGTGAAAGGCAGGCCTGCTGTTTGCACCAATTTATCAAGGGTCTGTGCACTTGTAGTTTACCAACTTGCTGTAATCTCCTCTGGGCTTTTTTTTATGATCTCTGAGCTTTAACCCTCTCTCTCCCAAAACCTTAAGGAAGCTTAAGCATGTCCATGAGAGTGCCTCCAAATCTCTCAGAACACCTACATTATCTCTACACAGAAATGCTTCTCAAAACAGAGTATAAATCAGCAATAGGCATAATATACAGGCCTCCCCTCACTGTTATTCTTGACATTCCCAGCTGCAAGGTCACTTGAGTGAATCTACCATCCTCATCCTCCTCCTCATTGCCATTCTTCCACTTTTAACCCTTTCCTCCCAATAGTGCATTAAGTAAGTATTGGATTGCTACGAACAAATACAATAGGATGGGGCTGCTGGATGGCACTCCTTGAGCTTTTATTTCAGCATCAGTCTCATTACAAGGTGAGACACAAAAGGTGTTGAGAGCTCATGCCATAACAACAGCAGCTGAAATTCTCTAGGTTACAAGGCTTTTAAAAAAACTTTCTAGCCAATAGAATAATGTTAAAGCCGANTATTACTATCTGTAGGTTTCAATAGGTGCATCAATAAGAAAGTTTGAGTTTTGAAATCTGGCGGGGTTTTAGCCCAAGGTGATAAATTTTCACCTGTTTATGTTCTTTTCCCAAGAAAATTATTTCTGTGTGAAAGGGTAAGGTCTTGTAT
>VXBU01008656.1:351-12978 GCA_013400315.1 Bombycilla garrulus | reverse complement strand
ACCATATTTTCTAAGGCCTATCTCTGCACAGCTCACTAACACAGTCTTATTGCTTCTTGTCCTTGCATCTTCAGCATTCTTCCCATCTGAGATTTTCTTTCACACATCTTTCTGAGAGTTTTCTACTTTCTCTATTTCCCACCATAGATTTATACCTTTTTAATTTCCCACAGTGAAGAAGCAGAACAGTTTGGGATATGCTGAATTGGACTGTATTTGCATGGGATCATGGGGACAGCTTGACAACTGAGCATATGAATGTTGCTGGAAAACATTTGTGAGGTGGGTTGTTGCAACATCAATAATTCTCTTAAAAAATACTTTAAAAATGAGCCTCCAGTGGTAACTGTGGGAGTATTTANAAAAAAAAAAAAAACCCTAGAAGAAAAACAAATGAAGGAAAACAACAGATGTAGACATAGCTGCTGACCTGTCAAAAATCAGCAGGACATGGCTCAGTAGAATTAGTGATGCACAGCAAACTGCTAACCATGGTTTCCAAAAGTGTGGTGCTGCTTATGTGCCAAAACATAAAACATGAGTAGAAATTGAATTTAATTATAATGAAAAGCATCTCTAGTTTCTGCTGTGCTTCTCAGCATTGTCCAACTTCTCCCCCTCTGGTCCAGGCTGGGTACAGCACTCCAAGCAAATGTGGGAACTCCGACGGAACTCCTTGACATGCCCTGGGCAGTGTGTTGCCAGTCTCTGTAAGATTTCTTCGGTATTAACACACTGGTCAAAGGCAAAAACTCTCTCTTCTTGAAAATATTAGGATTTTAGCAGATGTACTCCTTACTCCTAAGCAACTCAGGCTGCAGCCAGGTTGTGAAGAGAAGAAGCTGTACGGCATGAGCTGTGGCTATTTGAAAAAAAAAAGCATTGCTTCAGGTTAAAGTTTATGTATATATATATATAAAGATATGAATTTGCTCTTCAGGTTAAATATTAAATGTTTAAAAAATTATAAATACATTAAAATAGATCGATAGTGTATTTTCCCCTGGAAAATTACAGAAGAGACCTGAAGAATGAAATTGACTTTCTATCCTGCTAAAACGTTCAGATATTGCCGTGGCAGTGGTTTGGCCCAGGCCAAATAGGAGATGCCACAGTTTGAGATTTAGCACGAGCATAGGAGTATGCACTGTAGGCAATGTGGATGTGGCCACCCTGCTTTGAAGGTGGAGTGATCTACCTTCAAACCTGAGCTCAGCACCAGGATTAAGCTGTTGGTATAGAGGCAGGCTGCAGATCCAGGCCGGCTCCCGGGACAGTGTTTGTTAAAGTTGCGCTCGGATCACTCGAAACTGAGCCAGGTGCTGCCCACGAACACGGGACTAGTGCCCGTTCTGATCCGCCATCCTTTGTTGCTCTTAAGAATTTGCCAGTCTAAACTACCGATTTTCCTCACTTTGTTGGCACAAACTGTATGCCAGTTCTGATTTCTCACCCCTTTAGCTCCGAACTTCTTGAAAGATCATTAACCAACTTTTCGAGTAGGGCAAAATGAGCAAGTGGCATTTTGTGGCAGGGTCATAAAACAACATAACTTCATCAGCAGCAAAACGGCCAACACAGCGGCAAAAATAGCAAAAATACTGCCTTTTTTTTGAAAAGTGACAAAAATTATAAAACTATAGAACAGGCGAGAACATGCCAGTGCCGGAAGCGGCCGTGCCAAGTGTGGACACCTGCCAGCACCACCCGGCTTGTGCCAGGACCGCCATGCCGGGTGTGGGCACCTGCCTGTGCCGGGGCCTCCATGCCGAGTGTGGGCACTACCAGCCCCGCCCGTGCCGGGACCTCCATGCCGGGTATGGGTACTGCCCCCCAGCCCGTGCCGGGACCTCCATGCCCGGTGTGGGCACTGTCTCCCAGCCAGCGCCGGGACCGCCATGCCGGGTGTGGGCACTGTCCCCCAGCCAGTGCCGGCACCGCCATGCCGGGTGTGGGCATGGCCAACATGTTCCCGCCCGCATGGTAGCAGCAGCCANGGCAGGGTCATAAAACAACATAACTTCATCAGCAGCAAAACGGCCAACACAGCGGCAAAAATAGCAAAAACACTGCCTTTTTTTTGAAAAGTGACAAAATTATAAAACTATAGAACAGGTGAGAACATGCCAGTGCCGGAAGCGGCCGTGCCAAGTGTGGACACCTGCCAGCACCACCCGGCTTGTGCCAGGACCGCCATGCCGGGTGTGGGCACCTGCCTGTGCCGGGGCCTCCATGCCGAGTGTGGGCACTACCAGCCCTGCCCGTGCCGGGACCTCCATGCCGGGTATGGGTACTGCCCCCCAGCCCGTGCCGGGACCTCCATGCCCGGTGTGGGCACTGTCTCCCAGCCAGCGCCGGGACCGCCATGCCGGGTGTGGGCACTGTCCCCCAGCCAGTGCCGGGACCGCCATGCCGAGTGTGGGCATGGCCAACATGTTCCCGCCCTCATGGTAGCAGCAGCCAATGGCCGCCCAGAAGGCGCGGAGCTGTGCGGAAGTGGGCGGGGCCGGCGGAGCGCGGGAAGCCGGGGCGCGGGGCCGGGCGCGCTCAGGCCGGGGTCCCGCCGGGTCTCGGTGGGCGGAGCGGCGGGAACGGGGCTCGGGCGGTCGGCACGGGGCTAGAGGCAGCTCCAGGGTGAGGGAGATGCAGTTCTCCAGCCGAGAAAGGCATGCGAGGCTGGCTGGGGACCGGCGAGAGCAGTACCCTCTCAGCCTGCAGTTTTACCTGAAGCCCCCCACGGAAAGCATCTCCCTGGTAGAGTTTGAGAGCTTTGCCGTGGACCGCCTGAGGCGTGAGTAGCGTCCCTCCATCCCTCCCTCCTTCCATCTTCCTCCTCCCCCCTTCTACCCGCTTTCCTTTCTCCTTCCTCTCGTCCCTTTTCTCAATGCTTGGAATCCTTCCTGTCATGGCTATTTCTGGCAGGCCTGGATGCTCTGTTCGCCGGGGCTGGCCGCTTGTGCTGCCATGAGCTCCCTTTGAAGGAAAAGGCGTTGCTTTGGGCGTTTCGGAGAGCTGAGACAGATTGCTCAATGAGCGTTTATTGTAGCTGTCGGGATTGTGTAGTTTTGGTTTACACGAGGCGGGGGAGGGTGGTTATGAGCCCGTTTCACATTCTGTAGATGTTGTGATGTATTTCAGGTCGTTGTGGCTGGCAACCAGGGCTTCCCCTGAAGTCCTGAAAACTGCTGGATCCAGGTTTCCATTAGAGTTGACACCGATGTTCTGAGACTGATCCATCAGAGTTAGTTGTCTCCCTTTCCTTGTTGACAGTATGGATCCCAGAATTGGACCAGCTGTTCAGGATTCATGGGCCACACTTTATCCTCCATATTTCTCACCCTTTTGCTCCTCATACCTGTGGCCTTACCCCAGTTTGTGCCTTTCCCATGCTGTTCTATGTTTAGGTTGATTTCAGCATGTTGTCTCTAATACGGACCTTTTCTTTTCTTGCCCAGTGCTTAAAGTAGTTGAAAATCTTGGTGTGAGCTATGTAAGAGGTACTGATGACTACCAAACTAAGCTGGAGAGTGAGCTCCGGAAACTGAAGTTTCCCTACAGAGTAAGTAAAGATCAAGACACGGAACCTCTCTTGCACTTTATTTTTTTATGCCATTCAAGAATATCAAATAAAAGTAAAGGTGACAAAATGCTATTTCTAAAACTGCAGTTTTCAGAGGTGTAGTTTTTCTGTGAAGGTATATATTTCATTCTTTAGGGTAACCCCCTTCCCAATAGGTGGCATTTATTGTCTAAAAGATGACTGTTAATACTCTATTGAACAGTAATAGTAAAATGTTTGCAAATTTTTAATCTGGGAGAAGTTATTTCTCCAAAATAATAAGCATATGTTCCATAGGCTTTGGCTGAGGATGATTATGAGGCAAGAAGAAAAGATCATATCTCTCATTTCATACTACGCCTTGCCTACTGCCAGTCGTAAGTACTTTTGGATTCTGCTGTACTCTTATTATTAATTTTAAATGTATATAGATTCTGCTTTATTATACACTTTTCAGATGCTTTGGAGTTGTATGGCTATTAAAGAGAGGGGTAGGCTCAAAGAGGATTTTTTGCTAGGAATCTGATTTCAACTGTGATGTAAAGGGATATGTGGAATCAGTATCTGGATTTTATAATAGCTAAAAAACTTAACAAACTTTTGGCTTTTAGATGCATACAATTTGATTCTCTTGATAGCTTTCTTTTAAATGAGATCACATAAGTATTAACTGTTTGTCAGGCATTTGCAGTGATTGATAACACAGTTTAACTTCTGTATATGCTAACTGTTGATAACTGACCAAAGACCTGACTATTTAAATAGGCTTTATATTACTGTATAGAGAGCACTGTTTCTGACTGACTGAAAATACCATCTGAGTTTGAAGTTTCATCTACTGCCTCTGTTATTTGTCCATATTCATTGCTGTGGCTGGTTACACTGCAAATTTTTTGTTATGTGAAATGTCAGGTGAAAAGTTGATCCTGTAAAACACATTCTTTTTGTTTCCCCTGTAGTTTTTGAATGAAATCAGAGGTTGTCAGTGCTTCGTGTCTGCAAGTAGTTTTGTTATACATTTGTGTGCACTCTTTACTCCTTATCACTGCAGTCTTTTTAGAATTAAAACTGGCAGATATGAGGTGTGTTGAATTGTTAATTTGATATTTTAATTAAGTGACTGTGATAGAATGCATTTTATGATACTGTGATAGCCGACATGACTGAAGTGCTGCTATGGATACAGATTTGTAAGCAAAAACAGACTGGGAAGGTGAGTAGGAGGGATTGTGGTCTAAGCCAGGATATGGAGCTGGAATGGATGAGCCTTTTCTTTGAAATGGCTTTGGATTCGTGCTGCAGAACAGCTGATCAGAGCAGGAAGTAGCAAAGCCTGCTTCCAGATGGATGAAACATCACCATGACAGGCCCTGGGTGACTTCTAAACACCCTGAAATCTTTCAGATCATTAGTGTTCCCATCCTGTTGTCCTTTCAGAAGACATCTGGGCTGTGCTGAAGACAGTTTGTCAATGTATGTGATCGATGAGCTTGCTAGATCCATGATGCATGTACAATCAGGAACAGGTTGTGCCTGTGGAGATCAATACCATCCTACATTGCAGTGACTCTGATAGTGTAGCTTGAAATCCTGAAAGAAGGGAGCAGATTGAAAAACAGAATTGCAACTGAAATCTCTTCTGTGTTCTACATGGGTAATTTGTGATTGTGAATAACAAGTGTAATATGCCTTCTTTCTAGTGCCCATGTTTGTTGTATATTTATAAGCTCCCTTAATGATACTAGTCCTGCTGATTTTCACAAGACAGTATCTTGCTTTACATGTGTTGTAAGTTGACAAAACCCTCTAAAAGGTAGTATCCTCAAGTAGTCTGGGGTCTAAAAGGCCCCTGAAAGCATAATGGTTTCTATTAGAGGCGTTGTGGATAACCAATTTGGCCTAATTCCAAAGCTGAAACTTGAGTTTTAACATGTGGTTATTATTCAGATTGTTTAGACCATTACTTTTCTTGTGGGAGATGCTTTGAGGGTGTTGGTAGCTGTTGAAAATTTCGCTCTTGCGGAAGGTAAGAATTTGACTGAAGTTCTTGCTTAGTAAATAAATTGGGAGTACTGTTCAAGCACTGTGTTTCAGGGAAGTAACTTAAAAATTAGACTATAGGCAGGGCAGAAATGGGCAGCTTGTTGAAGGTGAGCCACTGTGCAGAAATTAGTACAAGCCACAGAATCATCAAAGAATCAAGAAAGAGCCTGGCTTTGTAATCTAGGGGGAAAGACATGTTGAGAGAGAGAAGTGGTTTTGGATAGAGCTCGGGGACACCCTTTAGACAACTTGCCAATGCCATTTTGTCTTCCCATTTATGTATACTTGCTGCATTTTGATAAAGCAGCTTTTAGTCAGTTTCTACTTGTACTCTGAAAAGGTGGATTTAGTGCTTATTCATAACATGGAAAACAGCATTCTAAGAACTATGAGGTCAGTTTGTACCCAGTGTTCTCTATTTTCTCTGAAAAGCAACTACTTTGGGGATATTTCTCTCATTTACAACTGGCATGTTCCCAGAAGATAAAATTGGGAGGCAAATAGAATATACTGTGCTTCAGGTTTTATCATACTAGGTCAGAAAAATAAGCTTGGCACAAATCATTAGGTTAATTGAAGAAAGTTGTTAAGGTAGGAGTGATTGAAAAAGGGCACTTAAATAGACATAACTGCAAACTAGGGTGAGTTCAGTTCCTGAGGCAGTAGTGTGTACATGTGTTTACAGTTTCCTGTGATAGTGCTTTTTCAGTTTTTAGTTGGCCAATAGTGCCATCCAGGGGTAAAAGTTTATATCTATTTTTCTTTTCTAGTCTCTATCAGTCCTCACTTGTAAATTGGATTGTTTTGACTTGGTTCTCATGTGATCTAAAGTGACCGGCTTCACCAGTTAAATCTGTAAGGTAGTCATCATCTCTTGACTTTACTTCTTCTGCGTTCTGAAATCCAAGACTTTAAAGCTTATTCCCATATGATAGGGTGTTTACAGTCTCAAGAGAACAGTCTCATCCATGCCCTTCTTTCACACCTCTTCTAATGTCACTTAGATCTGTCAAGACCAGGAAATTGAATAATCTTGTTTCATTTGCTTTCATGGCAGATGCAGATGTAAAAATAATTTTATTTGCATGTGGATGGGAGTGCATTTTTGCTTTTGTCTACTGCATCTCTTGTCACTTCAGCAAATCAGCTGTGAAGAACCTTGAAAGTCACAGGAGCATAATTTTCACTTCACTTTCTTAAGATGGAAGAAATAAATTTTACCTCTGCTCTGACAGCAAAACTCTTCTATCCAGGAAAATTTCAAACATACTTTTGAGCCTTTTTAAAGTTGTTGTATTTTTTTGTGGGTTTTTTTTTTTTTTTTGTTTGATTTGTCTGTGTTATATAACATGGACATAAATTCTATTTCAAACTTAGCAAGGCCTATTCACTACTCCCTGACATTTTTTTCTATATGATAAATTAGACTTCTCTGTTAAAATTGCTGCCTCTTTAGGTCAAGGAGCTTTTCCTTTTGAGTGTTATATCTGTACCCATGTTCCCCTTGCTGTCTAGTCTTTTAAACTCTGAGTAATCCATTGGTGTTGGTTGCCTAGTAAAGCCCTTGCCCAGAGTTGGAACTTTTGTGTTAATTGTGGAATGTGAGCTACTAGTGTTAAATTCCAGATTTACAAGCATTTGCATGCATTTCCTAAAGTACTTCTATGTTTGTGCTTCCTAACAAGTATGCTGATTTTTCCTACCCCTCCTTGGGGTGAAGAGTATTTCTATTCCAACCCCAGCCCCTCAAGTGCTGTTCCCTATACAAAAGAGACTGTTTTTAAAATACTGTTTTTATACTTGGGAATCTGTGAACTGGTTTAAACTGTAGAGTAATCTGCACACCAGAAAGTTAAGTGGCAAAAAATGAGGAGATATTCTTAATATGTACACTTCAATGGCTTGCAACTCCTCAGCTTCAGCAGCAGCTTGGTTAGTTATCTAATAACTGTGACATTGCTTTTCAGTCAAGCTTGGGGTTTTCATAGTAAGTAATATTACTTAATATGAGTTTGAGATGAGAGTGTACCATTTTTTTTTTTCATGTGAATAATGAGTATAAAATATGGTTTGGCTTTAGAAGTGATGTAAATAATGCCCCAATGATGATGATCCTAGGAAAGTCAGTTTAGAGGTATTTGCTGGACATACACAGCAGCGTGAGGTCAGCTTGTCAGCTCTAGGAAGAATCCAAATAGGTGTGTGTGTAAGGGATAAAGTAGTACTTTCTCATTATGGTAACTGAAGTGGGTTGGTGGGATTACAGCCTTTGATCTGCTTTCCTGAAGGAAAAGAACAACAGACTGGCTGGCCTCCAAAGCAATTATATAATTGTGTTTGTGGCTTGTTTGTTTTTTATGTGTGTAAGTGTGGTGGTGTTTTGTTTGGTTCCCCCCACAGGAAAACAAATGCACTGTAAATCAAGGAAAATGGAAAAAGTTGTCACATCCCAGGATTTTACTACAGTTCAGGATGACCACAGAAGAACTGCAACAGATCAGTCTTTAAAGCATTAACTTCCATTTTAAGTTGCACTGATTATTATTACATCCCACACACCGAGACTGTCCACGGGATTGTATTTTACAAAGCACCTTAACAGCCTTTCTGTTTGGCTGTTTTATGTAATAATTACTTTTCTTCAAGCCATATTTCAAGCAGAGGTTTTGTCCACAAAACCATAAAGAGCTCTGTTGTGATTCACATGTTCCCTATGGGAAAAGACGTTTACGTATTGTAAAGAGAACAAATAAGACTGCAGTATTTCTGTGCTCTGTCAATTCCAATGGCAGTGGCCCACAGGGTAGCTTGCAGAGGACAGTTTAAGAGAGAGCCCTGTGGAAGTGAGGTACAGCATCATCTGCATTCTGGCTTTTGTTACTGGCACTCTGGTACCTACTTGCTGTAGCTTTGAGTAACGTGCTGATGCTTGGGAATCTGAGCACCGGGATGTGAAGAGTTCCATGAGTACTTAGGGTACTTGGATTAACTTCAGTGTTGTTTTATTTTGTTTTCTCATTCCTGTCCCTGTGTTCTTTTGTTCTTCCACTTCTTCACCTGCAGTTGCTAAACCCCTTTTTCTCTTTTGTCAGGAGTTAGATGTTCTGTTTGTGTTCCTCACCCAACTTCATTGCCATATATTTTCCTTTTGCCTGTTTGCAGGCTATTTGTTGCCTAAAATAGAGTGCACTATTGCCATGTTTTCTGAGATGCATGCATATTTCTTCAGCTGGAGATAGAATTAAAAGAAGTAGCCTTCAAAATATATTTGCCTCATCACATTAATTGTAATGTTAATTGTACAATGAAGAGAAATTGTGCCATGTTGTAGAAGAATCCTGTCCTTTAAATACCAAGGGAGAATGTTACCTACAACTGAGTATTTTTATCCAAAACAAGTAAAAAGTATTCTCTCCCCACGAGTCTCTTCTGCTTGAGTGAGCATTACTGCAGGTTTCCTGTCTTCACTTTCAAGCTTCTTAGTGTGTGGATCCCATGACAAAGTCAGCATTACTGTTGTGTTCACTAGATTTGTGGTCTAATTTTCAAGCAAAGAAATAATGTATATTTAGAATTTTTTTTTAATTTTTTTTTTTTTTTTTTCAGTGAGGAGCTCAGGCGTTGGTTTCTTCAACAAGAATTGGATCTCTTTCGATACCGCTTCAAGCAACTAAGTGGAGATTTAATGCAGAAATTCCTGGAGCATGTTAACTTGTCATTTGAAGCTGTAAGTATGTTACTTTCTGTATTTATGTTGCACATATCTGTTGTTTTTTAAAATTCTCATTAAGATAGTTTTAGCAATTGTGTTAAAATCATAAAATATATGCACATACATGTAAATAATCATATTTCCTTTTAACAGACAATTTGATTTTCACCCATTAAATTTGTGCTATGGAGAATGCAGAATATAAGTTGCCCAAAATTCTGTAAATGCTGTTGTTCTGCAGTTGTTGTTTTCTCATTATAACTTGGATCCCAGACTTTGTCCCTTTTGACTTAAACTCATTCAATTTCTTTTGATGAAAAAATTTGAAAATGCAAAATCTGTTTAGATCAGCAACTGTTGTGGGTGTTTTAGGGGCATTGCAAGAGAGTTCCTGCTGTTATATACCATTTTGTTTGTCTGAATGGATTAAAGGAAAATGTCTATTGCAGTGTCTGCATGAATGATTTTAACAGTATTTTACACTGCAGCTATGAACTAGTTGTTGGGAAACTCCAGCTTTGCTTGTAGCTCTCATTGTAAACTTGAGTGAATAAAAAATTAATGTGCAGTCATCACTCCACTGAGAAAGCCCTTCTCTTAAAATACTACTTATTAGGATAACTTAAATATCTTAAGATATGTGGCTGATGTACATTACATATTGCTGGACTGAAATATCTGGCATCAGTGTATGTTGGTCAGATAGGATTTTTTTTTTTTCTATGCAGTGTTAAGAGTAACAGAGGCTTTCCTGTGTATCTGAGAGACTATTAGAAATGCCATTCTCTGGTTCCACAGGCCTGTCAGTGAAAGGTGTGTTTGTGGAGCTGTGTTTTTGCTGCTTATTCCCTTATATTCACCTGTCACAGTTTCAGCATTTGGGCTTGTAAGAATAAATTAATGTTTGCAGGTTGCTAGAAATAGCTAGGATTATGGCTTGGTTATATGCTGCTGAATGTGCCTTCAATATGTCAAAATGATTAAGAAGGTATTACTTTCTTACTCCTGTTGAGGCAAAAAAGCATAATTTCATTGAAAATCTACTTCCCTGCTTCTGCTTTCAACCCCTGCTTCCAATTCCCCTGGAAATTCAGGCAAAACTAATCCTTCCTTGCACTGTTGTGTATTAAACATTTGAATATTACTAAGGAATTCCATATGTATTTCAAACAGGTCTAAATGCTATGGAGCTATGTACAGGCCACTACTAAAATAAAACCACTATGAAGGCAGTATTCTTTTTCTTAGTGTTTTATTTGTAAAAGGAAATCAGGATGAGTTATTCTCCTCATGCCTTCCCTGTTAGAAGTTACAATGCTTTCATGCCTTACTGTGCATAAAACAAGGTGTAAATCAAACTTTGTGCTCTACCTGTTAGAAAAAGTTGTCTTCAGAAAAAGGAAGTAAGTTCTGACATTACAATCCATTTTCTATATGGGTAAATGGATAGAAATTCTATTAAGGAACTTTCTATTGCTTATGATGCACTAAGAAACTCTTAGTTAAATTTCTTTAATGAGAAGAGAGGTGCCTCACATTTTCTAGATAATGTTTCTGGTTTCAAAACTGTAATCTGAGAAAGGCCAAAACTGCTAAAGCTTGACCTTGGCATAGTTAACAATTCTAAGAACCACTGTAAGAAGTGATTCTCAGTATTTATTAAAGTAACTGGTCAACTGTTTTGTGGAGAGGAGGGATAAATGGATTGTCTTGTACATTTTTGTCACAGTTACTGTCATTTACCAACAAAGTGAACCTAAAATTGAGAATTCAGTAACTCTCACCTCTCGCCTTTTCTTATTTGCTTACATGCATGAGAAAGTGTTACTTAGACATTTTGCAGGGGTTTTGCAGACCAATTTCAGAGATTTTATGAATTGTGGATTGAGAATTATTGCTTTATAGAATCAAAAAATCTTCAATCCCACTAGTGGATAATACTTAAGACATTGTTAGGGTCTTTCTCTATTTAAGATCTTTGAATACTTAATAAAAAGATCTTATTTAGCAAATTTGGGAAAGAATGAAGTTGTTAACAAGTAGAAGAAAAAAATACTAGATTT
Organism: Bombycilla garrulus; assembly: GCA_013400315.1. Classification (NCBI taxonomy): domain Eukaryota; kingdom Metazoa; phylum Chordata; class Aves; order Passeriformes; family Bombycillidae; genus Bombycilla; species Bombycilla garrulus. Next base: position 1,601 of record VXBU01008656.1, on the reverse strand, counting down.
CCAAAGCTTTTTTTATATGATGGTCAGCTGTAGAGAGTTTAATATGATAGTAGTTCTCATCCCATGGTTAAAGAAATTTTTAATCAAAGAGCAAGAGCTTTCTGTAATTAAAAATAGAAATGGAATTTAAGGAAAACACGTTTTAATTTTGTAATAGGATTTCTTATGTGTAGTGGCTGACATTTGTTTGCTGATGGAGCAAAATATGTGACACAGTGTTTATTACAGCTTTTAAATGTCTACTCTGAGGAGTTTTAGGGAGTTTACCTGATATAGAGGTGCCCTTCACTTGAAAAAAGAAGGCTGTAAACTTCACGATACTCAAGCTAAACATGATACTTCAGTATGCTGAATCTGTCTGAACATGCAATTCAAAATTTTTAGCATGTTTGTGAAATTAAGCCTCTCTACATTGAATATAAATAATGGAAATTTGAAGGTTACGTAAGTTATTCCTTGGAAAGCTTTTACAAAGTTGGCACTGGATTAAGTTAGTCCATCTTTAGTATTCTGTAAGAAGCCTTTGGGACCTGGATTTCTTGTGGGGAAAAAAAAGCTTGATTTGAGTTTGTATTTGAGATACTTGTTTGAACTACTAACATGTAGCTTGCATTTTAATCACTTGTAGGAATAGCTTTGGCCAGTCTCTTCTCTAACAAGTGTGCAAGATGCCTGGACTGGTGCTGCCTAGCCTAGTGGAACATTGCTTTGGTGCTCAAAATTCTACAGTACTCTGAAATATTATTGTTTACATNACTTATGCCAATATGAGCAAGAGGTAGAGTGCATCATATTGAATAAAATGTCAAGAAAGGATGAGGGTAAAGGGAAAGCAAGAATGAAGCTGTGCTTTAAGAGTATTTTCCCCTGATACATTGATTGGTTTTCTGTCACAGTAGAAGGAGAGCAATTGAATGGTTCTGAAGGTATTCAAAATGTTTTTAGTCTGTTCTATACTTTAAATATTAAGGAAAAGGAAAGATAAAAGTGCTTAAGGAACAGTACTCCCATCATCCAGATAAATAGGGAAGCTTTTTATGTATGTAATGTAATTTTCAGCACTCAAGGCATATTAAATAATCTTGTGCAAAGTCAGTCACGTAGGGAGCATCGAAAATCTTTCAGCAAGACTCAAGAGGAGTAAATGCTGACATTTAAGGTGACAGAGCCCATCAAACAGAACGTGCAAACACAGGTGTGCAGTTCAGTTTTACATCAATTTAGGAGATTAAAGTATTAAAATCTTACTA
>VXBU01008654.1:813048-993170 GCA_013400315.1 Bombycilla garrulus | reverse complement strand
CTCCGGGGCGGCCGCGACCCCGCGCTCGGCGGGAAGGGAGAGCCCCGCTCCCCCCGCGGCGGTGCCCGCAGCCCGGGCAGCGTTACCTCAGCGGGCCCGCGCCTTTGTGCTGCAGTCCATCCCCGCGCCGGCGGCGGGAGCGCCAGCAGCACCGCGGGAGCGGGCGGGGAAAGGGGCGGCGCACTATGTGGCAGGAAGGGACACCTGGGCTCCTCCTCCCGCGCCTGCCCGCCCGCCGGGGATCACTATCTGGCAGCGCTGGGGGCTCGTCCACCGCCCTTCTCCGGCCGCCCCTCGGCCAAGTTGGAATTACGGCCGCCTTCCCTCGCCCTTCCGCGGCTTCCAACTTGGCCGAGGGGCGGCGGCACCGCCAGCGTCCTCCGCCCCGGCTGCTCTCCATTGTTGTCCCCCGCCCCGCGCCCCTGCTGTACCTGCAGTGCGGGGCTGGAGCATCGATCCCGAGGGGCCGTGGCGCTGGAGGGACTCGGCGATGGCCAGCACGGCTGAGGCGGCGGGGGGACACAGGGAGGTGCATGCGGGAAAAATGAACAGAGAACCCACGCCCCCCAAACAAACAACGACAACAACAACACCCTGGGTTGGAAGTGAAATTTTGAGAAATTTAAACAGTTGTTGGGGCTGAAAGGCGGCAGACGGCTTCTCCAGATGGCTCGGGCTGCGCAGGAGAAAGCTCTTTTGCCGAGAGCAGCCCTGGCTATAAAAAGCTGCACAAAATGCTAAAGTCATCTTGGCAAACACTGTCCTTTCTTTCTCTTTTTTTTTTTTTTCCTCCCTGTTTTTTGTTTTCTTGGCTTTCTGTAGTTGTTCCGCTTTGCAGCTGAAATCATCCCTGTCTTGGTTCCCCACCCAAAGTTACTTGGTTTCTCTGTTTCAGGGCTGGTTTTGTTACATCTGAGCGGCTCTGACCAGACGTTTGAAGTCGCAGAAGCACTGGGTGATAGTTCTCCTTTTTATGCAAAAAGTTCCTGAAACATAAATCACAGAACAACCCTTCTGTATTTTAATCATGTTTTTAATTATTTCTAAGACACAGAAGTCCTCAAGTCCAACAAGTCCTCATGATCCAGGCTAGGAGTGGATTACAAGAAGGATCAAGTAGAAACTTTGTAAAATACGCTTGAAAGTCTTAGAAGGTCCCTTTGAAATCAACATTGCTGCTTACAGGTCTAAAATGACACACATTAACTAACTCCATGTAAGTTCTGGGATCAAACCTTTTAATTCTGGGTACTGCTCCCTTTTAAAGAGCCCCTTGAGGACTCTGGGGAAAGCTGCAGGGCTGGAGCAGGGCAGGATGAAGACCCTGTGTTCCAGGACCCTCTTGTGATGGAGTCACCAGAGAGGCTTCAGCCTGGAGCTACAAGACCATCACAGAAAAGTGAGCAAGGGCCCTTGGGAGCTAGAGAGGTCCTTGGAGAAAAAAGTGCCTGAGGCACCAAACTGTCCAGCTACAGGGTATTTGATTTGAACAGGGAGAGGATGCAGAACATGTTTTGACTTTGCGAATGTGTACACAGCACTGAGATGGCTCCACCTGACTGCACCAGCACCACGGGAACCTACAGCTACCGGCCACTAATAAGGGGATGAGGTGGTACGGCATCTGTTTTTTGATACAGGACTTGCAACTATCTGGTGGCTGCTGGAAATTAAAACTTACCTTGGGCATAGGAAGAATATATAATTACCTGTAGAGTGTGCTATGAAGGTTGAAGCAACTGGCTTTCACCATTTTGCCTTTTAATTCAGTTTAACACTCATGGCATTAATAGGGCTGTTCCATCCATGTTCATCCCCTTGTTTTTATTTCCTTTTGGAAAAAAAGTTACAGCTGTATCATGTGTTATTAAACTTTTAACCTGAAAAGGCCAAGAAATGACAAACTTTAGGTGTGGTTTTGAAAGCAAGGGTGATACTGGAATGAAATTAGTGGATTGGGACTTGCCTTGAACTCCGAGCTCTGGCCCAGACAACTGCTTAGCTAGAGAGGGTGCTGGCACATGAGTGATTGAGTAGGAACTGGCCACACACAAATTTCAGCTGGAAACCAGAAGTGAGTTGTTAACCATTAGAGCAATCAAATACTGCCTTTCCAAGGAGGGTATTTGGAATGGAAAAAATCTCACCGCTTTTGAGTTGTAGTTTATTGAAGTCATTATACAGTGTATTGTCTGCAGCAGCAGGGGACAGACTTGATGTCTCAGGAGGTGGATTTGAGTGCTAAGGTGCTGCGTGACATTGATCACACACCCTGATATTTGAATTTTAGAGGCAGCAGTTGCTTATCCCAGCAGATGCCTTTCAGGTTTATTGTAGGGTGAGTTTTCTTCTCCTGGGCATGTAGATGAGTTTTACTTTAGTCTTGGAAGGATTATGAAGCTGACAAGTAGTGATGATTCAGGCTATAAATGGATTACAACCATGATCAAGGAGAAACTTTCCTGCCTGGAAGAGACTTCTCCCATTAGTTCTGGAGCTTTTGTTCTCTCCTTTGAAACAACTGCCAGGTGCTCCTGGAGAGTCAGTGGCCTGGGCCTTTCTAGTTAGGCAGAGCTCTGTGCTGCAGGTGATGCAGCAAATGGAGATCTCTGCCCATGGGTTCCTGTGGTGCCTGGGGTTGCTGTGCTGACATCCTTCTGTGGGTGGGACAGCTAACATCTAGAGCAGGGAGGACAGATGATAGGCAGGACTGTTGTTTTGGGGTTGGACTGTATCTTAGCATCAAACACCTCCCCCCAACAAGTGAAACCAAACACATAGTGAGCTGCAACAACAAGTTTTGGAGAGTGAGACCTCAGACATACATCCTGCTTTGCTACTCTCTCTGGACCTCACACTGTTTCTCTCTGTTGGCCATGTCAAGGAAACCCTCTCTGTGTACATTTCTCACTAAACACATTGAAAAAAATCCACACAAAAGTAGTGTTTCCTTTCTGGGAACCCAATGCGGCAGAAATGCTTTGCCACTCTTTGCCGCTTTACAAGGTAGGGCAGCATTTTCACCTTCCATAAAGCCACGTGTCTAATCAGTGGACCTAGCTGAGCTTCTCATTAGAAACTTGGCCAAACCACAAACATTTGTTTCCTTGCTTTGTGCCAAACTCAGAGAAAGGAGAAGGGAGTGGCATGGAGCTCATGTTAATGAGTTCTTCATTCCCCACAGAGAGATAATCAGAGCACTGCTCAGAGATTCATCAATTTATTTTTTTTTATTAGCACTTTAATGACCTACATGTTTGGGGGTTTTTTTGAGAAGTTACTTCAGCTAAGAGCTAGATAATTCTTCATGCAGCTGTGGTTTAGGAAGCAGCTCAGGGGACACACATGTCAAATTACTTTAGCTCTAGTTAAAAAAACCCCTTATATATACCACAAGGTTTCCTGGGTGCCTCCCTTTTCAATCAAGGGCATTATGTCCTCAATCCGTGTCCTCTGGGTCACGTGTGGGGGGTTGGTTTCTTTTGTAATTTTTACAGCTTCATTGAGCTGCACAGCAAAATGCCAAGCACTGGTGGTACTGCATGTTCCCCACAGACAAAGGGCTGTGGCAGCTCCCTGACCCTGGTCACTCCGGGAGCCAGGCTCCCTTGGGAGCAGCTGAAGGCATTTCTGGGGACAGCACAGATCCCGCAGAACTCAGTGTGCTGCATGAGGAACAAACGCTGAGAGCTGGAACCTTTTCCACCTTGCTGCAGGGTGAACCTTATTTGGAATGGATCTCCAGTGCCTGCTGAGGGGTCTCTGGCTCTGCACATGTGGTGGGGAACTCACTGCAACCATCTGCACAATGAGGGCCAACAGCAACAAATAAGCTCTCATGGGCTTGGCAGAGGCTGCTCAGAAATTATCCAAAGTTTGGTATTTGTAGCTTTCCTCCTGTAAGGAACTGCTTATGGTGGCAGTCAATAATGGCAGCTGCTCAGGAGTCCCTTTAGTTTAAAAGTGAAGAGCGGCTGGCCTTTTGCTGTCACTCAGGAGGGCCATCGGATGGAAAATGTCGTAAAATCTCTTCCCATGCCTCCCCTGCTCCCCAGTGACCAGATTTCCTTCTGGTCTTCTGGAGAGAGCTGTGAGAACATATACATTAAAGATAGCAATGTAGTCAAATACTGCAGGATAACCAGGGTTATGAGAGTATTATAAAGGGATACGATTTACTTTTTCCTGAATCAAACCCCAAGTGTTTCCTGTCAGACCTTGGTACAATGGGATACAAATGCACAGTCCATTACGTTCACATTTCCTCCTAACTGCTGTCTCTTTCCTTGAACACAGAGTACAGGAAAGGATGCTTTCTGCCCCCACTCATGTCTCTCAACTGACTTTATCTCATTCAAAAAGGGAATTGAAACATTTAGCATGCACTGTCTTCAGTGGGTTGCCTCCCTTCTAATGCCTATTGCCTTAGGATGAGAGAGGTTGTAAACATGGAGGAATGCCTTTCATATCAAAGAGAGCTTCACTGGAGTAACATCAGCATGAATGAATGCAAAATGAGGTCCATGGGGAATAAAATGCTAAGCCTGGGGAGAAAAAAGTCAAGATTCACAGAACTAGTCCAGAAGAATAGTAGCTCATACCATGTAAGAACCCCATAGTTCTCATTTCCTCCTTATCCCTTCAGGACAGGAAAGAACATCCTGCTCTTCTAATATGAACAAAATAAAAGTTATTTTTGGAAGTAAAAACTCATGTTCAGAGCACATTTTTAAAAAGACATCACTAATCTGTGATTCTGATGATGCATTTGGAGCACAGCTCATCCTTTTGCATCAAGAAACCCACATGTATTGGCTCAGCACCTTCTACACTCAGGCAAAAGGTTTATGTTGGTTGAACAAGGTAGGGGCTCTTTGTCAGCACAGTGACGGTGACTTGAACCTCAAGCACCACCTCTGACATGGGTGTGCTGTCACCAGCCACACACCAGCTGGGAAGCCCAGTGCAACTGTCTGGGGGAGAGGAACGTGCAAGTGTGGGAGTCTGAGGTCATGGGCTGGTAGATGTGCACATTGACTCTGTAAGTCTGAAAAAAGTTCTCTGTAACTATCCTGGAGTTGCACTTGCTTCTTCATTATCCCAAGACAAGATGAATACAGGACAAAGATAGAGCCACCCCCTGGCCTCAGCGGTGAGGTATCTTTGCATGCTATCTCAGGGCCCACAGAGAAGCACATGGTGTAATTCCCTGGACAAATGTTTTGAAGTTTAGAGCATCAAGTCAAATTCAGAGCTGTCTGGGGCAACTGTTGCTTTTCATACTTGATGGATCACTTTAAAGGACAGCATGGCAATGAAATCAGCCTCAGATTTGTTAATATGCATAAACAATGTTAATTCATGAATAATGTTTTATTTTGGATTTTGATAAGTAACTGTCACTCCCAAAGCTTCTTAGGAGGCAAGTGAGATAGAAGAATGCGTATTAGTGCGGTATCTAACAATAATTATAAACAAATTGTAGAGGAGTTAATAATTTACAATTCAAGATTAGCAAACAGCTAATGTGCTATAAAAAGAGTTTCTCTTTCCCTTTAAAAACCATTCATAGAGCATAAGATTTTAGCTCCTCTCAGTGTCAAGGGCCCCAAATACCTAAGAAGACTCTTGGGAATGACCTCATCTGTAGTTTCTGAGTGTATTCCCAGGGATGCGTAATGCTAGGAATGGCCGGATTGAAAGCTGGGGGCAGGATCTTGCTGCCCCAGCACAGCAGGGCTCCCCAAATTGCAGCACAGGCCAGCAGCACCTACAGAGGCATGCTGGCAGCCGCCTGCAGCCTGCAGCATGCAGGAGTGTGCTCAGGGCAGTGTCCTTCTGTCACTGCAGCCATTGAGAGCAGGCTGAAAAAACCATCCAGAGATATTCCTATGAAGTCAGTGGATTACTCACATACTTAAAGCACTGATTCCCCTGGCACGAAAAGTTGTGTTCAGTGGTTTTCATATGAAAGGACGTGAGATTGCTGCTGCTGACTGTCTCCATTTGTTCTCAGACAGGAAGTGGAGAAAGGCAGGGGGACCGATGATCAGGTCTGTGCAAACAGACACTGGAAACTCAAAACAAATCGGTCACAGAAGTATGTGGATAGAGAGAAGAGAAAAACCTTTGCTTCTCTTTGCCCAGCAAATCCTGGTAATTCTTCAGAGTGTGATTACTGACCAGCTCCAAGTCTGTCTCTTCCCCTGTGATGATTTACCCTAAATTGCAAAGTCTGTGGTTTTAACTGGGATATCTGAACTCTCTGAGACTCCACAGGGGAAAGATAAATGAATTTACACAGCAGACTTCAGTGTCACAGCCATTTTGCTGAGGGAGAGAAGGAAATTGTGGAGGAGTAAAAGCACAAACTCCCTTTAAGAAGAATAATGTGTAATTCTACATACCATCACTTACATACCAGAAAATAATAAACAGATCCACTATCTAATTAGAGTTCTGAATGCGTGTGCCATACAGCAGAAGAAGCAGCTCAAACTACTGTGCAGAAAACAGACCTTGGATTGTCTAAAGATAGACGGTGAAAAGCTATCAAACATCCAGAGTTTCCTAGGCTTCACCAGAGTGAGAGATACATCCGTACAAATTGAGACTCTGGCCTCCTGGAGCTCTGCAAATCGTCAAGAAGGACATTAATGTCATTAGCAAAACCAACAAACGTGCCCATACTTATTACTTGTTTGTAATAAGATTTGGCTAGTGTATAATTAGCAGGCTGCAGAAGTCTTTTACAACCTCTGAGTACAGTCTCTGCCATGCTGAGGCTCACCAGAAAATTCCCATTCTTTCTGTGCAGTTACAACTTCCCCATCGATTTCCACCCCCTCAGAGGGACTGACACAAGCATATGCAACATGTCATATGAATCCATGTGAACTATACATATATATATATACATACACATGCATTAGTTTGGTTTGATTATTTATTCTACAAGGATAATCTTTGAACAGGAAGGCTTGTGTCCCAAGAGGCAATAAGACTCTTCTGCCAAGCAGGACAGTGAGTGATCTTGTGTATGGATGGTACGTAGACACAGCATTACCCATTAGTTGGCTTGAACACATCTCATTGTGAGTGGGTGATTGAGCTGGTTCTCTGCTCTTCTGCTGGGATGATTTTTCTCAGCGCTTAAGCATGGCTGTAATGAGTTCTTTAAACATGTGTTTAGCTAGGGACATGCAGAGGCCAAGGGAGGCTGGAACGAGAAAAGTCACTGAGTAGGTGCTGAACTGGGGCCCTGATTTGGATCCCAGTGTCAGTTGGGTGACAGAAAATGGCACTGAACAAGACAGAAATTCCTGCCACCACTCTACAGAAGCTGGGGGAACTTTATTCTTTGGTTTAGGTTTGTATGATGCTGGATGGGAGAATGGCACACAAAGGTTCAGCTGACGCTAAAGCAGATGAGAGCAGCGGTGTTGGAGTTGGCCGTCTGTCAAGCTGAGCTGCAGCTCCAGATCCAGCATTCTGCCTGGCTTTCAGATAGGAAACCAGCTCCAAGCCTCACAGCTCTGCTGCATTTTTCTACAGCTGGGGGGCTTTTCAAAGCTGTTGAACGTATACATGAGAACTGGCTGTTTCACTTCCTTTTCCAACACCAGAGGTGTAAAGAGGCCAGCACGCAGCCCAGAAATGGGGCTGTGAGTCAGCTGGGATTTTGTGAGCATCTGATTGATAGATACTCTTCCTTGGATCAAACACTCCAGCTGCTGGGACTGCTGATGATGTAGGGGGCAGGTCTCAGGTTCCTTTAATGTTCTCTGTGCTGTGCTCTGAAGCTCAGCTCAATGATACAAGGGCTTTGGGAAGCTGGTGTGAAGGCACCTGTTTTGTGATACACCCTCTGTCCCTTGCACCAGTGTTGTGCTCCCCATGCTTTGGGAAAACCGCTCTTGGTTTGCAAAATGTGTGACTCAGATGTAGCCTCTCTGCCTTGCAAGGGAGTGCTTGGGACAGCAACGTGCTGGGACTGTGCAAGTGATTCCATCCCATTTCATGGATGAACAATACATTCCCTTCACTTGTGATATTGTTATAAATGATTCAAAATGAGATAGCGAAAATTCTTTCCATGCTGTGTAACGAGCTTCCTAGCAGAGAGATCCAGCTGCAGATATGATATTCATGCTCTGGTGCTTTCAAGGATTATCAGTGTAATGTTGGACGCTAATGGAGAGATAGCATTGCATGTTAAAAAAAACAACAAAACAAAATGCTGTAATAAAATAAGACTATAATTCTGTTGCTGCTACAAACTTGGTGTATGAACATGCAGATTGTCAGGAGAAAACATCAAATTTGCATGCCCACGTCCAAGTTTTCTGATGTCCTGACAGATGGTCTTTCAAATCTCATTACAGCAGGTATGACCATCATTCATAACCTTTCTTCTACCTGGGCGCTCATTTTCCCAACCCTTGACTAAAGTGTCCTGAGCCACTGATTTGTCTAACTGGATCCAACACTGTCCTTCTGTTTTGAAGCCTGCTAGCAGGAAGGCCACACCAGCCAGCTTTACTTACAGAGTCGCTCTGGTTTCTGAGGAACTTTAATTTCTCTCAAAGTCAAACTGGTGATTCAAGACTAATGAACTGCTGTGAATACCCTGCTTTATCAGAGGAAATAGTTGGAGGCTGAAGTCTTGGTCCCTAACAAGTCTTTGCGAAGATATTAACATGTCTTGCCAAGACCCAGTAATTCCCTCGCAGCCAATGCAACATTCCTCAGGGGCCATAAGGCAAGACTCGAAAGGGGGATCGTGTGGCTGGGCCCAAGCTGAATTAGCTACTCCAGAGAAACGCCCTGAGCATGTGACTTCTTTGCAGACACAGATCTAAAGCAACAAACCCACACGATTTTTGTGAATCTATAAGACATCTATTCTCAAGATGTCTTATGTAAGAAAAATAAGAATAAATTTTCAAAAAAGGAAATTAAGAACTGTACATACAATGCTATAGCCATAACCAAACAAGTAGACTTGATGACTAGGGTAAAAAAAAAGGAATTGGGGAAGAGAACATTGCACAGCTATGCCTACATTTTATTTGCTTGCTCTCCAGTGAGGAAAGTGTCAGGAGAGGAAAAACAGAAAAATGCTACACATATCCCCTGTAACTGATTATGCAAAATACTGTCCTTCTGGGAGCTGCTTAAGTTAAACCTGACTTTCAGAAGATGAACAGCAGGTTTTCAATTATGGCATTTAAGACCTCTGGAGTGAGAATCATGAGAAGACAGCACAAGTCAGATGGCCCTTTTGAGACGTGCTTTTTACTCAGTGACAGACGAGCCCTCGAACTGGTACTCCTGCAAGCACTCAAGGTATGTACAGTAAAGGGCAGCTCAAAGATCTTCAAACAGGCTCCAGAAGCAGTGGAGCACGGTTTAGGCTGGGGGAGGAACAGTGCCTTGGATCCCAGGGAGTTACCACCCCTGTGCCTCTGTTGAAATGCCACGCAGCTAATTAGTTGTGGGAGCAGCCTTGGTGCCTGCTGGTTGGGTTACCTCTATGCCACATGCTATTGCTGGGCTATTTCTCCAGCCTGAAGGGCAGTGGGAATTTTACCAGCAGGTTCAGAGAAAACAGACCAGCAGGCAGTGCTTTGCATCTCGTACACGAGGAATCTTTACTTGGTTCACCACTCATTGTTCTGACAGTTGTCTCATTTATTCACTTTTTACATCAAAATCCATTCCTCTAAAGCTTATGTTTAGCCTTAAGCTTCACCATGTGCTAATAGTATTAATCATTCTGGAAATAGCTGTGTCTGCGCTGCTATCAGGAGCTATCTTGATGACACACTGTCCTGGCTGCACATTGCTTCCCTGCTCTCTGGGGGTGGCTCTCAGCAAGTGCACAGCAGGGCAAGGGGGAAGGAGGCAGAAGGAAGCAGAGGGGGGTGCCCTGGGGCTGTGCATCCATATTTTAGAGGCTGTGCCAAGGTGCATTTAGCTGCAGTGTTTTTCAGCCGTGGTTCTTACTGCGGGGTCTGAGCTTCCCCTGTGCATCCCATCTGTCCTGGAGGAGGCATCACACAACAGGTTCGGGGTGGGAAACGGGGTCCAGAAAGCTTCCAAGAAGGATCCTATTGTCACAGGCTTTAGGGGCAGATGGGACTTGCAGATAGGAGAGCCAGGTCTTGGAAGTGTTCTGGGGTCCTGCAGTTCACCTAAATGTTGATGTTGCTGTGTGATCTGCCCATATGGTGCTGTCTTTTTACTAGCCTGGCTTTTGTGTATGCTTCCCTTCAGAAAAAAGAAGGATATTCTGGAGGCCTTCAAAATCTTCTCCTAAATATGATAAGAAATAACACCACGAGTGGAATCATCAGCAGAGAAATTAAACTAAGACTAAAAATAGAGTTTCTTTCTGCTTTCTTATTAAAAAAAAGAAAAATGTTTCTTTATCTAATGGACAGTCTCCAAATAAAAACATCTTCTGGGGCAATGCCATGTTCCCTTCACAATTGCCTGAACCAGCTTTTCCCTTCTTTCTGATTGTATAATGTCTCACAGCTAGCTATGGTGATTGTGGAAAAATGCCAGTAACAGTAGTAAGGGTGCAAGTAACACATTGCTAGGGTTTTTGAATATAATTTAGCTGCTGAAAACCAAATGATGGCTACAAGCATATGACCAGTCACCTGCCTGCTTCCTGGCCCACAGCTTAAGAACTTCAAAACAGTACAAAAATATTTCACAGTTAATTAAAAACCTGACTTCTATGAAGGTCAATAGGGATGTCTCTGCCAAGGAATGCACACAAAAAAAAATTCCAGCACAATTGGCAAATCACTTCCCATGTCTTGGTTTCCCATTTTTATATAATACAAAGTACTTGCAGACCTGACTTTTCCATGATCCACAGCAGGTGCCAGGAGAACAAAATCCCACATAAGGCATTTGGTCAGGTAAAGTACTACTGTACTGCAAGTTGCACATGATGGAGTAGTCATGGAATAGGAAAACATGAGGTCATTTTTAGCTATTGATAATTCATGGAATTGTAAAATACATGGGGCATAAGTGGGAGTGGATCAGAATACTACTATGGTAATTGTCCAAGAAATGTTGTGCTTTTATTCTCAAATCAATTGAAAAGTCAACAAGCTCATCCAAGATCATTGTGTATCTGAGGCACTTCTGCAGGACTAGAATTTTAGAATCCTAGTATCCCATAGCAATGTCAAAATATTGTATGTGTAATTGAAATTAACGTAATTACCTGACTTCTTCAGCACTGATCATTTATTTTGACTCTGTGGTCCTTGGGGTAATATTCTTCCTTCAATTCAGAGTATACTGTCAGCAATAACAGTGAATCATAGACAGGAGAGAATAATCAGCTTGCAGCTTTATCTCTTTTCCAGCTAACCTTTCACCATGAAGCATTTTTAAAAAGCTGGAAATGAACATAAAATTGAAAGTTGACTGAGCTACTTCATGGTTTTTACTCCAGCAGCAACAATATCCATGCCACTAAACAAATTTTACTGAGAAAATTATTTTTGCTGTCAACACTGTTGGGAAAAAGCCAAAGTTCCTATTCAAATTACAGCAGTACAGCCCAGTCTAAACAAACTTAAAAAGTGAGGATTTTGTGATTTTTTTTTTACTCCCTCCAAAAATGTGGCACATTTCTTGCATCACAAGCTAAGACATCCGGTTCAGCCACATTGTTTTTTAATCAAATGTTTTCCTTTACCTGTTGCTTGTCCTTAACCCATTGCTCCTCCTCTGGATCCTCTCCTCCATATCTGTGCTCACCTTTCCTTTCTGCTGCTGTGCTTTTTAAGTTAACATCACTTTTAAAAGTTCCCTTTTAATCAGCCCAGGCCTGCTGGCATGAGCTGTTAGCAGGATTCATTTCTCCAGGCTCTTGCCTTGTGTTGCATTGCCTTGGCAACAAGATTTAGCAGCAAGGCAACAGCCTTGAACTTGTCAGAGTCTGTTGCAACGCGCCGAGCATGTATTACTCTCCAGCACCTCAGGTTGCTATAACAACTACTAACAATAAAACTCATCTCCTGGCTTTTAAATACAGGAACTTCTACAGTCTGTTTCCTGGCAGGACTGCAGCAATATTATGTGATTCCTGGCTGTGCTTGTTTTGCCTTCTCCTTCCTCTTTGCACATGATAGCAGCCTCCAGGAGCGAGGCAGGGGAAGGAGCTCAGGACGGGCGGTGCAGCCCGTGTGGGTGAGCCTGGGCACTGCCAGCGCTGAGACTGGGGCTGGGGAACAAACCTCCAAGGGATCCCAGGGACAGTGCAGGGCACAGAGCCCCCGCAGCGAACTCCAAATGCTCCAGGCTGGTGATGCTCAGCACCTGCCTGCAGCAGGCCTTTGGCTGTGGCACTTTGTTTTTTTCCCTTGTTCCAGGAAAATAGACCTTGTGTGGCTGGTAATGGCATCCTGGGGAGGAGACTGCAGCCATCAGAGAGGCACTTTTGGTCTCTATCAGTACAAAGTGTTTTATCCCATCCTTGCAAATGCTCAGCTGGCAGTACTGATGAGAATATAAGAGCAGTGCACTGTGGAGAGACAGGCAAGGGACCAACGACTGTCATAAGATCATATAATATCTCAAGCTGAAAGAGACCCATGAGGATCATTAAGTCCAATTCCCTGCTCCTCACAGTACTACTACCATATAATAAACCGTATGACTGAGAGCATCCTCTAGATGCTCCTTGAACTCTGGCAGAGTTGGTGCAATGACCACCTCCCCAGGGATTCTGTTCCAGAGATCAACACCCTCTCAGAACCTTTTCCTAATGTCCAGTCTGAACTTCCCCCGACACAGCTTCATTCCATGTTCTCCTGTCCTATTGCTGGTCACCCAGGAGAGATCAGCACCTGCCCCTCTCCTGCCTGCTGTGAAGAAGTTGTAGCCTGCAATAAAGGCACCCTTCAGTCTCCTTTTCTCCAAGCTGAACAAACCAAGGTATCTCAGCCTCTGCTCTCAGTTTAGCCCTTGAGGCCTTTCACCATCTTAGCTGAACTCCTCTGAACACACTCTAATAGTCCGACATCCTTCTTATATTGAGGAGCCCCAAACTGCACAGATTTCTCTGCAGCAGTGCAGAGCAGAGTGGGACAATCTCCTCCCTTGACAAGCTGGTGATGCTGTGCCTGGACAGGGCTGGCCCTTTTGACTGACAGGCAGTGTTGACTCATTTAATTTGCCATCGATCCAAACCCCCAGATCTCTTCCTGTGGGGCTGCTCCCCAGCCTCTCCTTCCCAAGCATGCACATACAACCAGGTGTGCTCAATCCCAGGTGGTGTTTGTACTGAGGTACCTGTGCCCCGATCAGCATGGGTTGTCATGACACAAATTTACAAATTAAGCATGAATCACTGGTGCTAGGTATTTAAAAACCTTTTAACAGAGACAAGACTTTTAGTGCCAGAGGAGCCCTTTATGAGGAACATTTTCAGTCAATGAAAATTCAGGGTGAGGATGTAAATTGAGACAGTGCAGAATCAGGAACCATGGAAAATTCTCAGCAGCTTTCCCAGTGCCCTGTCACATCTCCTTCCTGTGGCTTCATTCATGAGGACAGAGCAAAGCACTCATCCTTTTCCTGTATGTCACATCCATGAGTATCTTGTACAGACTCAATATCATTCTCACTTTTCCATAACATGGCTCATATTTTTCAAAGGGACAGAATTCATAACCCGTGACGCAAACAACGGGAAGGCTTGTATAAGAATAACTCAGGATACAGCTCATTTCAAGCGTGGTGAGGGATGCAAACAGGAACAGAAAAGAAGCTGCAGATCTTTCCTCCTTTATGAGTGAAGCTCAGGCTCTGCAGCCAGGAAGCGCTGCCTGTGATGCAGCAATTGGTGGGATGTGGGAGGAGGCAAAGCTCTGTCTGAGCAAAGGTCTGTTTCTTTAAACAGATTTTATAATGTAAAAGTGGTGCTTTTCATTTTCTGCAGTTGCTGCCAGCTGAAGGACAGTGGTTGCAGGGGACAAGAGCTGCTGGAAATCTAGTCACACTGCTTTGCACTGACTGCCTTCCTGTGGGGCCAAGGGCTGAGATCCCGCAGGGTCCCCAAGCACAGAGAACGGCCTGGACCCACAGGTCTTTTAGAAATGACCCCAAGCAGGAACCATGTGGGTAACGCTGATGATAAAAGAGTCAGTGCAGAGCAAAGAAGTTGGAGGCAAGGAGCATCCCTGGGTATGCATGATCTTTGTGATCATTGCCTCATTTGCTTTCTCAGGCTCCTTCTTTCTCCTGTACAGATTTTTGAGCAAATGTTCCCTGTATGGAGTTGCTAAGAGTCAAACAGTCAGCCTGAGAGAGATACCCCAGCTCCCAGACTTCTGGTGTAATGTGCAGAGCATGTGCCAGTCCCCAGGTCTGTGCCCAGGGGCTGATCACAGCCCGGGAATGTTCATGGCAACTGCAGATTTGTTCCCATAAGGCCAGGCACAGAACCTGGGCTACATTTTTAAGGTTTAAAGTTTCTACACTGAACACATGTAGAATGTTTAATCCCAACTTTTCTCTGCTTTGTACCGTTATCTGAGACAGACAGTAACCCAATACTTTGTGTCTGGACTCCTGCACTCACTGGAATAAACATCTGTTTCTTGTACTGTGATTCATTTAATATATTATACAGCTCGGGACACCAAATTATTTCAACACATTCAGGCTCAAGGGATTTTTCAGCAGGTGAGGGGGCCTCACTCACAAAGGCAGTGACTTGGTGTGGGAACTGTGGCTTGTAATATGTGGTCCTTTCATATATTTGTACAGATAAATGTCTATTACCCTACAAATATTAATTAGAACCAAAATCCACTGGCAATCTCAGATGCTAAACTGGGGTTAACACTGGGAGAAGTGCCACTAACCTAAGCCATGGCAGGAACTCACAGCAGGGCTCTCATTTGCCTCCCAAGCAGACAGGACTGAGCAGACACCTGGCTCCATTAGTTTTATTGCTGGTGCAGATAAGGAAACCTTGTGTAATAAAAATATTTCCCAGGTGTCAGGCCAAAACACAGGCAGGTCATTGTGCCCTGTCAATGTTTGTGCTAGTGAAGACTTTGAGGAAGAATGGCATCACAGGAACTGGATAAAGTCTCTGTTGTGCAATGAGCATGAGTCTAAAATTTTAATATGCAATATATCCATAAATATATGCAATTCATCAGGATATACTTCCTTAGCAGAATGGAGTTTTATGAAGGCTGAACAAATGGTCTCCTAAAGCACTTAATACCAGTGCTGCACCAGTGACCACTGTGGTCTCTTTTGCATACATCAGATCTAGTTTTTCCCATCTCTTTTCCTGCTAGAATGGACAAGGGAAAACTAAAGAGTCCTGGAAACAGCCACAGGGCTCAAATCTGGGCCATTTGCAAAGAGGCAAGTGCAGGTGACGGGGGATGTGTGTGCACTGTTTGTTGTTGAAACGGAGCCAGGCAGAGAACGCAGCAAACATTTCGTTTTCACCCGTGTCGTTAAAGGTTTACAGGCAAAGCCTGAACATCTGGTATTTAACTTAAAAGAGCAGACGTGGAAATACTCAGATATCTACCTGGCCTACTGCTGCCTCCCTTTCCTTTCCAAATGTGGCTGCTGGGAACCACCCAACCATGATCAACTTCCACTGCTGGCCAGATAAATTGTCCTCACAAGGAAAATGAAGATAAGATCTCTAAGATAGGCTTGTTTCTTCTCTCCCTGCTATCTTTTCCCCCAAACACAACATTTGTTATTGCAGTTTCTAGTTTCACTGTTTCCAAACATACAAAATTTATTTTAAACATGATCCAAGAGGACTCATGCCACATGTTTGAAACCTTCATTTAACTCAGAGCTGAGAGCTGAAAATGCAAACAATTTTTTGCTGTTCTCAGGCCCTTCCTTGGCACATTACAGTACTGCTGTTATATACTACCAAAACACTGGCAGTATTGTTGTTAGGTAATTTTCTAGGGTGGAAATAGGAAGAAAACTGGACTTACAACACTTGCTGTGCCCCATGTGGATGCAGTTGTGTCTCTGGGCTGGGAGGATGTGACCCTGCCCAGCCAGCCCTGACATGTGAGCGTGGCCAAACTCACCTGGGCTGTTGTGAGTAAAACAACTTTCACGTGACAGTTTGCAGGACAGCCCATGGAAACACAAACACAGGAGGGTGGGTTATTGTCCAGGCAATCCCAGTGCTCACCCACGGATGGGAAGGACTATTCAGTCATGTGGCAACCCTGTAAAAATATGTTTTGGACCCTTGTTGGCAGGGAGGAAGTGATCCCACACTTCACCTCCAAACCCCCTGCGTGTTTGCCAGCTTGGAAACAGTGCTGAGGCTTGGCACTGTGGGGCCATGGCAATGGAAGAGCCCAGTGGTGCTCGGGCACCAGCCTCTGTGTCAGAAAGGCAGGGCTGAGAGCACCCTTTCATCTGCCCAGCGGCCAGGAGATGTCCCAAGCCACTGGCAGACACCACTGGCATTCCATGTCCTTGGTGAGAGCTGTGTTGACAGATGCTCAGCCCCCTGCTACAAATCCCCAGTTTCTATTGCTCTCTCCCACAACAATCTGCATTACTTCAAGGTGGAAAAAAAAAGAAAAAAAGTCCTGGTCACAAACCGGTTGCTGGCTCACCTTCTGATACTACAAGCTCACCAAGGGGCCAAACATCATCTGCCATCAAAAGGCTGTGGGACACTCGAGGTGGGCAGCGATCATTTTTGGCGATTGGATTGCAAAGCAGGAGTCTAAATTTCACAGGTGCCCAAAAGAAGAAGGTGAAGGAAATGAAAGTAACAACCACAATAAAGGTATAATGGGTATAGGACAGTTGATAAGATAAAGCAAGTTCTTTTATGGCTTATTTCCTGGCACTGATCTCTTGATACAGATCAAGATTACAACAGTTAATGGCTCTGTCCTTTGGTGAGGTAGGTCTCTGGGAATTTTGGTTGTTATTCCTCAGGTCTTTCTCCCTCACCCCTCTCTTTTGTTATCTGATGCAAAAGCAGTATTATAAGGACATAAAAGATAGTCCAATTGGAAGATTTAGCCCAAAGCAAGGTAAATTGAAGTGCTTCCGTGAAAGATCTTTGCATTAGAATTTTCACCATTTTATTTGAGAGCAAACAACCACTTGGAAAGGACAGTTTCATCTCTTTAAACATTTCAGAACATGTATCATAGACAGCTCTGCCCGATAAATTAATTATTAAAGATTTTACATTATCTACATTGGCAAGTTCATTAGGACCACTTCAAAGCTTCCCAGAGACTCAAAATGCCCAGGAAACAAGCAGCAAACACTTTGGCTTAACCGGAAGGCTCACTCTGCTTTCTCTTATTTAACTTATTAGTCATATATTATTCAAATGAAATAAATAGCACTGCCTCCTCTGCTCATCCAGGCAAAGCCTTTAGCAGCAATGCACTGGCTCGTTCAGCCTGGGCATGCACCAACCCCCCATGCAATCCAGACCCCTCAGGGCTCATCCTTGGGCTTAGCACCGTTAAGCCCATGGAGCATCTAAAGCTGGATGGTCGCAGGGTTTAGACCCAGGTCCCTGCAGACAGACAGGACAGCAGCTCACATGGCACAGTCACACCTCCACCTGTGACGTGGCTGTTCACTGCACAGGACTTGTCACCAGCATAGGCAGGGGATGTCTGCAAAGTGCGTTGTGTTCTGAAAATATCTTTTCTTACAAGATCATGACTCTTCTGGAATGAGGTTCCTATGCAGAATACCCATCAGTTGGTCATTATTAATTCTATCAGGAAGGCAAGCAAATTAGTCTAAATTTTAATGCTCATAAGTCAGAACCAGTTAGAAGTCACCTCCGGGCACAGAAATCTTAACAATGTGCTTCTGCAATATCAGGCACTCAGTAACAACCTAGAAGCTCTTCCAGACATCAATATGTTTCCTTCTGTTTTCTGCTTCCTTTAGCACATTTTTAGGAGATGGGAATGCAGACTTTTTTTACCTTTATTAAATAAAGAACTTGATGAGGAAGACAGAATGGGGCCACATTTTGTCCACCAGACAGTGCAGTAAGGTGTTTTTGAGTGGTGGCTTAATTAATTTTAAATTACATAGAGACATCAATATCCCATTGATAGTCTGTCCACAGTGATGCTTGTTATTCCTGTCCTGAGCTGGGTCCAAAGTAGAGAACGTTATTCAGATTCAATCCTCCTGGTTTGTTCTCCTCTCATGCTGGGGTTTTCGGACAGCTGAAGGAGGGAGGACAGACCTGCTTCCACACGGTAGTTGTTTTCCTTGGACTGGCTGTAGACAGGAAGAATGGCATCTCTAGACCTGGAGGAGCTGTGGCAAGTTCTGTGAAAATGCTGAGCTCTTCCCTTCCCTGTCCTCCCCCTGGTACACTGGGATCTGCCAGCAGCTTGATTATTTCATACTGTGCACGCTCCCCAAGTCACACTCCCACACAGGAGAAGCATTTCCTTTCCTCCCAGTGGTTTGCCTTCTTAGATTGCCACTGCTCCCATGGTCCATCAGCTAGCCCAAAGTGATATAATAATGATTTACTGGCAAAAAAATAATCAAACAATTTCACTGGCACAGGCTGATTACCTTATGTTTAACCACTGTCCTAAATTCAAGCAAACTGAAAATGCAGCAGAACAGGAAAGGAAAAGGCGTCCCCACTTGGAGAGCTGGAAAGGCACATGACAAACATTTGAAATGTTTCAGACTGATCATTCTCCCTTCCCTGTGCTGGTGCACAGCTCTGGCAGGTGCAGCTTTCCACAACCCTCTATTAAGAGCCATAGCCAAATTCAAAATCTAACCCCAAATTATTATTATTACTGTTATTGTGACTCAGAGGAGGCTGAAAGGACCATTTCACAACCCTGATTGGATTCAGCTGCAGTGTTCACCATCCGCAAATGATCTCCATGATCATCGTGCCAATGTTACAGTGCTTTTAAAATGTCCTGACACGTGCTTTAGTATGAGCATCGCTGGATTCTGGCTGGTTTCCAAAAATGAATCTTCTCAGCAAATATTCTGCAGGGTGAGCATAATGTGGTCTGTAACACAAATGCAAAACACGGCTGTAGTTTACCCCCAGGGGGACACTGATGTGTGATGAACAGGCCTTTTTGGCCCAGACTGCCAAGATTCAGTCCTGGCAGCAGTCCCTTGTGGGCAAGGCTGAAAGATAAGGTGAGAATAATCGGGAAACAGCAATTAGCTTCACCCAGGGACATTAATGAGGAAAGAAACTGTTTCAACAGTTCTGGTCACCAGCTTCTCCCTCCCCTCTCTCCTGTCCCTCCTCAGGGACAGTCTGCAATCCCAGCCCCATCCAATGACCCTTCCCAATGCTGGGATGCTGGTTGCAGGACAGACCTTTTACTCTTCTGTCAGATTACAAGTTTTGCTGTGCTGTGTTGTACCCTACATTGGATTCCAAGGATCTGCAGTGTGGAGACCACCACAGATGCTGGCCAGGCCTAACTGCAGGAGAGCTGGAATTGCTGAGGCTGGAGAATGGTCTGAGAGAAAAAGGAGTCAGACCCTTTACACATGTGCACAGCAAGAGGTCATGGGGCGAGCTGCAATGAGGGAAATCTGCTTGAGTATCAGAAGTAAACCGTTTTGTTCCAAGACGGCCAGCATTAGCACCAGCTGCCCAGGGTGGCTGTGCTTCTCCTTTCTTGGAGATACTCAAAAACCCAGCAGGACAGTCCCTACACAACCTGCTCTAGCTTTGACCTGGCCTTGTTTTAGCAGAGGATTGGACTGGAGACCTCCAAAAGCCTACTGCTGCAGGCAAAACCCTCTTTCCTGGACACAGTCACAAAGCAGAGGTCTGGTTTTTTTTCTTTCTTTTTTTTTTTTTCTTTTTGTAGCCTTCCTTTGTGGTGATCTCACATCTGCATTTCTGTAACAGCCTCCTGTTTCTGTCAGTAGGGCTCACTTAAAGCCCACCTAGGAAAAAACTGCCAGGGAAGAGCAGGGCGATGGAAGGTATTCTTTTAAGGAAGCATGCATGGCAAATGACCAGATTTTCCTAGAATAGTTAGGGTTGGAAGGGACCTTAAAGACCATTTAATGTCAACCACGGGCACTGGCCCAGGTTGCTCAAAGTCCCATCCAGCCCGGCCTTAAGTATTTCCAGAGTTGGAGCATCCACAACTTCTCTGGGCAACCTGTTTCAGAGCCTCACCATCCCCACAGCACAGAATTCCTTCATAATATGCAATTTCAACCTGTCCACCAGTGTGGTTCTGGGGAGCAGGTGCGAGCCCCAGCCTCTCCTGTCCTTCCCCGGTTCGCAGACACCGCGGCCCGGGGCCGGCGGGGCGAGGAGCCGGGTTTCAACCGCTGCGCGCCCTACATCGCTCCGCCACGCCTGATTTTTGTTAGTGCAAGAGCGAGGCGGATGGCGAGCGCAGACCGAGGTGTGGGACAGGCGCTCGGCTCCGCTCCGGTCCCTTCCCGCCGGCTGCAGCGCACTCCGGTGTCCCGGGCTCCACAGCGGACACGGAGCCCGCGCCCCGTCCGGACAGCGCCGGCGGGGACGGGACGGGACAGGACGGGACGGGAGGTTCCCGCAGGACTCAGCGCGGCGGTGGCCGTGGCGGTGGCGATGCTGATCCCGGTGCCGGTACCGGTGCCAATCGCGCGGCCCGTGACGCCGGCAGTGACGCCATGGGGGCGGCCCTGGCGGCCCACGTGGGCACTGACGTGACGGCGGCGGGCGGGCTGGCGGCAGGTGAGGCGCGGCGAGCGGGGGCAGCCGCGGGTGGGTGCCCCGAGCTGATGGCAGAGAGCGGGATCTCTGCCCGCGGCCCGGCCCGGGCCTCTCTTTCCCCTCCAGCCGGTTCCCGGCGGGTCTCCAGGCCCTGCCCGGGCGCCCAGGCCCTGCAGGGCATCCGGCACTGACAGCCGGGCCCGGCCGGGGTGGCCAGGCCCAGGCGGCTCTGTCAGTCCTGCGGAGGGCTAGGGGAGGCTTTTAGCCTTTTTAGGTGGGCAGGTACATCTCATTTACGGGGGGATACGGTGGGAGCTGGGCCTGTTCAGTCTGGGGAAGAGAAGACTGAGAGGGGCTTTCATCAATGCATATAAATGGTTTAAAGGTGGGTGCAGGAGGATGGTGCCAGGCCCTTAGAGACGGTGCCCAGCGACCGGACGAGGAACAATGGCCATAAACTAAAGCACAAGAAGTTACGCTTCAACATGAGGAAGAACTTCTTTACATTGAGGGTAGCAGAGGGATGCCTTGGTGTCTCCTTCCCTGGAGACATGCAAAACCCACCTGGTTGTGTTCCTGTGTCACCTGCTTCAGGTGACCCTGCCTTGGCAGAGGGGTTGGAGTGAACCAGAAGTCCTTTTCAACCCTAACAGTTCTGCCGTTCTGTTTGGTGAGTTAGAGATGCTGCAGGGACTGTGGAGAGCAGTTTGTGCAATGGGGCTTGTGCCTCAGTGTATGACTGCTTGGGCAGTGAGTGCTTGGGCTGCCCTGTGTGCAGCCAGTCCAGGCCAGAGAAGCCTGGCTTTGAGCTGGTGCTGCTGGCTTCTAGCTAATGCAAGCCAATGCGCTTATTTTGAACAAGACTATTCATGAAAGAGAAAGTGCAGAGGAAATGATCTCAAGGGCAAGCATATCTGAAGAAATCATGACATAAACACTCGGCATGGTCTAACACAGCAGCCACAGGCAGACCCAGCTGCAGCCAGACCTGGGCTCGCTTCCCTTCTCCAGCGTGGCACTGGCACGCACTCTGACACAGAGGGCCTGGTGGCCCCAGCCATTGCTGGAGCCAGGGCAGCCCATCTCTGTGTGCGTGTGGGAGGCAGGAGGACGTGCCTGGTTCCTCTGGCAGCATTTTCGTGGTTGCGCTTTACCTCATGTGTCTGATGGAGATGCTGTCCAGGCAGGATCTGGTCTGGGCTCTTGGAGAACTGCCTCCTGCAGTCTGAGTGAGGTGTAGATAATACAGGTCTAGACAGTGGCAGATTTTGGGATCC
This sequence comes from Bombycilla garrulus, assembly GCA_013400315.1. NCBI lineage: Eukaryota > Metazoa > Chordata > Aves > Passeriformes > Bombycillidae > Bombycilla > Bombycilla garrulus. Next base: position 971,132 of record VXBU01008654.1, on the reverse strand, counting down.
AGCTCTGACTCTTGTCATGCTACAGAGGTACTTTGCATGTTACTCCTGCTCTGCCTTAATTTCCGCATCTGTTATATGGGGAGTGGCCCCTGACAGAGTGACTGAGAAAACAAGTTGGCATAAATCAGCACACACTTGCAAGATCTAATCATAAATCTTGGCAAGCAAATGCCTGACCCTTGATGTTCCTTGTTACCTCATGGTTCACCCTCAACATATCTCTAATCTTACCACCAAGAACGTGGTGTTAATGCATTTTCAGCTCATTGCTGGGGGATGAGAACGTTTTATGGGAGGGCAGAGTTTGTTAGCCACTTCAGTTTTGCCCTTTGCTTTCTCAGGCACAGTGTAGCTTATGAAGGCTGAGCATAGAGCTGGGTGGTATTTTGTGTGAGCAGAGACAGTGGCATCCAGACGTGGGGAGCTGCAGACAGGTAACAGGGGAGCCTGATACCTTTGAAAAAGTTAAGGCAGGAAATGGGACTGGTTCTTGCACTGCTAGAACCACTAACTTAATTTTAGCTGTGTTTCGTTTTAATCACCAGGCTGATTAAATAATGATAGAAATAATGACAGAGAAGCTGCTTTAACTGTGTACAGGCTTGTAATTATGGCCAAGGGAGGAAAAGTTGCCTGTTAAGACTTACAGGGGTGACTAGAGTAAATGGCTACCAACTATCTCTGAGAAAACAGCTTCTGTTTCTCTGGAAACTGAAGACAATTTTCATTGTGAAGTTTGTGGAGGATATTTTGAAAGCCATTTCCTATAATTCTTATAATTTCTTATAATCCAAAATATGGGTTTTGCTGCTAATCTACCTTAGTTTTATTTTTGATATCACAAGCAGATCTTAGAACAGTGAAATTAAAATTTAAATTTTTTTTTTTTTGTCCTTGAGAGAATCTTGTCTTGCTAAGAAAACCATGGCCTGTCAGCAAGGAGCTTTATTAAAAGGCAAAGCCTTGTCATGCCTTGCCTATTTATATGAGACTTCTAGACTCCTGGAGACAAAGCACAGGCCAAGAAAAGAAGCTGTGTCCTTATGAGTTTGTAGAAAGAGGTTATTTTCTGCTGGCTGTGTTGTCGTGTTCTGTCCTGTGTGTTTCACTCTATCTGAACACAAATCAACAGCAATGTTATAGAGTGTTACAGCAGCTCACTGTGGAGGACAAACAGAAACAATCACAGTATTATAAAGTTCAGTGCAGCTTGCAAACGCTGTGTAAAGCAATGACATTTGTCCTGGAAATAAATCTGAGGTGTAATCCCCAGCAAAGGGACAAGATACAGGTTTAAGGATCTAGTGTATGCTGCCTTTTGAGCTTGATTTGCTTATTGTGGTCTGGGTTTTAAAAGAGAGTGTACCTGTGGGCAGAGACAGTCTCACACAAGTCTGGTGTGCTCTAAACTTCCTGTGATGGAACATGTGAATGGTAGTCTTGGGTTTTCTTTGCACCTGAATGCATCAGATCTTGGTTCAGTCTGTGATTTGGTCACAGTGCTACTGCGTGACCATGGTCAAATCAAACCATGTGAAACCATTGTAATGTCATCTGGGACTCCTGGTAGCTACTGAGGTGTAAATAGAATAAGTGCCTGGATAAGCAAAAAATGTTTGAGACTTGCATGCTGTTTGCTTCTCCCCTCTATAACCTGTTTGTAGACATGGCTGTGAAATGAGGTGTGAAATTAACTGGTCAGAATAAAATACTTCATAGCATGGCCTTCACCAGCACATAACCCACCTTACCCTGGAAAGTGATAGCATTAAAGTTATAAGAGTTCTTAAAAATGTGAAAGGAGTGGGGAGAAAACTGGGAAGAGGATTATCCCACTTTGGGCACGCTTTGGAGGTATGAGTGAAGAAAAAGGTGGAGAACCTCTGAAAAGGTTCAGGCTAGTTGATTTTCATAGTTTTTCTGGCCAGTCATCCTCTGCAGCCAGCGTGTGCCTCCCACTGCAGCCATGTCTTGTGCCAGCACAGCAGCAGGGCTGACGCATCACTGTGCGGGGTGCTCGCAGCGGGCACTGGCTGGTGAGGGTTTTGGGGGAGCACCTTGAGAGGCTGGTGTTCACTGCAGTGCCAAAGACACATCCACTGCAAAAACACAGCCAGGGAGGGTGGCTGGCCTGTGCCCTTGTTTTTTCTCTGATCTGCTGTGTGCCATCCAGGCTGTGCCCCACCCCTGCCTGACACCAGCTGAGATCTGCAGAGCATTTGCCAAAGGTCTTTAGAGAACGTTCCCATAAGCATCCTTCGTTGTCCTCTGGCAGTCACTTGTGAGAGCTCAATGGGCTGTTCCTCCTGTTACAGTTGTGTTTGTGCTAGACGAACTAGTATGCAGCCCTGAGGTCAATGTGGCCAGTGAATGCATCCCTCTGAATGTCCTTGGGAGCAGACTTCTTCTGTCTGAGTTAATTCACTCACCAGTTTACTTTGAAACTCTGGGCTACAGTAAAACTTTTAAAAGTTACATTTACAATTGGTCCATTTCTGAGTTCCTGTGTGCATGTCTTCTTCCAGCAGCCTGTGCTCCTGTGGTGTATAAGCCACAGCATCCCCGGCCCTAGAGTGAAAAGACTGAAAGTTTTTCTCAGTGCACTCCATAGTTGGGGCTAGTTCTGATCTGTGGGTACTTGGCTCCCATGCCAAGACCTTTCCTGACTGTCACAGGGTATGTCTGAAGTGCTTTGCTCCTGTTCATGTGCAAGAAGGGGTTGACCAGTGCATTAAGTTTGCATGTACCACCACAGGGCATGCCATCCTTCCCTGGGTGGGAAAGATCCTTTCCAGGACAGGCCAGCTTTGACTCCCTGGCCTTAATCTGATTTCTTGTTCTCAAGGAACATGAATGAAGGGACAAGACAGGTGAAATTGTGGTCTGAGAGGGGTGATGTTGGCACAGTTGTCCTCAAGGGGAGTTTCCAGTGGAGAGAGCTTCCTCCAGCCTGTGCGTGTGGGTGAGCTGGGATGGCTGGAGGAGTGCTGAAGTTTCGTCCTGTGTTTTAGTTGCAGGTAGGAAGATGAGTCCGAAAATTACAACAGAGCTGCTGAGGCAACTGCGGCAGGTGATGAAGAATCCCAGATATGTGCAGGAGCCTGTCCAAGCCTACATAGTGCCCTCTGGAGATGCCCACCAGGTATGGATGGACGCATTATGGGAATGGTCCTACTTTCCTTCTGCGTCATGTTCAGTGCACTAAAGGCAGGAGGCAAGTCTGGGCCCAGGGTGGTAGTCCATGGCAGTAGCTGTTGTGTGCTGCTTCCACTGTTAAGAATTTTGTAGTCCATTACTTAAATTTTGAATTCTTTTACCTCCCCTGCTGCTCATGTGCAAGTTTCACTCATCTAATCACGCTTTTAGGAGACCCAAGAACTGCTGAGGATTTTTTCCCTCTTCAGCCGTTTTCAGGAAACAGAAGATCTGAAGCTTTATTGGCTCACACCCAAAGCTCCCTTTTACCCCAGGGTGCACAAGAGCAAAATGCAACTGAATCAGAACCTTTGCCCTTGACTTGGCACCGGGGTGAGCCAGGTCCAGACTTGCCTGTGCCCTGGGACCATGTGTGCAGCATCGTGTTTCCTCATAGGGAGATCCAAACTTGGGCAGGTAGGGGAAGGCGTTTTCTGCAGCTGCTATTGTCTGCTGCATTCCTGCCTCAAGCTGCCTCTGTCCATATATAACTCTGGTTTCATTTCGCTAGACATTAAATGCTGTCATGTGAGTTGAAGAATGTGACCCCCAGGACTTCTGGGTTTTTCTGTTGCTTTCTTTTCCTTGACAGAGTGCAGTTAAGCAGAGAACCCCGTGTTGCTATTTCCTGCCAAGCGAGTTGGTCAGGTTTCTTTGCAGAGGGAATCTATCTGAATAGAAACGATTACTAAAAACTGCTGATTCTGGTGCCTCCCGAATAGCTGGTGCAGGATTTTTTCCTGTAAGGGTTGGGAATTGATGCAGTTTTTGCCAATGACAGAAATCTGTTGATCCCAGAACAGCCTCACCAATTCCAGGTAAATTGTGATGACCTGTGATTTGAAACTTCTCAATGTTCCAAGCAAGGGTTTGTTTCTTGTATGCAAACAAGAACTTTACAGCCTTGCAGGCAGATTTTGCTCTAAGGCAGCTCCCTCCATGACTCAGAATACTGTGGTTTAATGAACCCAAGTGTTTGGTGGCTTAAGCCATTGCCTCCCCAAAGCCCAAACAAGCTGTTTGCCTCTCAGCTATTCCTGAGGCTGTCCTGGCATCCATCACAGACCTTGTCAACAAATAGGGTTTTCCCTCCTGTGGTGTTGCCACAGGGTTTAGATTGGGGGAAACTTTATTCCCTTCTGGGTTGCAGAGGAACCCCTGGATTGGACTGATGCTGATACACCCTGATGCTGCAACTTGCTGACTAATTTCTCTTTATAACACTGGGAATGCTGATGAGCTCTGAGTTCTGTGATACTTCTAATATTGGTTTTCCTGCAAGGCTAGGCAGCTTAGATTATCATGCTGCCAGGAGTCTTGCTACCAATTGCATCCTTTGCTTTCCATGTTTACTTGTATAACAAACTGAAAGACTTGCAGAGCTTCTCAAACACAGCTGGCTCTGACTCAGCCCTAACCAAGGCTGCCTTGGATTCATGGCTCTTGCAGTCAACCCTGGATGTTGGCTGGCTGCTTTAATTTTTGAAAACTTTGATGCTGGTGATAAGAAGTCAGGCTCTTTCTTTGGGGACCTGGGTGGTCTAGAGGCTGATGAGAAAGGAGGACAGTCCCAGCCAAAAATGGAATGAAGCCCAAAGTGTCCCACTTCTTTTCATGTGTGCTGCATGGCTACAGATGCCCAAGGATCATGAAGGGATGAAAACTCATGCTTTCAGGAATGAGGCACCTAAACCCTTTGTGGTTTGGTTAAAAATGTCAGAGCTTTTGGGATGTTGCAGTGGTAAAAGCAGGATCCGTTTTTATGTTAAGTCAGTTTGTATTTACATTGAATCTGGAGCTTGCCCATATGGGACTATTCAGAGGTTGGAAGAGCTGCTTTTTAATGGGAGGGAATGATGTTTGGATTAGATCTTGGGTTTGGAGCCAGTCACAGCTTAACTGCGGCTGGCTTCACCCTCCAGGCCTTGACTCAGAACAGATTTGGTCAGATTTGGCTGGTTGTCCACATGAAGGAAGCACCTGCCCAGCTTAGGGCCCTGTGTTTGGGTTGGCAGAGGTGCTGTCTTCTGCTCAGGGCTGGCTCCTCTGACAAACACTTGTGCTGAGCTGAGGAATGAGCCCACTTTTAAAGCAAGGGATGGCTTGTGTACAGGGTGTTCTGATGAGTTCCATATCTTACCAATGCAGTTAGGTTTTTGGCAGTGAATACCTCCCTCCCTTCAGGTTCACTGCAGTGTTTGTTCTTCCAGTGTCCTGGCTCTAAGGGTAGCCAGATGCACTTTGCATTGCTGGTCTTGGTTGACATTAGGCTAGAAGGAGCTTCAATATGTTTACAGCACAACCATGCAGGCTCAGGGGATAAGCAGCTCTCATTTTTTGGGGTTCTTCCTGGCTTAGATGAGTTTTTTTTTTTTGTGATGTAGCCCCCATTTTTTTCTGAGTGACTGACAGGTGTGGTGAGAAGCAGACGTGAAAGGACTGAGGAGGGCCAGGCTGAAGGCCATCAGAGCTGCAAGACAAGCCCCAGGGAAATACCTTGTTCTCACTGTGCTGTGGTCTGTGCTTTGTGTGGCATACACAGGTGTTACCCATGTAATCTTAGCTTGTGCAAAACATGGGCTCATCTTTGCACAGTGGGGGGTTGCTGCATGGAACAGAACAGGTGGGTGTGCAAGAATTCAGACTGACAGATGAATGAACTGTCTTTCCCTCCAGCTCCCTGATACCCTTCTGCCTTTTTGTAAACTCTCAAAACACTCCCTGGGTTTGTCTGTGAATGGGATAACATGAGGTATGTCCATGCAGTCAAGGTCTTTGCTTATTTCAGTCAGCTTTTACCAGATCTAAAATTCATGCACTTCTTTTCATTTTGTATTTCTTTGAAATTGTTTTCATCCGTTTCATCCATTTGTGGTGTTAACCCATGCTATGAATGTGAAGTTGCTTGTCTTCACAAGCAAACTAGCCTGTAGTCTCCGCTGTGTTGGTCAAGAGAAGTGGAAAAGAAGTCACTGCTCTCATGTGTACTTAAGTACATCATTTGGGATGTACTTAAGTGATGTGATCCATGATGGGAAATTTCCAGGATCTCCTGTTGGCATTGGACCACCCAGGGAGGTGATGTCTACCTTTGAGCTGGGAAGTGTAGGAGAGGGGAGTCACAGCAGTCAGCAGGCTGAATAGTCTCTAGGGAGTGTTGAAATGAGGAATCCTCAGGTCTGGCTTCGCTCTGCCTTCATGTTCTGTCCTGCTACTCTGAGGCAGGCAGTGGGGAAACAGACACTTGATTCTGTTCCCTCAATAACTTTGTCCACTCTGTCTGCTGATGCCTTTGCCGTTATTTCAAAGGGGCTCAGTGGTGATAAAGTGCTGTGTGGGGCTGAGGGATCCACCCCATCAGCTGGAGCTGTGCCGAGGGCAGTCATCCTTTCCCAAGGTGGGTATCCTGAGCTCCCTTCTCCCCACAACTGCTGAACATGTCACAGTCCTGTGGGGCTGGACAAGAAAAGGCACAGAAAACTAACTGGGTCAGAGAGGAGGGCACGTACGCTGTCCATACGGCCTCCTTTCTGCCACCTTTCACTAGTGGTTGGATAAAATGGAGGATTTCTTTGGAGCATATAACAGGAATCTTCCCTGGCAAATGTGAGTAAAAGCCACTCAACAAGATCCTCTTTTGGGCCATGAGATTTGCTGTGTTGAGGTTCAGTTTCAAAATGTTAGTGGTGAGTGGTTGGTTGGCTTCCTCCCAGGAGGGGAGAGACATGGCTGTTGTAGAAGGGGTTTGATCATGGTGGGATTTGGAGCAGAAATAAAGAGTTGGTCCCAGGTGCTGTAATTCCTACTGCTCACTCGCTCACTCCTGTGCTTTGAACCCTCTCTCTTCTTTAGAACAGTGAAGAGTAACAGATTTGAAGGGAGTATTTTTTAACAATCAGGTGATTCTATCACAGTGGGGAATAAAGCACCTGAGAATTGGGCTGTGATTTCTTAGCTCAGTTCCTACGATGTTTCTTTTGCCCCAGCACAGCTGGGGGCAGAGAAATAGACTTGGATTTCAGTCCATTTGCAAGGTACAAATCCAGGGGTTTTGCAGCTCAAACGTCAGTGCTGTCAGCCTGGATTAAGCTGATTTGCTGATTTGCACTAGTTCATTAACAGGCCTACTCAGCAGTTCTGACCTACAAACTGCTAGAATGGAATCCCATAAAAAAATCATGTGGGCCATGTCAAGGTTCAGTTGCTCTTTTAATTTTGGCAGTTCCTGTTAATATCTGTGTCTGTGCATTCTCAGGCTCTTCTATAAGATTCTGAAAAGATGTGTCCAGAAACACAGGTTGTGACAGCTTTAGGATGAAGATGGACTAATAGCCTTTGATTCCCTCTCATCCATCAAACCGTGGTCTGGTGGTTTTTGGCTGTAGTCTGATTTTGAGTAGGCAAGGAAGAAGTGAAAAGATCAGTATCTATTTATGAAAGGTCCCAAGGGTGAAATTTTTTACAGTCTTAACACCTTGATGATTTTCTTTCAGTGTCACTATTGCAGGAAAAAAAAAAAGTCTTAAAGGAATTCTTATAAATGCCAGGAAGGGGGCTTCATTGGAGATAGTGAATTTTAAAGATTTTATGTGCTGATTACCCCAAGATGAAGGGGTGCTTCTGGTTTCCCTTCCCTGCACATTGCAGCTTCAAAGGCATGATTTGTTTGTTGCCCAAAGGGGAGGCTGAGTGTGAAATAAACGTCTGCAAACTCTGAAGCACTTCAGTGTTTACAGATGTTTGTGGGAGAAAAGTGCTGCAGCCTAAAAAAACCCACCAGTTGAACATAAATACAGTATAATCACAGTGGAGTGGAGCCCAGGAATTTTTAACTCATTTTGTTCTCTCTGTGGTGTCCTTTAGGAAAAAAAGCTTATCAAAGTATTTGTTATCAGCTGATTGTTTTTTTCCCCTGCTGCTATAAATAATTGCTGCCTCTTTTGTCTTCTAGAGCGAGTACATTGCACCCTGTGATTGCAGAAGGGCGTTCATCTCTGGGTTTGATGGCTCTGCAGGTACCTTTCCAGAACTTGGGTTCTTGCATAATTCTCCTCTAAAGAAATAGTTCCTTTCATGGCATAGAGGCAGGGTGGAAAAGAAAATCTATCCAGCTTGTTTGGACTCTTTTATTCCCATTTCAGCATCTGCGGAATTATGTCTTGGCTACCCACTGGAATTATGTAATATCAGTGGAATAACAAGTTTTCAGAAAATGTTTGCCCCCTAAATGAACCTCTCATAAAGTAAAATCCTGTTAACTCTTTAATGTGCTGCCTGTAACCTGGGGTCATTTGTTTTGATGTGCAGCCAATATGAACAGATTTTTACGTTGCCCGTTCGGGCTGGGTGAATAGTGGATGGACTTTAGCTGGCCTTTCTGTTTAAACAGAGCCAGGGCCAGAAACTCTGCATTTGGAAACTGAGCACTGTGGAAAAGTTTGCTTATCTTGCCGAGACAGGATGTTTTCTTGGCTGTAGGATAGGTCTGTGTTTCAAGAGACCTAGTTTTTACCCTAGCTGTACCCTAAGTTGTGCAAATTACTCTGCTCTGTGGTTGTTGGAAAGTCACTTAGTCTACTGAAGTTTTTTCCCCCTCTATTTGTGTATCAGTTTAATAAATACTGGTAACTATGTTTGGAGGGTCTATTCATCAGTTCCTGTGAGCTCTGGGACCTTTTTTGAAAGGTGATAAATCTAGGGCTCTTGGCTGCTGTTAATGGCTAACATGAATCCTGTATTAATTTTGCCCCTTCTGTGCGACCTCTTCATAACCTTCCTCTCTAATTTGTGCCCTTGTTTTGTACTTGGAAGGTCTGTTCCCAGCCTAATGTGCAGCAAATCAGGGAGGTTTCACACAGGGGCTCACCTTGTGTTTCTTGCTTCATCTTTTCAGTCTGAAGCAACTTAAAATGGGGTTTGTACTGGGGGAATTTGGTAGAAGACAGTGAGTTAATAATTGAAAACTCTGCTCTGCTAATCTGAGCATCGGTATTTTGTGACAGAGAGTATGGTCAAGATGCAGACTCCAAAGGCTTGGATTCAGTTTCAGGTTGTGCCATGGTTTATTTTGTTTTATATTGTCGAGGGCAAGGCAGCCTGAGTGCCTTGCTGGGATGTCACTGCCCCTCAGCTGCCTGCTTGCATCCCTCCATCTGGAGTCAGTGGAATGGGACTGACAATGAAACCAGCAGAAGTTTATGTTGATGTTTCCTGTTCAGCCATCTCTGCTAGAGCTGTAACATTTGGGAAAGGGGTGCAGCCGACAACTGGGACTGATACCCGTGTCTGCAGGCCTGGTATCAGCTGTGTTTTATGGGTGGCCAGAGCCCAGGCTTCCTCCCAAAAAGAGGATGGGATGGAGTTCAGGGATGTATATGTAGATATTACTGTGACAACAGCCAGGTGTAAACCACAGTCTCTGTTACAGAGGGTTTGGAAAGCCCCACTTACCCAGTTCCACTGGCTGGCTGAGATTTGCTTAAGTTGAGCTTACCTGAGGCAGCTCATTACTGTGCATTCTTGTGCATGCTGTCTCCAGTAGGATTTGGAAGGTCACAGTGCAGGGGAAACAGTGAATATCTCCACTGAAACAGGAATAACTTTTGAACAGTGACCAGAGGTGCCTTGTAGGGAATTAGGGTGAATTTCAAACACTGTCCCTGCTGTCTGTATCTCTGGATGGGGACTGCCTACCCGGAATCACCTTTCTGCCTCCCTGCCTAGGTACCGCCATAGTGACCGAGCAGCACGCAGCCATGTGGACTGACGGGCGCTACTTCCTGCAAGCTGCACAGCAAATGGATACCAACTGGACACTCATGAAAATGGGTATGCAGGAGCCTGGGATGCTGCTCCACTGATCAGTGGAGAACAGTCACTCACACAAGGACAGCTTGAGCTGTAGGGATATCCCATCATGCAGGGACTTAGGGACATATCTGATACACGGCTTCTGCTTTAGTGTCCTGTGACAACTCTTGCCTGTGGGTCTAGACATTTGTTAGTAGACATATCTGATGCATTAGCTTGGACTTCTTGCATAGTGTGGGAATGTCAGGATGTGACTGCTTCTTTGAATTTTTTTTGTTTGTTTGTTTGTTTTTAATTCTTGAAGGTCTGAAAGATACACCAACTCAGGAGGATTGGCTCGTGAGTGTCCTCCCAGAAGGCTCAAAGGTGGGAGTGGACCCTTTCATTATTCCAGCAGGTTTGTTTTACTTTATATTTATAACTCTGGGTTGGGTAACTGGATTTTGCTTCCTTGCTGCTCTGGCTGAGCTGTTGTGCGATGGTGCGCAGCTAACCATGTCTCAGATGTAGTGGTGGTTAAACTGTTACGCAAAACAGGCTGGATTTTGGTTTAGCCATGTATCGCAAGAGTTAGACAGCAGTGCAATGACTCCAAAGCACAAGGGATGAGAACTGCTTTCTAGGCTTGCAGTTTGCCTGAAAAGCAGAATCCTGATCACCTCTTTTTCTTTGTGCTTTGGCTTGTCATAGGCATTTCAGTACAAAGGTGCTGAATGCCTTGGTCAGCAGGTGAGCAAGAACACCCAGGCACAATTCAAGCTGCTACTTCTGCTTGGTGGTCTTGGGATCTGTGCAGCTTTCCCTGTAGGAAGCACAGGAAGAGGTATCATTCAGATCAGAGTATCCATCTGTTCAAGCTTCAAAACATGAGGCACAATGCAAAGATCACTGGAAGCAAGGGGAGATATTTGCTTGTTCAGATGGATTAAGGACCTCTCTTGTGGCTGTGTGGAAGTGACTCTCATCTTGTCCAGCTTAGATCTAGCGTGGTTCTGCACCGGGGGAGAGGACACCCTTAGGGCAGCTTCTGCTGTGGCTTCTTCCAGAGACTTCTGCAGTTGTTTTTCAGCTCGATTATGAGGCTTCAGGACTTCTGTACCTGCCACTGGCTACTGTGGTGTGTTTGTGGAACTGTAACTGCAGTAGATTTTGCTGTCTTTCCTGAGGGGATGGGAAGAAGGGGAGGCTGGAAGGAAAGGAGCAGACTCTGATTCTTGAGTTTGACCTTTGTGAGCAGAGCTGTTGTTGAACATAAGTGTACTCCTTAAAGCCGCCACTCTTGACTTTCTCCCCTTTGGCAGACCAGTGGAAGAGAATGTCCAAAGCCTTGAGAAGTGCTGGCCATGACCTCGTGCCTGTCAAAGAAAACCTGATCAATGCAATCTGGACAGATTGTCCTCAGCGCCCCTGCAAGCCTCTCATCACACTTGACCTGAGTTACACAGGTGAGAAGCTTAACTCCCAACAGAAAGGGGGTATTCCTATTGCCCTGTATCCCCCTTTTGCTTTTCCCTTACAAAGGAGAGGGGAAAACAGTACTTCAGCACAATGTGGTCACTGTGAATAGGTCGAGAAGGTGATCAAACCTTCTAATGACCCCTCTGTCCTCAAAACTTCAAATAACCATTTTCTAGAAGTTGGGTGACTTCAGAACAAATCCATGGGCATCTAGAGGGCAGCTCATTTGAGATAGTTCATAGCAGTTATTAAAAAGGAGTGAGGTGCACAAGCATGATATGTTGATCTGTGTTTACATCATCATCCCCAGCAAAGTTAGGGACTGTAGCTTTTCCTATTGTGTTTTGCAGGGGTCAGCTGGAGAGACAAAATTGTAGCCCTCCGTTCAAAAATGGCTGAGAGGAAAGTCATGTGGTTTGTGGTAACGGCCTTGGATGAAGTAGCATGTAAGTCTCTGCATCTCCTTTCTCCATTCTTTCTACAAAACAGATGTTCTTCCTGCCTTGGAAAGGAAGAGCCATGCCAGAGTGAGAGGCCCTTATGACAGCAGGTTTGTTAGGCATCAATTAACATCTTATCAAGTGCAGTGGTGGTAACAAACAGCAAGCCTGTATTTCTGCACAGTGCCTCATCACACCAGTGCAGCTCCTGAGTACATTTTTGGCCCAGGAAATGCAGCAAATCACCACCTTTGAAAAGCAGCCCAGGCAAAGGGAGAGGAAGGTCACATATAAAGCCTGAGGCAGTGTGACAGAAAGAAAAAAGACCTGTGAGATTTTCTGGCTGTAAAATATCCTGATGCTGCCTCACCCATTGGAATAATGGAGACTGTTTTCTGCTGTGGCGTCTGAGCTATAAACAAAGCAGTGCAACATGTGGCTTAGTATACATAAAGCAAGGGTGGGGTACATGGCATTCACAGCAATCTTCCTAATTGTCACAACTTCTTGAGTCAGTCTCTATCTCTCCAGTGTTCAGCCAATGCTTTGGTTAAAACAAGTATGTCAGGGCTCAACTTGTTTTTCCAGCTCATTTCAGGGTCTCGCTAAAGTCCCCTCTGTGTTTGGGGCCCCGGGATGGCTGGGTCTCCACACCCTGGCTCCCAGCCCAGTGTGTGTAGGAAGGGAGAATGGCCAGAAACAGCAGTGGTTTCCCCAGGACTGCTGTTACTAGTACTGTGTGTCCTTTTTGCAGAAATCACCAGTGCACACTCTGGTGTAGAGGGAATGTGACACTGGCAGGGTGTGAGTGCTGCTCATCTCGTGCCCCTTGTCTGATCTGGAAAGGTAAAAATGGAGGTGGTGTTTTCCTCACTCCAGCACAATGTCCCTGGCACTGGGTGAAGCCAGCTTGATGAGGTCTGTGGGCTGTTCTGGATCTGGGACACTGAGCAAAGAGCTTGTTTTGTGAAAGAAGTACTTCTGAGAGTGGTGAATATGACTCCTCCCTGGGGAGGCCTGCATGAGCAGAGACTGTATGTCTCACCTTTTCAGGCACATCTCCAATTAAATTAATGATAAATTGGTGCCCTGAGGTGGTTTCAGATTAAATGTCTCCAGCAAAGTGAAGCTTGGTTATGAATCAAGAGTGTTAAGATGAACCAGAGAAGGTCATGAGAGAAGCTCATTTTCGTGTGCCTGGTTGATTTCTTATCCTGAAGGGGGAAGGGGAGAAGTTGTTTTAGTTTTATCTAACTCAATTCACTGTATTAAACTCCAGACAAGTTTCTGGGGATAGAAAAAGAGCCACAAAGGAGACTGTTGCCTTCTTACTGCATTGGGAGTTGGCTGAGTGAGGAAGTTTGTACCCATGCAGTAAAAAGTTCTTTGTGGCTCTTTCCTGCATTCAAGTGACCTACTGCTTCCCTGGGGAGAATTAAGCTCTATTTTTACTTTCATGGCAGAATTTGCACAGTTCGATGAATACAGTGCTGGGTTGTAATTTAGGACATGTTGGTCCTTTTCCCAGCTGTCCTGCTGGCTGGCCTTATTGGCTTGAGTAACTCATTTCAGCTAATTGGATACCCTGGAGTTTTTATTTGACCCTAAAATCAGGCTTTTAGAGATGCTGAACATCTACTTCCCCCCTTGACTTTGTCTGGAGTTGTATGGGATAAAATCTTTGTGAAAAATAGCTAAGACAGTCTGAATCTGAGATACTGGAGGGGCCAGATGAGAGGCCTTTTTGGGGTATTGTAGTGTTGCCTATTGTGTCTTTCTCCTACCTCAAATGTCAAAGGATTGGAATGAAATGATAGTTCGTAACTTTGAAGTTTTCTGGCTGTTAAGAAGTGAGGTTTTATTGCAATGTGCAGACCAAAAAGGGCAGACCCTACTTTTTGTACCTGTGTCCCTGTCTTTCCTTGTCTGTACCTGTTTTTTTCCAAGCCAGCTCTCCTTTAGAAGTTAAACACGAGTTTAAACTCCCCGGAATGTTCATACTGTGGTTCTGGTGCCATCTCCTGGCAAAAGCTTAGGAGTGCCAGGAATGCTGCAGGCCTTGGGACAGCTGGTCGGGAGCTGGATTCATAGCCTGCACCCATGACATCTCACTGCTTGCCTGTGTTTTTGTGAGATTATTTTTGGCTTTCTCTAATGTTGCAGAAGATGAATCAGGACTGAGATTCTTGGTGTTCTTGTTTTTCAGGGCTTTTCAACCTCCGAGGCTCTGATGTTGAGTACAATCCTGTGTTTTTTGCATATGCCGTCATAGGAATGAACACAATCAGGTGCTTGTATTCCCCTCCTCTGTTCTCCAAGATGCGTTTTTCTGGGAGAGAGCTGTTCTAGCAAAGTATTTGTCTTTTCAAAAATGCCTATGCTTGGGTACTTTAGTGTCCCTTCTGAGCTCTTTTGTCTCCAGTGTTAGTTACTCTCCTCCCCTGATCAGGGCTGGAGAGGCAGCCAAGAGCTCTGCTGCACTCCTCAGCACCTTGGCTGGCTTGCTGGGTGACCTTGGGCACGATGGCTGAGCCCTCTGTCTGTCACCCTGAGATAATGTGTAGGGCCCTTGGAGCTCTGGGTGAAATGTGGGTAAGAGCCAAGGCTGGCCTGGACATGACAAACTTTAGGGAAAAATCTAATTGCTGAGTCACTTCAAAACTGCAGGGACTGTGCAGGAAAGTTTCAGGGCTGGTTTATAACAGAAGGTTTCTTTCCTGTGACTGCCCCACATATTGAACCTCAGCAGGCACAGTTCTTTTGGAGGCATCTGTAAGCTGCTACCTGGATCCATCTAAGGTAAAACCTGGCTGGCTGAGTGAGTCCAGGTTGTGTGTGAAGATTGAGCTGAACTTCTTGATCCGTGAAAGTGAAAGCAATGTGATACTTAGAACTACAGTAGCTTTTCTCCTTCCAGAGGATGCCCTTAAAAGTTAGAGAGTGGCTGTTATTTGCCTTTCTGTTACTTTTCCTGTTTCAGGCACAGTGATGGGATGTAGCCATTTTGACTGTCATACAAATGGAAATGCTATCAGCTCTTTCCTCTCACTGGGGTGGTACATCTTAGTTTCAAGATGGGATTTAAACTGTGTGAAAGCTGGTGGTTAAAAGACATAGGACAAAGTAGAGTGCATAATTCATGATCTCTTTTCTCCCTGAAATGTTGCCAGAATGGTTTTTCCTTCCCTCCTTTACTCCAGCCACTGTCAGATGTGGTCTCACCTATTTGATCTCTCCAATTTGTTTCTCAGGCTGTTCATTGATGGTGATCGGATAATGGACCCAGCTGTGAGGGAGCACTTACAGCTTGACTCCACTCTGGAGCCTGAGTTCAAAATCCAGGTGATGCCCTATGGATCTATCCTGTCGGAGCTGCAGGCTGTTGGTGCAGGCCTCTCACCCAAGGAGAAAGTGTGGCTCAGTGACAAAGCCAGCTATGCTCTGACTGAGGCCGTTCCCAAGGTCAGTGGCCCTAGAAAGGGAAAATGCTTTTCTCCTCTCTGCTCCTTGTGGTTAGGAAGGGTGTTAATGAGGGCAGCTGGCTTCAGTTTCCCCTCTGCAAAGCCCGATGCAGGCTGGAGCTTGTGCAGAAGGGATCCAGCCATGCTGAGGTATCGAGGGGTTGTTAATCCTGGGGTTGCTCCTGCTAGAGCTGCCCTTTCAACTCATTAAGCCGATTTAGCCAATGAATTGTCAGCTTAAGATAAAACAAGTACAGTGAGAGAGGGGAGGGAAGAGGCAGCAGGGTGAGCTCAGGTCATTCTACCCACGGGTGGAGCATCAGCCTCTTGTGGATGAGCAGCAAGAACTGGAAACTTGCAGAAATTGAAGCAGGAAAGATGAGCAGGACTTCTGGGAGGGTGCATCTGGCTTGATCTGAGTGTCTGGGGATGGTTGACCTTATTTAGTTCAGTGGCTTTAGGATATCAGTATGTGATGTCCTTTACTGATGGCAGGAGGGAGAAGATGACACAGTTGTTGTAGCAGGGAACCTTGTGAGGACTCAGATAACCTGCAGGCACTGGTTGTCCACGAACTTAGTGTATCTGCTGAGGGACAGTTGTATCAGAATAATCTCTGTACAGCCCTACATGCTGTATCTTGCAATCCTTTTCAACTTGGCTGTCTGCCCACCTAATATTCTAATAGCCATGAAAGATATGTGGGGAAGGACACAGCAACTGTGGATAAATAAGCTGCATGTTTCCATGCATCTTGTGTACATCTCTTGTTTGCTAGAGATCACATTCTCTGGAATACCATCCAGTTTGCAGTGATGTCTAGTAACTAACAGATACTGTGAGTAAACATACAGGTTTTTGTCCCTGTCCAGGGTTAAATCTTGAGACACCATCAATCTATTCCTAGGCCTCCTAATACAGAACACTGACAGCATAGTTTCTATGCAGCATTCAGGATAAATTGTCCTTCTTTTGACTTCAGAGTAGAAAGCCCTTTGCTGTATTTGTAGTCAATGGTCTATCCTCAGTTCAGTTAAGCTGCTGTAGTTGATTTATGTGGAGTGTCCGTATGGAGAAGTACAGAAGGTCTGAGCCAGAGAAAGGAGTATAATGAGTTGGGGTGACGTTATTTACCCTGTGAGCACTGGAAGCTTTGGCTGATACTGAGTCATTACAGGACAGTGCTGCATGCCCTCTGTGTGCAGTGGGGAGAGTCCCTGCCTCGAGGAGCTCTGTGCCATAGAAAGCAGGCAAAGAGGACTGAAATGTCTTGATTAAAAGCCACTTAGAGAGTCATTGAAAGAGCCAGAGTTTTCCTAGTTCCTCCCTGGCTCTCCACCACTTCAAAGCACTCCAGGCCAGTTGCTCAGCTGGTGTGAAGAACACCAGTGTTGGAAGTCCATCTACTGTCTGTCTCCATCAGAGCCAAATATTGACACTGGCAAAAATCCATTTCATTATTAAACACAGATCTGCAAACCCTTTATAGATTTGTTTACAGCTGCATGTAAATATACTTTTCACAGAAGATTAATAGTACTTACCAGTATCTATAAAGGGCAAGCCAACCTAAGAATCTGACTATTTATCCTGACTGATAAAAGGGCTTCTCTGACTTTCTTGTGACTTCTGTAGTTTAGTTTCTGCATTATGTAGTGTAATTGTTTTGCTGTTTTTAAGAATTTGGGAATTGTAAGCCTGTGGGGTTTATGTGAATTTAGTCTTTGCAGAGGGTCTACTGGGCCTTTTCTTGAATTTGAGTGATGTTTTCTTGTATGCTAATGCATTTAAAGTTGGAAGCAACGTGTTGCTTGGGCTGTGCCTCTGTAGGTGCTCATCCCATCTCCTTTTATATAATGGGTAGACCAGAGAACTGGGCAAAAGACTTGGTTCTTCTTCCTTCTTCTGATGCCAAGTGTGATGAGATTTGGGCAAGTCACCTCAGCTGGTGAATTTCTGAAGATGTGCTGAAACCAGCCAAGCATTCCTGCATATCTAAGGACAGCTGGTGTTTGAGGAAGTGTGCAGTAGTAAGGGATCAGTTACCAGTTCTTAATGCAGGGTCACCCCATCCAAGCACAGGAAGGCTTTGTCTCAAACCTCTGATGTAAGCTCCTTTCAGAACTGGCAGCATGTAAAGCTGGGCTTTGCAAAGGCCTTTCATGTTTCCTCAGGCCTTGATGTGTTTGTCAGAGCTGCTGATCATTAACAGTGGTGATGCTCAGTGCTTGGTACTTGGGCTGGTGCCCTTTGCTCCCTGCTACTTTTGGTGACCGTCAGGTAACAAGTCAAGGTGGCGTTTAGGTCTGCTTCGACAGCCCAAGTTGTACCATAGCATCAGGGATTAGGGTTTCTCATTGGCCTCTGGACCTTCAGTGTCCATCAGCAGCAGGAATCTATGGCTCAGACATTGATAAAGATATATGGTGTTTAGGTCTTCACCCTGCTTCATGACAAGCTGTTGTTTAGTTCTTTGGGTTTCCCTATGGCTGTTCTTCCTTCAGTCAGGCACTGTTTCTCCTCTCTGCTCCCCAGTGCACTTAGCTTACTGCTGGCAACCAGCCCCTCACAGTGCTGAAGGTTGAGAGAGGCTGCCAAAGTACAAATTGTGGCCAGGCTGAGTTATTAAATCTGTAGGATTATGTAGTCTGACTAATCCACAAGTAATCCCTGTCCTTCTGCTGCAGGCTTACCGCTACCTCACCCCATATACCCCCATCTGCATTGCGAAGGCTGTGAAGAACGCAGCAGAAACAGAAGGCATGAGAAGAGCACATGTAAGTGAAGCCTTGAGTGTCTCCTTGCACATGCCAACAGGTTTGCTTTACCTTTAGGGAAAGAAATAACATTTTCCTTTCAGTTTTAATCTTTTGGATAAAAAATAAGAATTTGGATGGCAGGATAAGGTCTTCTGTCAGACATCTACTGCTGTTGAAGCAGGTTTTTTGCCTGTTTTGCATTCTGTTAAAGAACAACATTTGCAATAGTGTGAGGAAACAGCCTTGCTCTGTGGGAAGACTGTGCAGACTTGAGAAGTGTTGTTTGCAGTGTGGGCCCTTAAAGGGGTGTTCTTTCCCCTTTGCTAGTTCTGTTGTCTTTGTCAGTGGAGTCTTCAAAGTGTTATCACTTGAATAAACACAGCCTAAAAACACAGAGAAATTCTTCAACACATGGTGCAAAGCGCAGGCCAAGATGTTCAGAAGCAGCCAGTGTCCTCAAAGCAGTCTTTTAGTCTTGTCATCATGACCTGGAAATGAGGCTGATTTCCCAGGAAGCTTCATATTTCCCAGCAGAGAAGCTGCCTGTGAAACAGGTTCATGTTGAGGATGAACTTTTATCTTACTTATTTCCTGTTAGTTTTCAAGCAGCAGTTTTCACAATAAGAGAAATGTGCCAGTTGAATCAGGGCTGGCAGTTTTGGGCTTGTCCCATATTTTCTGCAGCTTCTTGGGAACCAGTACTTTCTATTTCAATGCTTTTCTCTCCCTGTTAGCTAAGGGGAAGTAAAAATAGTTGTACTGAGAAGAGACACTTTGTCACCTGCCACCTGAGGACAAAATTGTTCTTGTACACCTCTCCTGCTTCTTGTTCCTACGTGCTGCAAGCATGAAGGGAAAAAAAAGGAACAAAAATGAGGGTCATAAGGCAAGAGCCAGAAGCTGTGTGACAGAGACTGTGTGGTGGCCATGTTCCCAAAGGACACGTTCCCCTGTCACATCACAGATGTGTCGTGTGCTTGCCTTCTGTGATCTGAGATGTGAGATCTTGGCTGTTAAAGCAAAATAGTCTTGAAAGTGATGTGTGGGGTAAAGACAGACTTCACACGGTAAGATATGTCCCAGCAGTAATTATTAATATCCATTTACCTCTCCAGATACATTTCCAGTGTTTGTATTAATTACAAGGTGCAAAACCTGAAAATACCTCTTGGATCATTTCTTAGTTTGTGTTTCTGAGACTTACAGGTTGAATTCTTTTGCATCAAAACCTGTTTATACTGAGGCTAGATAAATCTTTCTCCTTCTTAATTCTCTTTTCTTGTGCCTATTTTAACATAGATTAAAGATGCTGTTGCCCTGTGTGAGCTCTTTAACTGGCTGGAAAAGGAGGTATTGTATATTTTTTTTTTTTTAATTGGAGG
Organism: Bombycilla garrulus; assembly: GCA_013400315.1. Taxonomy (NCBI): domain Eukaryota; kingdom Metazoa; phylum Chordata; class Aves; order Passeriformes; family Bombycillidae; genus Bombycilla; species Bombycilla garrulus. The sequence continues at coordinate 951,627 of VXBU01008654.1, read as the reverse complement.
TTCTATTGCTGTGTAAAATTCTTCATTGGCATGAACTTTTTGTTAGTGTATGGTGTCTTTATTAAAAGTGGGGAAACAGTTGGGGGTTAAGCTTTGGTGGTTTGGGGTTTTTTGTGAAGATTTCAAACATGCTTTTATCCAAGGCTAAATTAATTTTTTTTCAAAACATTCTCCCATTCATTTTACACAGACCAAAGCTTGAACAGGTGAGAAATGACCTGAGCAGGCTTAATGTAGTGTTAATGCTGTTTTGTGCAGGTTTGGTAGTGTAAGTCATGAAATAATATTCAGCTTCATACAATACTTTGGAATTATTCTCATGATAATCAGTGTTGTCTGCCAGTATGAACAAATTTGGCATTTATGAATGGGAGGTGCAGTGAAAATGGGATAAAAACAAATTACTTGTGTATTCCCTGGGTTAGAAGTACACAGTGGATGTGCAGAGTGCACAGCAAATGTTACACAGCAACTTACTAAGCCGTGTCACTGCATGTCTGAGTCCATTGATTTTATTTATGGAGAAGGCTTGATGACTTCCAGAAGGTGCCTTTTTACATGTCTGAGTACCTCAAGCAGTCAGCCTCAGGGGTTATGAAACCCAGCTCTTGCTTCACCTGTTTTCCAGTCCAGGGGAAGTTGTGTCACAGGTTTGAATTTATCAAATGCCTAAAGTGAAATTTAACACACTTTGTTTTTTTCTGCAACTGCTTCCATTCCTGATTTAAAAGCATAACATTTCTAACAACATGAGCTGTTAGAGAACTATTTAAGCTTAGTGTCACCTGACTGTGAAGAGATGTTGCCTCTGCACGTCTCAGTGAAGTTAGTACTGCACTAACTGCTCCCTGTTCAGGGTTCAGCAATCCTGCTGTGACCATCTCCACTTCATTCTTCTCAAATGCCCTGTACAGTATTGCTGGGTTTGTGTTTGTCATTACTGAGGAATGAGGACAGAAAACCTGGAAAGAAGCCACTTCCAAGGTTTCATAAGGCACAGACAAGACCCAGTGTTTAAGCATATAGCCTTTTCTTTGTTTGCTGCTGCACTAACTCAACCCATGTCCTTGTCCACCAGGTTCCAAAGGGAACAGTAACAGAAATAGTTGCTGCAGACAAAGCAGAGGAGTTCCGCAGGTAAGAAGTAAATCTACTCTGAGGAGGTTTTCTGGGTGGCATTTTTCATGTTTTATCCACTGTTTTTATTTTATTCTTTAGAAATGCATCTCACTTGCGGATATATTTTACCTGAGGACAAACCTTTACTAATGTGTTTCTTTGAAAATTTGAAAAGAATTGGGTCTCTTGGGAGATACAAGTCCCAGCCCACTGGATCCTGTCCACTTTCCTTTTGAGATAGCAGTGAGGAGTACAGCAGGTTAGGACACATAAATACAAGACAGTTGCTTCCTTACCACAGAAAAATGTTTGTTAAAGTTAGATTTTTTCCTCTTCTGACAGAGAAGGAGCACCATTTATTTTGAGAGTTACTCCCATGCGTACATGAGCAGGACCTCTGAAATGCCTTTGAGTAAATAAGTAACAAAGTAGAAATTGTTCAGCCCATCTCTTCCTGGGTGATTTGCTTAGTGAATTTTCTTCTAAGGAAAGAGTAACTCTGTAAAACAGGTTGGGAGAAGAGGGCTTCAAACTGTACTTTTCTTCTACCCAAATTTGCTTGTCCAGGTGGCGTTCAAGGCCAAGGGGAAGGCTGAGGTGATGTGAAATTGAGGATGGGGCACTCCAGGTGCCTTAGGTGCTTGGTGTGCTCCTCTCATTTGTGCTGTAGTGATCACAATCTTTTCTTTCAGTCAGCAGAAAGACTTTGTTGAATTGAGCTTTGCTACCATATCAAGCACAGGTCCAAATGGAGCCATCATTCACTACAAGTAAGAGAAACACAGCTTCTCCTTTCAACCTTCAGCAAACATAGTTGGAATGAGCTGTCTCTCTTCTTCATGGAGTCACAACAGAATATTCCAGGGAGATGTTGCTTGCTATCTTTCTTTACTCCACGCTCACTAAGTAAAGATCTTTCCCTGCTGGCAGCATGCATGTATTATGATGCTGATCTGCTCAGGGCCATAGAAAAGGGCTATTTCGGGGCTGGAAGTCTGGGAAGGATGAGTATGAAGTGCCACAACTGTTCTGAAATACATCCAGAAACAGATGTTGAGGGTTTTGCTGGAAGCAGCAAATCTCTCTACTGTACTGCTATTTGCTGTATACAAATCCTCTCCTCTGCATGATCCCTGGCTCAGCATGTGTGAGATTTCCATCACTGCCACAAGAAATCAGAGCTGACACATCCAAGCTTTCCCTTAATATGGTTTCTGGACTGCAGACGTGGGCTGGAGACCTTAAAACTGTGGAACAAAAACCTTTGTGTTTAACTGAACAGGCCAGTTCCTGTGACCAACAGAACACTGTCAGTGAACGAGATCTACCTGCTGGACTCAGGAGCACAGTACAAGTGAGTGGCTGAATGGTGCTGAACTGCCATGAGTTCTTTTCCCCATGACCCCTGCAGTGTCAGCTCACATTTACCTTGGCAAGCAAGGCAGTGTGGAGTTTTGAGGAGACAGCAGATCAGAGCTGCTGACAGGCCTTGCTGGGGCCAGAGACAGGATGTCAAAGTACAGTTCCTGTCTGAGTCCCATCCATCCCCAGTGTGATGGGAGCTGTGCTTTAGCCGGTGGTTTTGGTATTCAGGAACAGGGAGCGGGCCTGACTGCCCTGGCTTAGCCGTGGGCAGCCTGCACAGCTGGGTGAGGCACCTACCCTGCCAGGATCTGCCCTGTGGGTAGATTGGACTGATATTGAGGTCAGAACAAGGTGGGGTGAAAAAGCAGGACAGCACTGCCCTGTGGTGCTCTCTGCCTTTTCAGAGAGACTCAGAGTCAGGGTTCCTCATCCCAGTAGCCACTTGGGTCTTGGTATGTTCTTGGGAAGGCGTCATGTCTGAAAACTCACTCAGTGTTGTTTTGACAGTGCCACTCAGTGGCCTCAGTTCCTTTACTGTGGAACTCTTGGCTCTGTGGAAACTGAAAGAAGTGATGTTTTTAACCAGTGTAAATAGATGAGAAGTGGCTTGTTCAGGAAGACACAGGACAAGCCTGGCTGCTCCTTTGAGATGAGCTTTGTCTTTAGAGCTATGCCTTTTTGTTATGTCAGGAAGAGCTTTGAAAAAGAACCATACAGACATCCTTTGATAAGATTTTTACAAGGAGATCTTTTTTCCTCCCCTCTGATGGCCTAATTAAGGATTTCCTTAGTGCCACTATGAAAAGCAGCCCTTTGGATACAATGTGAGCTGGACATCAATGGCACTTACCACAGCATTGTGACAGGGATGCCTTGCTTGTCCCTGCTGAGAAGTTAAACCGTGAGTTCTTTGTGACCACGGCCTGTGTGTGCTGGGGAAGAGTACAGGGACAGGAGTGAGTGTTTCAAAGGGAACTCGTTATTTCAAAGGCCATTGTGTTTTTGACAGCAGGCTCAGAATGCTGTTTGCAGGAGGAATTTAGAGCCACTGTCTGATGTATTGGATTAACCCCAATCCAAATGCAGGATGATTTATAGAAATCATAGCACAAGATATCCTGGGGGTGAAAGGGATACTGTCCCCCCTTACACTTCCCTTTTCTGAGCTGGTAGCTGTCATTTTTGTAAAAGTGTTTGTTTTAAAGCTGTTAATGGTTCGCCTTCCACACAAATAGGCTAAATTTGGCCTGTTCTCAGTGGACAGATACCTGTTGCTAGACCTCAAATTAGCATCGTTTTTATGATCAATTTAGATTCTAATTTGGGAAGAGCTTTGGGATGCTTATGGTTGGAAGATAACATTTTGAATTGTGAGTCATTATTGCTGCATCTGGGGCATTGTGTTCAGGAATTTTTGAGATTAGGAGCGGTTACATCATCAGTTTTGTGTAGCACAGAGCAGATGACTTTATCCATTTATGAGCTTGGTTGGTTTGCTGCAGTGTGACTGGGTTTCCTGTGCATTCTCACTTTGATCTTCCTTTTTCCCCCATCCCTTTGGTTCCTGCATCCTCGTTTGCCTCTGAAGAGATGGTACGACAGATGTGACCAGGACAATGCATTTTGGCACACCATCAGCCTATGAAAAGGTAAGTTGGGAGCACAGTGTGGTTTGTGATCTGACCCTTATGTTTAGAGACACCTCAATTAGTAATGTGTTCTATTGCTCTGCAGTTGAAGTTCTTTGTCGAGTTACCATTTATTTACCAGTGTGTGGCAGTATTTGGATAAGGACTGAAAAAGAGACCGTCATACTTCAGACTTCCAAAATATAACTGTTTTATCCTTTCTATCTTAAAATCTACAAAATTACATGTTTACTCTAAGAAATAAAAAAATCAGCAGACTGAGGATAAACATTAATGGTTTGTCCAATAAGGGAGCCAGGGGGATCTAATTTAGTGCAAAGCTCAGTGTCTAATGCAAGGCTCCAGTCAGGTTGTGCCTAGTGTACAATACAAAAAATCAGTCTCAGACTTATGTACAAAGGTATGTGTTGGAAATTTAGAAATGTATTTTTTTTTTAAATTGCCTCTTTAATTTTTTATTAGTCTTAACTAAAACTAATTTCATTATTATGGTTCACTCAGTGACAAGAATATGCTGTAGGGTATGCCCAAGCAGTAAAACTACATCCACAAAGAAAATCGGTCTTGTAGATCAGGTGAATGCTGCTGCTAAACCTGCAATCTGAGTTTGTGATAGTCTCTCTGGAATTACTGGAGAGGGATCTTCAGAGTGTTTTAAACTCCTTCTGCTCATGGTTTGCTTTGGCATTACCAGCCACAGGAGATCACGACCATGTTTTTCCATATCCTCCTCACTTTGCTACAGGATGCATCCTTTCTTTCCCTTCTTGGGGAATACAAAGCTTTTCCTTCCCCTCTTTACTTACTGCACACGTTTCTTTGACAGGAATGCTTCACATATGTCCTGAAGGGGCATATAGCTGTGAGTGCAGCCATCTTCCCAAATGGAACCAAAGGTGGGTTGGTGAGTTGGAGTGTTTTGATCTTTGAAGAGCCATTACGTGGTCTGGGAACATTATGGTTGACAGGTGTAGGCAGATTAGGCAGATGTTGATGTAACTGTTTCCATCACAACAGTTTGGATTCTGGATTACTGATGCCTTCTCTTTCAGCATCAACCAGTGCTCAGTGAAAATTCTGAGGGGGGCAGTCTGAAGGATGTTGGAAGTGCTCTGGCTCTTCATCAGTCAGTGGCACTAACACGTGTTTGGAGGTTGTCTTTATTCTTTACTAATGGCCCTGTCAAAGCAAGAGGCCACTTTCCAGCTTCATAAGGACTGGCTAATTCTCTTCCAATTACTTTGGAATCTCTTGTATCAGTGGGAAAATACATGGGAAGATGACACACAAAGGAGCTGTTATTATTTTGTGGAGGAGAAGTTGTAACATATCATTTACCTCTGGTGAATTTCTTAGTTATTTTCTCCCTGGTCACACCTTATACAAAACCAGCTCCCTTTAGAGATTTCTTCAGTTTGCATTTTTGAGTAGGCAAGTTAAAAGCAACGCTTTGAGAAACCCAAACTGAAATGGAATCAGTGGCAAACTTGGATACATGGGCTTGGTGTTCAGGCAACAGAAATTCTGTGCTCTCTGGTTGAAACTGTGTGAAATAAGTGGCCTTCCAGGCAAGAAGCCTGGCTGATTACTCCACCAGATACAATTGGCAGGTCTCCTATTTTCAGTTCGAGTGCAGCTCCTTTTAAAACAAGTACTGAATTCTCTGTGGGACTTTTAACCATTAGATTCTTTCCTGAAAATGCCAGTAGAACAAGCAGCAGTGCAATGTTTCTGTTAACCACCATCTCTTAAAGACCTGTGTAATGGAAGAGAGAAGGGCTCTTTAGCTGAGAAAGGGACTGAATGTCAGAATTGCCAAATCTGCCCTGTAACTTCTACCCACCCAATGACTTGCTTTCTTTGTGGGTGATGAGGCTTTTTGAGGGGGTAGTGGTAGGGCATTTTTGTTTGGGTTTTTTTTTGCATCTTTTCCAGGTTTGAACCTTCAGTGTGATTATCATGAGGGAGCCTGTGTTGATTGAATGCTTTCTCCTTGTCTGTCTGCAGGTCACCTTCTAGACTCCTTTGCCCGCTCTGCCTTGTGGGACTGTGGCTTGGATTACCTGCATGGGACAGGACATGGAGTTGGCTCTTTCCTAAATGTACATGAGGGTCCTTGCGGCATTAGCTACAAAACCTTTGCAGACGAGCCCTTGGAGGCTGGCATGATTGTCTCTGATGGTATTCAGCACTGGTGATTCTCTCTGCTCGCTGGGGAGGGACAAAGCTCTTTAGGATGCAAAGGGAATACATGTGACAGTGATGTAAAGGAAAGGCTGGATCAAAAGCTCTGGGCCTGCCTCCTCAGCTTGCTGTTTTAGCTGTCATTTAAGCTCTTGAGGTAAAGACCCTCACATTAGCTTTTCACCTTCCATGAAGCACCTTTGTAGTGGGGTGCAGCAGGACTGCTTCCTGCTCTCTACAGCACAGGCCTCAGGAGAGCTGTGCTGACCAGCTGGCTCTGGCATACTGTGGAAGAGCTGCCTGCAGTACAAGGTGGACACCAAGATTTCAGGAGCTAATCGTGTCTTTTGTATGGGCTATTTGAGGCAGCTGTTAAATCTTTGCATGCCTTACTCTTCCAGTAGTAAATTTACAGCCTGCTGGGGTTTGCTAAGAGACTTACATTCTTTCAGGGCTGCAGAGTTCTCTCAGGAAGTGAGGGAGAAAGTCTCTAAAATTAGAGTGTTTTGAGGAAAGGGTTACCCACCTGCCTTTCATGAAGACATTATTATTTTCAGAATTTCCGGTATTTGAACACAAGGATTCTGTGCTCTCTCTTGAATTCCAAGGAGATTCTGAAGCTTGAGGGCTGTCTCTCTTGTTTCTTCTCTCTTTGAGAATTTCTGCTGTCACCTTGCTCGAGGCTTCTGTGCAGATTTAGTAGCGTCAGAAATTTGTTTGCCTTTGTGGTTGCCTGATGTCAAAATTGCTTAGTGACTTCAGTGGACTAAAGACATAGAGGGGAAGTTTGGCCATAGGGAATAAGTAGTTGCAGAGTGCAGCAATGTGGCTTAGTTAATTACTGTCTGTTTCTGCAGAGCCTGGCTATTATGAAGATGGGTCCTTTGGGATCCGAATAGAAAATGTCGTCCTCGTGATCCCTGCCGAGACCAAGGTGAATGACCTGCTCAAGATGCACCTTTCTCCATGACTAGCTGGCTATAAAACTTAAAGTACTGGAACTTGAGGTGGGACCATGCTGCAGACAGTTAAATCCTGCTCAAGATTCCTGGTCTCCAAAACCCCTTATTGATGAACACTGGTTCTAAGTCTCCCCTGATAATGGGAGCACAGAAGACAGTTTTGCTTCTTCAGTGTTTCCATCAATTGAAATGTGTGTGTGAGAGTTGTTTAAAATTGTTTTCTGTTTGTGTGTTGAAGCAACTTTATTCAGCCCCTTGGAGTCATTATTGTGGAATTGGTTGATCTCAAGTTGGGATTTTCCTCTCTGGTAGGAAGCCCTCAGTGGCAGGAGAAGCAAAACCACAGACAGATTTTGACATTATTGTTGCTGATCTGGCTGGGTTATGCTTTTAGAAATGCCAGACTGAAAATGATCATACAGTCATCAAGCTGAAGTCCTGTACCATTTTGACCTTTAGAAAGGGCCTACTGAAAGAAGTAACTAAGGTTTATATTGAGATTGCTTGCTTGAGCAATAAGAAAAATGTTACTGTAAGTTGCTACCCTCTCATCTGAATGTTACCTTGGTTATTTTGTAGTGATGACATAACCAAGGAGTAAGTGTGATCTGGGTGGAGCTATTTCTAAAGTGGTACAATCCCTTTGTCTTTCTGCTGCAGTACAATTTCAAAAACAGAGGGAGCTTGACCTTTGAACCCTTAACCCTGGTTCCAATCCAGACGAAAATGATTGATGTTAATTTGCTGACAGAAAAGGAGGTAAGTAAAACAGGTTTGAATTGCCTTCTTTGCACTAGAACCAGTTTATTCTGTTCTGTTTGCAAGAACCACTGGCCTTTGTTCCATTTCATACATCCAGAGAGCAATCCTGAGCACTCTGAGTTATTTTTAAGCTTGACCCACTTTGAAATGAGGGGGTGAACTAAACAAGCTTTTCAGACACCCTTCCTATCTACATTATACGATGAAGACAGTGAGGATCCTACCAATTATGTTGTTTTGGTAGTTCCCTTAATATGATACTTGCTGCTATCATCTCTTTTCCTACTCCTGCCTTGATTTGCTTCTGACAAACGTCTGTTCTACCATGCTGTCTCCCCAAGGACTATAGTGATGACTGTCCCATCTTGTTGTCTGCATCTGCTTGTGACCATCCCATTCAGGCACACCCCATTGCTCAGTACATATGAACTCTGAGCAGACTTCTCTGATACCTGCTCAGCAGCATTTATTTCCTGAACAACTACATACTGTAAGCTTTCTGTTTAAGTTCCCACAGCCTTCTCCATGGCATATTTCATCCTGTTTTTCTACCATACTCTTTATTTTACCTCAGCACATCCTCCTTTTTGGAATGATTTTGCATTTCCATTTGCTGAATAGGGTTGTGAAGGGTACCAAGATCTGCCCTAGGGTTACCTGTTCAGATCAATAGGGCAGCTCGTGCCTCAGGAGTGCATTGTCCACTTATAATTTTGCAAAGCTATTTATTAAACTGTGCCAAGGTAGCTATTCAGACTTGCTGGAGGCAGTGATTTCCAGAGACTCTGCTTGTCAGCTGAATTGACCCTTGGTTCTCTGAAAACCCAGGGACAAATTGCTTCAGTTCGTACCCTCATCAAATTTCCAAGTAATGTCCATGTAACAGAGATCTGTCTCTTCAGGACAGGATTCCAGCCCAGCCCAACAGCTCAGGCCTGAAGAGCACGAGGGCCTGCAAATGTTCTTGGCTGTACTAACTTGTAAGGTCACGAACTCTCTTCTGTGTTTCTGCTGAATGTCCTACCCCTCCCTTTCTGCAGTGCAACTGGGTGAACCAGTACCATCAGAAGTGCAGGGAAGTGGTTGGAGCAGAGCTGGAGAGGCAAGGCCGGCACGAAGCTCTTCAGTGGCTGCTCCGGGAGACGGAGCCTCTGGCGCGAGTTCAGTAGCACCAGCACTGCCTGCGGAGGGCAGAACATCAGGACAGCTCCGTGCTCCCATCATCTGCGTCTTCCTGGATCTTGGCACCGCTGGGAGGACGTTTTTCAGTGAGCATTTGAAAATCAGGAAGGGATTTCATGTAGTGTTTCTTGCCCCACAGCACGTGTGGGGCTGAGGAGGGTTACTGTCTGAATAAGTGTTCCGGGGGGAGGGGTTGACCATAGAAAACAAAATAAATAAGCACGTTGCCTTTGAAACAGGGGTCTTATTTCAATAATGGTTCTCAGAGGCAATACTGGAATATTTTATACTGTCTGGTTTTTCACTGTGAAAACTCAGTATTTTTGCATACTTGGGTTCCAGTTGCTAAGATGTTACCCACACAGCAGGACTGATTACTGAATAAAAGATTCCAATCCTCTGTTTGCTCCATCTGTCTTCTCTTGCAGTCAGTGATGTGTTTGGTTTGACAGCTTGAAGGAAGGAACCTCATCTTTCCACCCTTATGTGTGCTTCTAATTCAGACAGGGGACAAATATGTTTAGGACTGCCTGGTGCCAGGCGCTGGGCAGAGGTTATAGAGAGAGCTCGCAGGAGCAGTCAGTTCTGATTTGTGACAGGTCCTGGAAGGGTATGACACTCAGCAGAGGTTTGTGTGTGCAGAGTGCCCGGGCCAGTACTTCTGCCTATTGTTATGTCTTACCGAGGGCTTGTATAGCCCGTGGCAGTGCAGGATGCGTGGGCAGTATCATGGAGTTGCAGCTTTTCCTGGACACAAAGCCATTAGTAAGTTTAAATAAATAAATAAGCGCGCAATGGACAAAGGACGAGCTCGGCGGCGGGGCCGGGCCGGGCGGGCCGCAGGGACCCCTGGTGGCGGCGCGGGGTACTGCGGCTTTCCGCGGGCATTGCCGCTCGAGCTTCAGCCTCGGTATCAGCTGTGAAAGGAGCAATCGGGTAACAGGAAACAAATCACAGATGTTTCAAAGAAATTTCCTGAGCAAAAGGAAATGTTTGTGTACATAGTTTTCCTTCCCTTTTCCCCCTCCCAAGAATTTCTAAGGGAAATACTAATCTCTGTTAAATGGCATGAAATTAGTATTTCTCTCAAGACCTGGAAATCAGAAGCAGTATCATGCAGTCAAATGAAAAAGGACTAGAAAGAGGAACAAAGTTCCTGACCTCCTAGCTGTTTTTTCCAAGGAGGTGTTAAAACAGAAGTGCAAGAAGTGCTTTAAAAGGTCATTTTCACCCGCCAGCCACTGCGGACAGGTATATACATGAATTTAAATATTCAAGTGGTCTCTCACACCCGCTGGAAGCATCAGCTTTCAGCTCAGCTGTGTCTGCAGAAACCCAGCTCACACTCCAACCACTTCCAAGTGTCTCATGAGCGTGTGCTGTCGCTTAGAATGGATAAAACCTTTCTACCCGAGGAGCCTGCTGTCCCTGTGGGTACAGGATCAAAGGACAAGTAAGGGGTCTCTGCAAGGCTGTGCTGTGACAAGGGGGTCTTTCCCAGGAAAATCTACGTGTTTTTAGTGAGGCTGAGCTCGGGACGCTGGAGCCTGGCGCTGTGCAGCTGGAGGAGGGCAGCTGCTCTGCAGGGCAGTGCTGCAGCTCCAGCAGACTCTGCTGCAGGCCTGTGGGGGGACTGCTCTGCTCACCCAGGTGTTCCCAAGATGATTCAGCATCCCGAATCTCCTGGCAAAGATCCAGCCTGGAAAGGTCTCTCTTCAATGTAAGGGGAGGTGTTTCCCGCAGGAAGGCAGTCGAGGAGGATTTCTACCAAACAGAGAAACACAGAAGCCAGGGAAGCCACAGGAGCCACTTTTGTTCCTGTAGTCTAAATCCAGCGTGGACACCTTAGTGTGAAGGGGGAGCACAACACCAAAAGCAATTTTCTAGGTTTGAATAGCCTATTAGACCTTTTACCCACCTCAATACCCTCCTTACAGCCAGGTGCCATCCTGGGACCATTCCCACACAGATCACAGAAATTCATGGCTCATTCCCATCCCAAAGTCTCCTCCACTGCACAGGGCCAGAGGTGGGGCAACCTGTACCTGTCTTCTCTTCTAGGCACCAGTCCTGGGAGTCTCAGCAGATCCCTCCCACCGTTCACTCCTCAGATCATTCTCCCACGCCACACAACCCTGTGGGCTTTCACTGCAGGGGATCTGACACCAGCTCTTGGTCACAGCTCAGAGATCTTTGCCCCTTTCTTGGTCTGGCACCTCAGCAGGGGGACACTGTGTTTCCTAGGGCAGGGCTGCTGACACACATTCCTAACTAAGGCGTTTATCGCTCTCCCTATTCACTCCTTGAAAACACAACTATGTTTTGTATCCTGTCCTGTCTGAGATTTAGGTTTCCAATGGAATTAAACTTGGATTGGTTTTTTTTTCCTTTTTTCAGGTATTGATTTACTCCATCAGTGCCTGCTTTCCATGAGTGGTCTCTCCCTTCCCCGCTCCTGGTGGAAAGAAAAAGTTGAGGAAGAGAGGAGCAAGGAAAAAGAATTAATGGAAACCAATACCAGGTTTAGGTTTTATTTTTGTATGAGCCATCCACAGAAATAGCCACAAAATTATGTTTTTCTAGTGAAAAACTTTATTTCACTCTGAAAAAAACATCCATAGAGGCTTTTGTTGTTGTTGTGGGAAAGCAGGAAGGAAGGAAGGGGCATTTTCAATAACAACCATTTTGTTTTGCAGTACTTTTAACCTAGTGGGCATCTTGTAGCTTTAGATCTTGCTGCAAAGCACATTTCTGTGCTGAGAGATAACATCTCTAACAGGGGTGCTTGTGAGTTCAGTCCATCCAGCCCTAACCCTGCAGCAACCCAGGCTTGGTGGTTGCAGCTCAGCACCACTGTGTGATCCTGTTTCTACCCTTGGAACACGACTTCAGCAAATGCAAACCATACTCAAGGTCCATGTGGCCACCCTGCTTTATGTTAATGTTTGTGCTAGAAATCTCCAGCTTCACTATTGCTGTGTTGAGGGGCTCTGAAATTCTTTTTTCCCTTGGACTAAAAATGTAACAGCAGGAGACAGACCTTATTTGCCAGTGAAGGAAAAGCCACCTCAGCTTCACGGTTCCATCGCGAATCATGATGCACACGTTGGCAATGTGCCTGTTGGGGTACAAGGCTTTTGAGGCAAATGAACCATTTCTCCTTGAGCAGAGGGATTAATATTCATTCATCACCAGGAGCACGTGCTCCTTGCCTCCATAGGCCAGGTGACTGCTTGGCTTCTCCAGTCATCCCTTCTTCCTCAATCTTTGTGTATTATGTTGTGTGCTTGGTACCAGTAAAATTCAGTTGTTTTTTAACTCCAATGGCTCATAACCTGTAATGGAAACCCCACTATTGTTTGCATAACTATTAAACTGGTCACTTCCCACAACAGCTGTTGGAGCAAGTTTTGATTTACCCCAGCCCAGCATTAGAAAGAAGAAAACTTTTGAGAACTTGGTTGCTGAGGGCCTCCTCAGCAAATCCATCAAACCAGCCTGATGTGCAGGCTGCACACAGGGAAATAGCTGCCCAGAAACACTGAAGGTCTGGGGTGTGTGCTGGGGCATTGGTGCTTCCTGTGCTTCCTGTGCTTCCTTCAGTAGGGGACAGGGAGAGCCAGGTGCTGGGAGCAGCCGAATATCAAAACTCTCCCGTGGATCCAGAGTTGCCATCTTCTTTCCTTTGCCATTCTCTTCCTCGGGGCTCTCCTTGGGCAGGGCGAGGCAGAGGACAGCATGGAGCATTTGGGAAGANCAAAACTCTCCCGTGGATCCAGAGGACAGCATGGAGCATTTTGGAAGGTACTTATGGTATGCTGAATAAGGCTCCTTGGTGATTCAGGCAATGGATAAAACCCTCACCTGATTGTTGTCACCTGGTGCCTGCAGAGGACCTGTCTTAGCCCAACGCCTTCTCCTGTTGGCACTCAGTGAGGCGCCTGGGCTGCTGGTGCTGAGGATTGTTGACATTTGTTTTTGTTGACTTGTAGCAATTCACACCTTGAGTTCTCTGGCTTGTTTTTGGAGAAGAAACTGCAGCCCTGGACATCTGGCAATGGTGTCTGGAGATCAGGAGTTAAATAACTTGCATGGTGTCACTGCCCTCAGCTTGTTTTACATGATTAGGACAAAACTCTCCATGGCTTTGGATGTAATAAGAAAAAAAAATGAAACAAGAGCCTCTGGAGGGTAGAAATATGAACTGTGTTAGTGCTTAATTAAGTTGCCTATTAACAGTTGTGTAGTGGCCTGGAAGAATTTTAATGTACCAATTAAAGCAAGGAGCTATCTTCTCGGCTTTCCACCACCTCTGGGGACACTGTCAAGAGCGGGGAGCCTGCAGATCAAGTGTTGTTTATTTTGTTGCTTCCAGCTTGTTAAAAATCGTTCTAAATTTGGGAAGTGGCGGATGCCCATGGATGTGTTTGCTTCCGCCAGGCAGCAGAGTGATGTTTGTCTGATGGGGATTCACATGGTAAAGGAGCAGGGCTGAAATGCTGTCTGACCCCATAAACCCCTCCTGTTTCTTGGGGCTCCTCTGAGTTGCTGCAGGAGGATAAAAGGGCTGGCAGCCCTGGGGCAGCTCCACACTGACAGTGGGGTGTGCTGGTTTGGCACATCCAGCCCGGAAATCTGGCTGTCCCAAGCTATCCTGCCATTCCCTGGCTGTCCCAAGCTATCCTGCCATTCCCTGGCTGTCCCAAGCTCTCCTGCCAGTCCCCTGGCTGTCCCAAGTTATCCTGCCAGTTCCCTGATTGTTCCATCACCATGTCACACCACCTTTCAGGAGTTTCCTCCTGATTTAAGCCACAGGGATGGGAGTTCCCCCTTCGGTCTTGTGTGAGGTGGCCAGAGAGTGTGGCAGCTCTGATGCCTAAGATGGCTCTGACTTACAGCCAGAAGGTACTTAAGGTATTTTAGTGCCAGCAGACATCAGCCTAAGACATATCAACAGACAGAGAGAAATGGGATTTTTAAAAATTTAATTTAAATTGTTTGTGTTTTACTGGTTGCAGGGCTTGTGAAGGTTGCAGGGGAATTGGTTCATCAGCTGGTTGCCCACTGCCATGGGCTGGTGAAGAACAGTGTTGCCCTGCTCTCACTAGACATCCTGTGCACACAACGTCCATGCTCAGAGGGCATTTGAATGGAATAAAAATCAATTTCCGTCCATTTTTCATGTCCCTGCCGATGGATAGCTCGCTCTGGGGCCTGGTGTCAGGGCAGGGTTTTGCCCACAGAGCGAGCAGGTGGGTGGCCTCCCATGTGCCTGCTTGGCTGTGAGCCCTTTCTTGCAGCACTCAGAGCCCGTGACTGCCCTGCACAAATCTGCATTGGGCTGATCCTGTTCAGAAACCAGGCTGGGGCCAGCATGTTGTAGCATCTCCCAAAGCAGAACATGACCCAGCTGAAGGGTGCCTGCTGTGTGCCTTTGATATCCCCCTGGCACTCCAGCATCATCTCAGGCTCCCCTGGCTGGGCATCTCTGGGGCTGGAGGAAGTCCCCAGTCACTGCAAGTTGTCCCTCTGTGCATCCTCTTTCCTGCACAAATGCTCTCTCCTGCGAGGGAACAGACAGTGTCCTTTGCTTCCATCTGCTTCTGGAACACACCTCCCTCTAAACCCTGCCACATTCCTCTTGAGGCCTGAATACAAAATGAGCTGGGGAGTTTCAGACAAAGGTAGCATTAGTTTGGAGCACCATGGTCTTCCAGGAAGGGATTTAAGGAGCTTAGAGTGCTTGTGAGAATATCTGTGCTTCAAATCCAAACAGGCAGCTCGGTAAGTGCAAAGTTGAGGAATGCGTCCTCTTCTCCTTGTATTCTATTAATATTTAGGGCATGGCTTCAATTATTCATTCCTTCAGGGTGTGCTTTTATCATCTGAGTGCTACAGCACTGGCTTGTGCACTGTCTCTGGACACTCAGAAAAGACCTTTCCATAATATTTGTGAAATTTCATATCTGAGAGGCCTTTTGCAAGCAAAATGTATGCCACGCCATTAGTCAGGAAAAGCAAATCTTCCCCATCCGCACCCAGGGCTTTTTAAGCCCACACAGAGCTCAGCCTCAGCACATACACAGGAGATGGCCTTGGCTGGGGATGGGCTGATCCAGAACTTGTTGGTTAGAGATTATTTCTTTTTTTTTACAAATCTGAGGATATATGTAATGATGTTAGATAGACCTAGACCAGTTCCACGCACACCCTTGCCACAGGCAGCTTGTTTGTCTGAGCTGAGGACAAATTGAAGTGTGCTGTGATTAAATACTTCAAATTGTTGACATCTGTGCTGTAAATACCTGACTTGTTAACAGCCCATCTTCCTGCTGGGGCACAAAGCCTGACAGTCAGTTTGCTCAAATGAGAATAATCAGATCACATGTTTCTGAGTGCAGCTTGATCAGGGCAGGGTCTGGGAACAATTCTGCCTTATTTGCACAATATTTGGGCAAGAATATTTTTATTTCATTAAGTAAAGCCAACCATGAAATTAGCATTCCCTTTCTCCCTTCAGGAGGCTGAGTGCCTATGGGAACTCAACACTGCAGCAATTTCAGAATTGGTCAAAACAAAGAACAAACAGAAAATCTTTTTTTTCTGCCTTTTGAAAATATTTTGTAGGTCTGTTTTGTTCTGGAATGACATGATAAGATCATGAAAAATTTTGCTTAAAAAAAACATGGAAAAATTATTGAGCTGAAAGAGTCATATCCATCAAATATTTTAATTTTTATTACTATAAAGATGTTTTGTAAATACTGGCTATTCTAACTAAACTGAAAAGACTGGATTAGTTTTCAAAGCAATAGAAAAAAAATATTAGTTAGAGGTTTTCCATTTACAATTCGTTGGAACAAGGTAGTCTGACAATTTTGAAACGGTGTTAAAATATTTTTTGACATAAACCTGATGAAACCTGGCCCTAAACTCCTGTGTGGGCTGAATTTTGAAGAACTTGAACTTTTCAGATAAGAAACACAAAAGCATTAAAAAATCCCCTGAAGTAAAACATTTTGCTGCAAAACTGCTGGAGTGATTGCACTGCTTCTGAGAAAGAGGAGTATGAATCCCACCCTTGCTGCCCACAGCTGAGCCACGGCAGCAGCTCTCGGGTCCAGCCTCTTGTCTCCACGTCGAGGCAGTTTGAAAGGGCTCCCCACCCGGGGCACAGGCAGCAGGTGCTGTTACTGTTTTGGGTTTTGCACAGGAGAGTAAGGCCAAATGTTTCTGCTTGACAACACAAATAACCCTGGGCACTGGTGCTCCTGCATTTCCCTCACTGAAGGCCGTGGGCACCTGCGCCCCTCGCAGTGCAGGGGAGGGGATGGAGGTGTCTCATGCAGTTTGCCTTGCGTCTGCTGCAGAGAGGAGGTGACAGGAGGCAGGTGTCTGGGTCATTGCTGTCAAAATAGCCCCTCTTCACAAGTGCACTCTGTACAGAAAATTGCATTGGTTTTATTATTCTCACAAGAGCAGGGCTGTGTGTTTCCATACCACCATGAGGGGTGAACTTGTGTTTGCCCCACAATAGGCAGAAAGTCAGCAACACAAATCTCTTCCTGGGCAGGAAGCAACAGGTGAGAATGTGGCTATTTTGGGGCAACTAACCCCTTATACAGCCAGGCTTCAATACAACATCTCCTGCAAAAACTCAAAGCATTGTGTTAACGTGAGCAGCCTGATGGAGAGATACCCAGATCCCTCGCCTTTGCTCTCAGGGTCTTTCCACCAAAAGCTGAAAACCCATTTTATATTAAAGGTTCTACATAGCTACGAGGAGGCTCAGTGGGACTCAATTTTTCTTCGTGAAATATCAGTAGAGACAGCTTTTTTGCATGCTCTCTCCTGCTCCTGCAGCAATGGCTATGATTTCTTATCAGCTCTGGGTGCTTCAAGCAGCCCCGGCTGAGCACCAGGGAGGTGCCAGCATTAAAGAGGGGGCAGTGTGGGCCCTGACACCAGGGTGGAGAGCAGGAATGGTAACTGGTAGTAAAAGCTGACAACCATAAATTAATGTTGCTTTTATGTATCAGCTCTCAGTAAGAATAAACCTTGAATCCTACCAGGCATAGCTGTAAAATTGCATGGATCTTGCTTTGATCGCCAGCTGAGCACCCTGAGCTCTCTGCTGGAGGATGGCACAGTGCCTGTCTGTCTCATTTAACAAAAAGTGGAGATAATGTGAATTCAACACTCTAGGAAAGGGTGTTGGCACTGTCCAAATGTGAGCTGCCCCAGGGAACAGCCCTGTACAGGAGCATTCCCAGTTGTTTAATGTGGCCTGCTATGTCCTGCCTCTCCTGTTCTGGGATGGAAGAGCCTGTTCAGGCTCACCCGTCCTCTCCTGCCTGTGTTCTTCCTCCTGAGCTGTGCAAGCCCTCTGAAGAATGGCTGGGACACCCATCTTTTCCTTAAGCCTGAAGATATGAAATGAATCATGCAATGTGTGTGATCACCGAGGCTGTTGTGCAAGATCCGGATAAATGTGAAAGCTCCTGAAAAAGCAGGAGGCTTTTCTGCAAGAGAAAAGTACAAATCCTAGGACAGAGGGGGCTGTCTAGAAAGTGTTCCAGCTCCATTTATCCAGTTCTCTATGTGCAGATCACTTGATCACAGCTCAGATATTCTTTGTAGGGTGAAACATCAGAAACACAGCCCTGCAGCAGGACAAAAGAGTCTCCAGTGTGGGGTGGGAAAACTTTAAAAATTCAGAAAAATTCCAGCTGCTGAATCAAGAGGAGACATGCAATGGCACCAGATAAGCAGCAGTCACAATCTACCCGATAATGACCCTGACTAGAGCAGGTTCCCTTTACCTTTAAAAAACAAAACAAGGCTGCTGCTACAGCCAAGCACTTAAAAGTGCATTTCATAAACATAGAATTTTTAATACAAGCCATCCCACCATTAATAACAGTCTGCCAGCATTACAAAGTGCACAGCATATACATGGTTTTGCCAGTTTTGAAACATCAGCTAATTTAGTTTTAATCTGCTGTAGAGCTAGAAATAGTCCCTGTAAGGATGACACTGTTTTGCATTCGGTGCGTTTCTTGAGATGAGAAAACCAGCAAGCATTAATTTAAAGTGATTAATTCAGTAACATGCAAATGTGAAGGCTGTGTGGAAGCAACAGATCACATGCTGCAGAACCAGAGTTCGGTTCCTTGGCTCCCCTGGGCCCATCACCCCAGAGCAAACCTGCTGCACACAGGGAGAGAGAACACAGTCTGAAGGAAAGGTGCTGACACCAAGGGGGGATCCAGGATGGGGTTTGGGCTGGGTGATAGAAACCCATCCAGGAGGGTGCTGGGCAGTGAGCTGGACACAGGCCTGGCCAGGTGGGACACAGAGGTCCAGGGACTCCATGCACAAGGGGCCTGAAATGAATCCTACCCAAACAGAATCCTCCTTGTGGGAGGAAGGCAGAGTGACCTGGCCCTGCTGCGTCCATTGCATATCGAACGTGACTCTCAGCCATCTGTGACATTGTCACAGGACTTGACAGTGCCAAAGAGTTCTTAAAAGACAGGAAACAGCCCAAGGAGAGGGGCCTTTCCACAGCCCTCATAATTTGCTGGAGAATGGTCAAGGGGCCTACGTGATCTCTGCCCTGGTGAATGGGGCAGCAGTAGATTCAAGCCCAGCACAAATTGGTCTCATTACTGTTTGTTCCCCAGGCTCAGGATGACTTTTGGGAAGGTGGCAGCCGTTAAGTCTCTTCCACCCACTGGGGACCCCCTCCACCCTGGCTTCAATAAAGAAACCACTGCAGTGATTTGCCCTCCACTTCTGAGTACCAAACCTTGGCTGGGTCTGTAACACACACATTGCAGCTGGCAAAGACAAACTGAGTCATTAAGAAAATAAAAACAGCGAGCGTATAGAGAAACATGAAAAAATGACCCTGGGATGCATTCACATTTTTTGCATTTGCTGGGATAAAACCTTGAGTCTATAATATTAAATCAGAATGTCAAAGAGATAGCTTATGCTAATTTAATTAAAGGCAGCATCCTGGCGCACACGGGTAAGGAGCTGAATTAATATTGTGCACCACCCACTAATTTTGCCTGCCGTGGGTATGCTAAAGCTGGGTTGTCCTGATGTGCTCTTGTCTTTTTTTTTCTGGACAGGATGAGTATATCCCTGCTCACACACAGTCTACCAAAATTAGTCAAGTCGAATTTAACAGTCTTAAGTCCCAAAGCTGACGAAATCTGTGATAATTGCACCTTTAGGCACCTGGGCACTAATTTATCCACTTGTGCTAGAGAAGTGGGAGACCTTGCCTGCCCTTGCTTCCTGTCAGGAGAAAAAGAGAGAGGTTTCTCTGGGAAGTCTGAAGTTAAGTACTGTGAACTCCCACCCGCTGTCCCTTTCCCTAAGTATGAAACAGGATTGAACCCTTCTGGGAAAGATACCAACTTGTTAATGGAGTCTGAGACATCAGAAAGGTACTGTAAGCCTTCAGCTTCACGCTTCACATGTCTATATCCTAATTTTGCTTTGGGCATATTCTCTTCCTTCATGTGTGTGGGAAAATCATCCTTCAAGAGCCACAGTCGGGTGTGATTTTGGAAAGTTTGACCTTTACCTAGGTGCCAAAACAGAGCTTCACTAGGGGGGTGGCAGGGCCAGGGGGTGGTGAGCTCTGTCTGCATTTGGGTGCAGAGGCACATCCAGCCACTGCTCTCCTCCCTTCCAGTCCTGTCCTCCACTCCTGGCAGTTACAAATTAGCGTGGGTGTCCCTGCTATTTGTACAAACACAGACACATCTTAAATCTGCAAAGCAGGAACAAATACCTCACATCCTTATATGCTGGACCTTATCAAAAGCTGGGTGAGGCTTTAGGAAATGGCCTCTGGGTGCAACTCAAACCTCATCCAAGCCAATGGGAAACTTTTAGTGGACCTCAAAGGGATATGGATCAAATGGATCCTCGTCCCAGGGTTGGATGCAGAAAAGAGTTTATGGCTTCTTTGAGAAATACACTGCAATGTGCTGAACTTGCAGAATGTGTTGCAGTCCCTCAAAGTTTCTTCGTAGCACCAAAGTTGCTGGACAGCTTCTGAACCATCAGTGCCTCACTGCTCCCACTTTGGCATGGTACTGCTTGTGAAACAAACCTATTTTTCTTTCCCAGCCTGGGTTGTGAAAATGGACAACAGGCAATTAAAACATTGCTGTGTAAAACTTGGTCTCAATCCATAATACTGATTTCATATTTGGATCTTCTTGCAAGGAGCTTGTTGAATGCTTTTGCCCTCTGCAAATCAGGCAAAGAGCTTGAGTCCATTGCAAATGGAGCTACTTGGGGCTGAACCTGTAGAGTAATTTGAGCCCATCAGAGTCAGAGGCAGTGTGTCTGTCAGCTCCCTTTAGCAGGGCAGGGGCATTCCTCCAAAGTGCTTGGTGGTTAAGGGTGCCAAGAAAGTGGAGTTTCACTACTAACTGTGAGAATTGTGGAGGGAAGTGCATCTCTGAGGGTATGAGGATTGCCTTGCTGGGGAATAAGACTGTCATTATAAGCTGGACTGGGAGTAGTTTTGATGAGAAGAAAGTAAAATAGGAATAAATTGCAGTATAAAGTTTCCTCTTAGTGCTCTTTTTCCAGGCAGAGGAAGCACTAAGCATGAGTGCACTGAAAGACTGCAGTAATACCTTCTGCTGATAAGTAATAAGAAGAGCAAAGCATTCTCAGGTTGGCACCTTACATCCTCTCTGCTGGGCTAAAAATGGCTTAGGGATGGGTAAGTGCTTTTGCAAAGGGAACTGCTTGTGTGCAGAGATCTGTGTTCTGCAGCAGATTTCGTCACAAGGCCAGTTCTGCCCATTAGCTGTGAACATCCTGAAAAGAGCTATTGTGGAGCAAAGTATCCAGTCCCACATGAGGGGCTGAGACTGAGCTCTTAGACAGTCCAGGTGTCAGTGAGAATGAGGGGTCATTGCCACCATCAGGGATATCGAGATGGGGCCTTTCTGGAGCCTGTCACTGCTGGAACACAGCAGCTCCATCTGTGTGATCTGTAGAAGAGATGTTTCAGAGTTTCCTGAGCTGCCATCCTCCCTGGTTTATAGAACACCTTGCTGCTGCCCTATGGCACCGGCAGAAAGCTGGCACACTGCCCCTACAAAAGGTGCAGCAGCAAACACCTGTATTCAGCAAATGCGAGGACTTTTATTTTTCCATCAAAGCTGAGCTACTCAGATGATAAACACCTGTTAGGAGAGCTGGAAGAAGCTAATATGGCAAACCAGGAACGAAATCTGAAATACTTGGGACTTGGATTTGCACTTAGTTCTTAAGCAACTTAATAACTTACTTGTCTGAGGAGTATGTAATCTCAGACCCCCAGAGGAGTTGGAAGGACTTCTCTCACCCCTCGAAATTTCCTGCTGGCTACCCGGTATTCTTTTATCATCACACTTTAAAGTGAAAACACTCTACATTATTCTCTATGAACTGTATTGCAGAACACGACTGGGAATGACCTGAATAGGAAGGTCTGACAGATTGCTTTTTCTAAAGGCTCTTCAGGGAAAAAAACACACATGACCCTCAGCGAAATTATACCTGTGTTAAAGTAGTGTATTGCCACTGCTATTGACAGCTTTGCACCTGGCTAAATGAGTGTGAAAGAAGGATTGGGACCAGCATCACATTATTTTCCACTTAGCAGAATTGCTATGGTCTCCACTAAGCCCAGGGGAGTTTAGAAAAACCTCCTTGGTTCTGACCTCCTTCCCCCAGGTTTGACAGGTCATTAGAGATGGTGAATCATCCATATCTTCAATACAGTGATTTGGGGCACTTAGAATGTAAATAGTGTTCTAAATAAGAATTCATTATTTCGGACTACATCAGTGGGAATGTGCTGTAGATGATTTGTGAGAAAAGTATTTGAAAATAAATTGTTGGGTATGAGCTGCTGAACTCATGAAAATTGCTGTTGGTCCATCCTCTGCCCACTGCACTAAGATCATTCATCCTTTCCCCATTCCGCCTTTTCTTCCTGTGTGGGAATTTGGGATTTGTGTTTGTGTCCCTGTTGAGGAAAGGACTTATAGATTCATTTCCCTAAGGCTGGGAGGGAACAGTGTTTTCTATTCATGAAGGTTCTGATTATTTGGCAGCCTGAAGACCTGAGTGCAGCCAGTGCCTGAGTTTGTGTTTGGGTTGTGACCTGCTGATCCCCTCCCTGCTCTGAGGTGGAGGAAAAGGTGCTGAGGGCCACACTGCCACCTGCACTACTGTAGGAGCCAGCAATCCTGTGGCCCTGGACATGGGCAGTATCTGCACTGTCCGGGTACTTTGCTGCCTGCCCCAGAGCGCTGGGCACCACCACGGGGTCAGATCCCACACAGCCACGGATGAAAAACCCATCTTAAAATAATAGAATCATAAAACTGTTTAGGTTGGAGAAAATCTCTAAGATCATTGAGTCCAGCCATTTAGCCTTCACTGCCAAGACCACCACTAAGCCATGTCCCCAGTCACCGCATCTACGCTTCTTTTAAACACCTCCAGGGATGGTGACTCCACCACTTCCCAGGGCTCCTATTCCAATTCCTCACCACCCTTTTGGTAGAGAATTTTTTCCTAATATCCAATCTAAATCTTGCCTGGTGCAACCTGAGGCTGTTTCCTCTCATCCTGGGAGAAGAGGCTGACCTTCATCTGGCTACGCCCTCCTTTCAGGGAGTTGTAGAGATTGACAGGGTCTCTCCTGAGCCTCCTTTCCTCCAGGCTGAGCACCCCAAGCTCCCTCAGCTACTCCTCATATGAAGTGTGCTGTAGACCCTTCACCATCTTCACTGTCCTCTGCACACTCTAGCACCTCAGTGCTCTTCTAGAGCTGAAAACAAATACAAAACAGAAAATAGAGAACTTAGTCCAGTGTTGCTGGGCTGGACCGGGGGTGGAAGCTCATCCCGGGCAGGGTGCGGGGTGCCCGGGGCTGTGCGGGGTTGGAAGCTCATCCCGGGCCAGCGGGGCAGCTCCGGGCAGGGGAAGCGCAGGAGCATCCCCCTCTCTGCTCCGGCTCCGGCTCCGCTTGCCATCGGCAGAGGGACCCCTCGCACCGGCCATGCGGAGCTGCCGGCCGGGGACGCATCGCCCGTGCCCGGCGGGAGCGAGCCAGTGCGGGAAAGACCTGCGGACGATGGAAAAACAGGTGAGGAGGAAAGGAAACAGCGAATGATCAAGTTTTCCCGGTCACCTGCTGTTTTTTTTTCCAGCAGTTTTTGTTGACAGAGTGTTTGAAATTATGAAGGGAGATTAGTCTTTGTAAAACTAAGGTCTGCTGCTATGAAGCTTGTTCTGGAAGTCTTAATCATGATTTTGTGGGCCCTAAGACACAAGTAGGGAGTGATTGTGGGTTTAGGTGGATGCAGGGTGCAGTCCTCTTTGCCTGGAGAACAACATTTTCCTGCTATGCTGGTGCCTCAGTGAGTGTCATACCCATCTCCATCCACTCCCTCCAAAAAAAAAAAAAAAGGAAGAAATGTCCCATTGATGTCCTGGAAGTAATAAATAGAACCATAGAATCATTAAGGCTGGAAAAGATGAAAAGATCTCTAAGATCATTGAGTCCAACCATTATCCTAAATTAGCAATAGGAAAAAAACAACAGAGCAATCAAAGGGCATCTGCTGTGTCCTAAGAAACTGCTGGGTTTCACTATGCTAAAAACTGCAATTATTAATATAACAGATAATGGGCTTGATTTGAAACCTTTAGTATAGTCAGCTGGAGCATTTCTTTTCACCCCATCAAGGCTAAAATAAGAGTTTTGCACTTGCAGAGAACAGTTATTTCTTACAGGGAGTGCAGCTCCTGGGTTTGAAGGAGAGCACAAACTCCCCAGCTTCAGCTGTCTGAGAATGGCCCTTTGGAGAGGAGTTTGCTGTGCAGCCTGAGGGCCGTGTGCTCAGGCTGCTCCAAGAGCTCCCTGGGTACCCCTATGAATTCTGCTTCTGAAAATGCTTCAGAAAGTTCTTGTCTTTCCATTGTCCTTCAGAAACTGCCAGTTGGAGAGGGAAGAATTTTAAATGCATTGATCAAGATCTTTTCAGGAAGCCAAACACTTTTTTTCAGTTTGTCACTCTTTCTTTTTGCGAAGGATTTCCTTTCTTTTGTAATTACCAGCTGCAGTGTTGCAGGTGTGCCTAGGAAATGCCAAATACAGGTAGGCAGGTAAAACCTGAAGCTTTAAACCCAGCTGAAGTGGAAGGATGGGTCACTGCCCTGGCTGCTTGAGTCATCTGTATTCATCTGTGCTACAGTAATCCTTCCTGCAAAGCCAGCCACATGCCTTCGGTACAGCTGCGTGACTAATCCTTAAGTAATCGTTTATTTGGGGAATGTCACCTCTGGGTGTGCAATTTATTGGTCCATAACAGTACATTTTGAAGGGAGCAGGTTGAAATAATCTAATTACCATTTCCTGAAGGGGGATAGGACCCCTTTCCCTTTTCTCCTTGTCCCCAGCAGAGTACAAAGAGTACATGGTGTGCATGTGAAGAGATGGCAATCGGAGTTTCAAGGAGATGAGGGGTGTCTGAAGGCTGATTGCAGTGTGAAGGACAGACCTGGGAGGAAACACAGGGAAACACAGTGTGGGAAAAGCTGCTTTGCCAGGCTGCTGGAGCTGCCGGCTGTACAGCAGCGGGGTCCCAGAGTGCTTTTTGAAGACGTGGTGGGAGCCAGAACACTGTGCCTTGCTGTGGGATGCTCTGTGGCTGGAGCACACCTGGCCTTCTCTGTCTGAGGCCACATCGTGGCCACGCTGTGTATGCATGTTTGTGTATGCAGCACAAGCATTTCTACCTCTCTCGAAATGTCCAGGTCATGACCCCCCAGGTGGAGAGTTCTCTGGTGCTGGTTCCTCAAGAGCTTTGGTGTCCTGGAGGAGTTGGTTGGGTCTGGCTGTGTCTCTCCTATTACAAGCTGGTATGTTGGGAAGGTCACAGCACAGCCAGTTTGTCTCTCAGGGCGCTAGGAAGTCTGACAGCTAGGAAGGATGTTGTACCTGGAGCCAAACCCCATCCCAGCAACTCCCATGGAGTGGAGAACTTTCCTTCTCAAAGGCTGGATCCTGAACATAATGCTCTAGCTTTCATGTACTGCTTAACACCAGTGGAAAGATTTTCAGTTCAAATTCCTCCTGGTTGTTTTTTTTATTTTTTTATTTTTTATTTTTTTTACTTCGTGTCTTTTTTCTCCTCTTATAAGACAACTTAGGAACTTATCAGCTTGAAGAGGAGGGTGCTGGCAGTCCCTGGGGCTGATTCCTTGCTCTGGCCTGGATCCCAAGACATGATTTGAGTTGTTGATGGAACTCAGGGAAAATCCAGCCCATTGTAGGACTGGTTGCTATGACATTTTTTAGATCAACATATCAGGAGCTATTGGTGCAAGTGTAACCTACATTCTGCTTTGTGTCTGATTAAAGCCTTTTTGACAGGAACTCTATGTATTTGACATGAATATAGATGACTTGGGCTTCACAAACCAGAAAAATCTCTATTTACCCAGTGGTGGTAAAGTATAACTCCTATGGGACAGCTTTGGGGTCCTTATGCCTTTTGAGGGATAAGTTAAAAATAAAGCTATTATCTATTCATCTGTTGCTTCCTTTGGCAATAATATTCATCGCTTATATTTTAGCATAGTAGGGAAGAATTTTTAGGTGAGAATTTTATCTGAAAAGTCTGAGGAAATGCTTCTACATAAACTGATTCCCACAAAATTAAGAGTGGGCTGTTTTTTCCCCTCTAGTGTAAGATAAAGAGAAAAAAAATGGGCACTTCCAGACGAGGCTGAAGGTATGTTTCTGCCCTGCTCACTAAAACCTGGAGGTGGTCAGTGGGCCATTGGTCAGTTGTCTCAGGGGCATTATATGTAAGACAACTTTGCTGATTTTCAGTGAACCTCCTTAACACTGCTGCAGTGAAGGAAAAAATAGCTGGTTCAAATGAGGACCAAATCTGGATGTCTGGTTCCAAGAGGACTTTCAAGGCAATGCAAATGTTTCTTAAGGCTATTTTTTTGCATTCTAGTTCAAACTGCTGTCTAATCCTGTGTAGCATCTGGTGCTTCAGAGGAAGGAAGGGAAGAATGAAATGAAACCTCCCTGTAGACCCAGAGCATTCAAGTAAACTGCAGTTTTCCTTGTCTTAAAACAAGATCAACAATCATTAAAAGGACAACAGACAGAAGAAGGGCGCGGGGCTGTGACCATTTCCATGAAGTTATCAATATGTCCCTAGGCATGAAATCTTCATTTTCAGTACTTCCCACTTAAAAAACCAGCTCAGTGGGGTCATCATGAGGTCACTGACATTACGTGCATTGGTCACTTTTCCCAGCTGATGCTATTACCTACTTTGACGTTGCCCTTTGGCTTGCCTTTGGCACTTGAACTGTATTAACCCCTGGCGATGTGAATCAGTGTGCAGGACTGACAGACCCACGGCCACTCAGGCTAGCTGGAGACGTGCCAAGCAAATAATCAAAGCTCCTAATGAGGCTGCATAATGCTGGGGGCTTGCGGGGAACTTTCTTGCGTTGTGGTTGTGTCACAGTTATTTGAGAAAAAGAGGAAAAACACAATGTTTTTACAGCAGAGAGAAAATCCAACTAGAATGTTTTAAGTCAAGTGATGAGCAGCTATGGTGCTGTTTAGATTTTCTTGCCACATGGCTTATGATGTTTATTATTTATGATAGCACTGTTGAAGCTGCAGTGGTAGGAAAAAAAGAGCAGAAAGATTTTTAGAAGTAAAATACTTTAAAGAAGTTGTAAAGAAGCGTTGTGTTCTATCTAAACCCACCGTTTTTTCATTGTTTTCACATACATGTTCACATCTGCAGAGTGATTGTGCAAACTGCAAGCAGATCATCTGCTTTTTTTGGCTAGAATGATTCCTCAATATAGCATTTAAAAGCTATAGGCTTATCGCCTCCAGGAATTTCCATGTATTAAAACATCAGTTATCAGCTGGAACTTGTGGTAGCCTATTGATTACCAGGTCCACTGAGGATAATGCTGCTTCTGCACTTCAGATTTACCAGGAGAGTGGAAAGAAAGGAGATGCAGAGCTCACATGCAGCACTGGGAACAAATCGTAGCAATCCTCAGTAACCTTCACCATTGGAACCTGCTGTCCATTTTGTGGAGGGCTGACATGGTCAGGCCTTGCTACAAGAAACTGCCCTTGAGCACATCTTTCCTCATCTGGCCCTGCCTGTCCTCAGTTTTGTGCAGTCTTGCTGTGAGTCATGGCCAGGGGAGGAGGAGAGAGGAAGAAGCTTGTCCTTTTCTGCCCTGTGCTGGAACATGTATTTTCAGCCTCTCGGTCTCTCTGCCCACCCAGAAATAAAGTGGAGAGGGAAAACCTGATTTGATAGAAGCAACTGGAAGAGTTTGCCAGGTAAAAGCCTGTAGAATAGCAGGCACACTTCACCAGTTCTCTGCAGGAACTTCTCATGACATTTCGAGTATTTCTGAGAATTCTCTCCTCTCCATCTTTCTAAATGCTGAGTTTGGAATTTTTCAGCCCTGCTTAAGAAAACCCCAAACAATCAGATGTGCTACATGGTCTCTGCTCTCAGCCTCCTTAATTTGGCAGAATTTTGATCCAGTCACAAGGACCATGACCCTCCTCACCCACCCTGCTGGGAGCCTGCCAGTGCCGTGACTTGTAAATCCACCTTGGTGCCTCCATGTATTGGGAGGGATGGAGGACACAGCACATGGGACATCCTTGTCCCTCCCAGCCCTGGGTACCATTTTGCCTGGCTGATCCAGGGTGTGTTGCCTTTGGGAACGGCTTGCAGGGCCCAGACAAGCGAGGCACAGCTACCAATCTCTTTAAAATCCTCAGGCACCTTATCCAGAAGTCAATTAATTATGCCACAGCCTCAAAATCATTAGTCAGCAGTGGCCATTTTTTTTTTCAATTACGGGGTTTAAGAGATTACTGTGAGTCATTACCCTGAGGTATTAATAGCTGCATTGCTTCTGGAACGGTTCAGGTACGGAGGTGGGGCAGCAGCTGCACCCAGGGCAGAGGGAGCTGGGAGCACCTGGGGAGTTCCTGAGCAGAACTGGAAGGAAAACGTGCCCTTGTGTTAAAAATCCAACTCTTTCCACAAGCTTTTCACTTTGTCTCTCAAGGGGTCAATTAAAGCTTCATGGTCTTTCCTGCCACACTGGCAAAAAAAGATCTTCATCTCCCCTTCCTTTGATTAACTGTGTTGTTATAAACAGACGATGCAGCACAAGCGAGGGAAACTAATATGCCTTCCCCCCAGCCAAGGTCCTTGTAAATGAATCCATTAATTTGAACCAGGGCACCCCTGTGCTTGAAAAGGTGTGAAGCTGGCACACAGCTAAAATCCTGCTGAAGTCTGGGTGCTGTGGGGACAAGTGGCCTCAGATACGGGAAGCCACCCCTGCACTCACAGACTTCACACATGCGCCTGGGCGTGAGCTTGCTGAACTGGTTTGCTGCAGATTCTTCCCCCAGTTTGGCCTCTTAGCTCCACAAAAAAAGATGCTCAGAGCAGGCATTTAAATTTTTATGAAGTGCTTGCTTTATTATCTTAATAAATCCTTGTTTGGTTTGCAGAATGCATTCCCATTGAAGTTAAGAGTTTATATGAAAATTAAAACGGCACTGTATCTTCTTAATTAGACAAATGTATAGATAAAAAGAAACAAATGTCAGCTGGCAGTGGAATTTAGCTTTGCTGGGAGGGCTATTTTATATTTCTCTCTCAAGATGCTTGCAGAAGTTAATGCTGGTCCTGCAGGCATTCAAAGGGACAGCACAACTGCCCCTTATCAGTAGGCAAAACACAGGCACAGTCCGTTCTTTTGTGTTGTGACTCTCATCTGTGCTGAATTATTTACTACAAAAATAAGTTACATAATTTTTATCACATAAAAATTAAACATATTTCATTTTCACAGGTGAACAGCCGAGGCTGAGCCCATGAAACCTTTGCTCTGGCACATTATTTAAGGTGCAGTAACTTACAGGCTTAATTGGCGAAAAATGGTAGGAGAATATTGATCAATTAATTTTTTATTCAGATTGTTTTTGGCTTTCAGAAGTAAGACATTTAAGAAGGAGGTCATAATTACTTCTTATATCTCCTAAAGCCTCCAGCTGTAAATCAAGGGGAGTCATCTGATGTTTTCTGTAAGAGAGCTTTTCATTTTTTTGAAAGACACAGGAAGCAAAATAAAGCTGAATTGTGGAAAGTTTTGTTCTAGCTCAGAGCCGGCTGCAGGGTGGATCTCAGGCTGCATTTGCTCTCTTAGCTACGCATGCCAGAAGAATATCTGATTTTTAGAATGGAATATAGTGGGAGAAGCTACTGGGTTATAATGTAAATTCTTGCAGTTACTGGCTCTGAAGTCCAGAGTTTTAGTAATGGGTTTTGTTCCATGTAATAAGTTGGAATAAATGCTATTTTTAAGCAGGTCTAGTGCAGCAGAGATGGGCCTGGCTACAGGGCTCCTCATCTTCTTTCTTGGGAGGAGGTGGATGGAAACTTGTCAGGAGACATCAGTCTAGGGATGTCTCACCAAATGGTTCTGAGACCCTTGGTGTTTTACAAGGAGAGCCCTGGCTTCATAACCCTGCCCTGAAACCTGAAGAGACACGGCAAAGCTGTCACTGCAGTGGCTGAAATAGGGGTAGAAAACAGAACAAAAATGTAATACAAGGTTTAAAGATATCTTCTTAAAGCAGATTAGATACTTTCTGTTTACTGTACAGTTTAAAACACCACTGTCAATGAACTCTGCTTAAAAGGTTTTTCCTCTTAACTTCTTGTCCTTTTAAAACTTTTCAAATTAGGGAATTTGTCCTGCTTCTAAAGGGAATATAGCAGACTTGAAGAGACTTTCACACTTACAGAATGAAACCAAGACCATCAAAACGAAATCCTTGATTGGGGCAGTGTTTTCTGTCTAGCAGAAGTCTCAGGCAGAAAATTTAATGCAGTCCTGGTACTGGCAGGGTGAGAGGAGACTGCAAACGTCACTGTGCCATGAGGTGCGCTGGTAAATCATCAGCTTGTGGGAACTGGGGCCAATTCCACAAGCACTGCGAGTCTGTGGGCAGGAGTCACCAATCTGCCAGGCCTGGGCGACCCTTGCTCTGATGATGAGTTCTGTCCCTGCCGAGAGGTGAGCGGGGGCTGTGGCTGCTGTGCAGGATGTGCTGCTGGGCTGGGATGGGCACTGGGGAGCTTTGTGCTGTGCACTGGGGAGCTCTGTGCTGTGCAGGACGTGCTGCAGGCTGGGATGTGCACTGGGGAGCTTTGTGCTCCAGGATGTTTTTGCAGAACAGCCCACCTCAAATTTTTAAACATTGAGCTGTAACCCCTTGAACTGGGGGTGGGCAGGAACTGAATGTATTGTTGCTTGGGTTATCTGACCTTCATCTCCCCTGGGAAAGGCAGGGTAGGAGCAGCAGGCTTCCTGGGGAGAGCAGCCTTT
Source organism: Bombycilla garrulus (assembly GCA_013400315.1). Classification (NCBI taxonomy): domain Eukaryota; kingdom Metazoa; phylum Chordata; class Aves; order Passeriformes; family Bombycillidae; genus Bombycilla; species Bombycilla garrulus. Next base: position 920,876 of record VXBU01008654.1, on the reverse strand, counting down.
TGGGGGAGAGATCCTCTCCTAAGCACACAGCAGCCATCATCAGTTTTGTTGCAAGTGTATCTTCCAAATGGGGAGATCAATTCTGAATATTTTATGGCTTTAATTACACCACCCTGCATGTGACACAGAGAATGGGTTATTAGGCTGCTGGATGCTAATTTCCTTCTAGGATGAGAGCTTTTTTTTCCTCCTGCTTTTCCTGCTTTAGATAGCAAAATATTGTATGCAAGGAGGCAAAAATTCATGGCTGCATTGAGCTAGCAGTTAGGCTTAAAACAAGAGCTGGCAGAGCAAAAGGTCTCCACTCTTTTCCAATATGACTCAATAGCTGAGTTATTAGCAGCATATGGATTTCAAAGGGCAGGGAAGGAATTATTTATCACAAAGTCATTCATATCTGCTGCCAGAGAGATTCTTCTGCAGTTCAATCAAAAAGTCCCTGTGTTTTGATCTACCACCCACGACACATGGATGGTGCTCAAGTGGGAATAATCCAGACCAGGGGTGCTGCCTGGCCCTTCCATATCTGGTTCAAAGAAAGAGACCAAGCTGGCTGCTGCCAGGTGCCACCAGACTCACTCTTAGCAAGCACAGTCAAAGCCTAAATGTGGGAGCTACATGTAGGGCTGTTTCTACCAGTGAAACAACAGCAGTGATTTCTCAGACAGGAGTAGCAGCTTTCTCAGACAGGGTCTGGACTCTCTCTTCATGCTATCTCAGCTCACCTGCAGTCAGGCCAGTCTGTCTATGCAGGGTCAGCAAGCCCTTGAAAAGCCATGTCTGAGGAAACAATCACGAGACACTGTGAGCTCAAATCAGAGCTCTGATGAAGTTTGTTTTTTCCCATCTGAGCCATCTGTCTGCGTCTCCCCTGGTATCTTTTACCAGATCTTTCAAAGCCATTTATTTTGACAGTCTGCATGATGACATGATATAGCAGAGGCTGTCTGCTCCAGCAAGTAATGACTTCGGATATTTTGCTTTGCATATGGGTGCAAAGGCCAGTGCTCTCAGGTTGGCTAGGGTGGCCTATCATCACTCCAAATCTCATAAATGAAACAGGACTGAATCATATGTTGCAATCTTTGAGCCTCCAAGGCTTCCGTGGAGAGAAAATGCATAGTCATGTACTAAACCCTACTTCCTAAGACCCTCTGTTATCTCCCCGTAACACTATTGGCTACATTCCAGATGTCCTAAGACTATAGGTCAAATCACCAAGACCTCAGACTATTGGCTAGTTATCCCAATCCTACCTAATCCTATAAAAACCCCTACTTCTGCCCACTTCAGCAGAAGACGCCGTTCCTGGACCCTTTCGCGGAACCCCCATTAAAGACTTCGTGGAATGCGCCGCTCGGCTCTTCTCGTCTCTTCACCCCTGAGCTAGCAGAGCGACTACCTGGCAAGCTGCGAGCTGAATATCACTGAGAGCTGAAATCACTAAAAGAGCTGAACCGCCTGATAGCCTCAGGCTGAGCTTGCCAGGATAGTCCGTGGCTAGGGCGTAGCCGCTCCTGGGACCGAGACTGGGACCTCGCAGTCCGGGCAATCTAAAGTGGTACCGGGGGTCTGACTGCCACCCAGGCAGGCCACCTGGGCAAGGCGGGCAACCCCCGGTCACCGTTTTAATCATAGAATCAGCAATTGTTTAGATTGAAGAAGACCTCTAAGATCATCATGTCCAACCATTAACCCTGCACTGCCAGGTCCACAACTCACTTGTCCCTCAGTGCCACATCTACGTGTCTTTTAAATACCTCCAGGGCTGCTGACTCCACCATTTCCCTTGGCAGCCTGTTCCAGTGCCTGACAACCCTTTTTGTGGAGACCTTTTTCCTGATATGCAATCCAAACCTACCCTGATAATCTTAAGACCTTGTCCTATTGCTTGCTACCTGGGAGAAGGGGCCAGGCCAGACCTCACTACACCCTCCTTTTTCTGAGAGTTATAAGGTCTCTTCTGAATCTTCTTTTCTACAGGCTAAACAACCCCAGCTCCCTCAGCTGCTCCTTACAGGACTTGTGTTCCAGACCCTTTACCAGCTCTGTTGCCCTTCTCTGGACATGCTCCAGCACCTCGGTGTCTTTCTTGTTGAGAGGGGCCCAGAACTGAACCCAGCATTCAAGGTGTGGCCTCACTGGTGCCGGGCACAGGGGCCCAACCAATGTCCTGCTCCTGCTGGACACACCATTTCTGATACAGACCAGGTGCCTTTGGTCTTCTTGGCCACCTGGGCACTCTTGCCTTTTGTCCAGCTGCTGTTGACCAGCAGCTCCAGGTGCTTTTCCCCTGGGCAGATTTCCAGGCACTGTGTCCCAGCCTGTAGTGCTGTGTGGGGTTGTGTGACCCAGGCACAGGAAGGTTCCTTCACTTCCCTTTGTTGAACCTCATACAATTGGCCTTGTCCCACCAATCCAGCCTGTCCAGATTCCTCTAGGCTGACTTCATCTTAGCATCTTCCAAGGGAGTGGATGTGGTGATTGCAGGAACCATGTGATCTCTCCTGAGACGGAATTCCTGGTCCCAAACAGCCTGAGAGGAGCTATGCAAGCACATTTGTTCTGATATTTCCAGCTGTTAAAACATTCCCACACACCTCTGGACAACCAGGGGCTAGCTGGGGGATCCACCAGGGTTCCTAGAGCATGGTACCTGCTCCTGGAACACGTGTGAGTGCTTGAGCTGCCTTCCTGTCCACAGCAGGTTGTGCTGCAGTCCTGCTCTGTTTAAAAGGCCCATGTGCTGCCCTGGTAGAGGCTGTGCTTCAGAGGACAATGCTTTCAGGATTGAAGGAACTGGTTATGGCTGGAAAATAGCTCTCCTCAATTCCATCATTTATCAATGACACATTGCACTTATCTTCTTTGGGACTGGATTTATAGTCTGATAAAGTAAATGGCCGTCTCTTTGTTGACTTAAGAGGATTTTTGGGTTCACAGTTAAGACTTGATACAGTAAAAGTATACTGCCTTTACAAGTCAAGGAAAAATAACCCATATTAGACTAAATTTTACTTTCCTAAATAGTCTGCATTCTTGTTTTTTTGGCATTATTTCCCATAACCGCTATATTAAGATGTCTATTTTGTAATTGTGCAGAACAGATAGTTCTTTTCTTCTCCAAATAACTTTCAAATACATCTTTCAGTTGTGTTTTTTCTCTTCATCCAGCACAGCCGAAGTCTTAATGCACATCGACTTTCAGCAGATCAGCCTTTTTAAGACCTGCTTGACTTCTTTTGTGACTGTTCTTTTTGGGGCAAGGAAATGACACTTTTCTTATATCACCTCCCATAGCAGGGATTTCTGTAGAGTATGGAGTTTCTTTCCATTAGGCCTGTGTGTCCTCATAGACCCCTGTGAACACTGAAGGGTCTGTGTGTCAATCAGGTGTTTCTTATGCACATCTTTAAAATCCTCAGTCTTTTCCTCAGGAGTTCTTTACAATCTTGTGTGAATTAGCTATGCATTTGGAAGCTGAGCTAAAAAGCTTTTAGAAAGTAAATCTCTGACAGTTTGCAGTCTGATGTTCTAATCTTGGTTACAGTGTTGAGGGAGGGGGAATTCCAGAGTGTTAGCAGAACCTGGGAAGTCTTCTGAGAAGGAACCTGGGCCAGTCTCTTCCTCCCACCCTTCCTCTTGCCTCCAAAGAGCTTGCTCCTTTGGTGCCCATGAGAAAGCCATGATTATTATTGCTTACAAACAGGGTATCAAGATAACAGGGTGGTTTGGCAGCCTTCCTCATTCCCAGAATCATATAGTTTTTCTTTTTTGTCAAAAAGAAGATTGTCTCTCCCTGTAAGTCTTTCCCTCTCTTCATTGATCTCCTGTTGTGCTGCAGCCAGGGGAGAAGAACAGCTGCATTTGCATCAATAAAGACCATCTTCTCATATCCTGAAGATTTTCCCTTCCCAGCAGAAGAGATGATTTCCATCTATGCTTATCTTTAATCTCCTTCCATTGCCTATGATTTCTTTTGTGATTTCAGTAAGTGTCCCTTATGCTTATCTTGGAGAAATTGAGAAGAGCACGGAAAGATCCATGTGATGAGGAGGTGATGAGAAAGTGTGCTCTCAGAGGTACGTATCAGGTAGGGAAGAAATAATGATTGCAAGATATGTGAATACTATTGCTGTGGGGGTCAGATTTAAGGTTAATTAAATGTCTTCATTGTGCATTGTCTTCCCCTTAAGGTGTTTGAGAGCCTTCTAGGAGAACCATTAACTCTGAGCAGCCAAGGCTTTTAATGAATATTTTTATTGATTTTGCTTGCAACAGGTTTGCTCTTAACTTACCTCTATGTATTCCTCATGTATCTTGCCTTGAAACTATATTTAAATTTCCCCAATTCAATATTACTAACTGGTACATTTTAAATCATGTAAATATTCTTTCTTTTTTAAGAGAAAGCCATCAAAGTGCATATAGTCCTTTTTTCAGTCTTTCTACAAACAAGATATGAATAAAATATTCTGGAAATTACATGCAGATATCTAATGTGGCTCCTACTGAAATAGGCAATTAATCCATCTCCATATGAATTGCTTGGTGATATGCAAAAGTTTATATTTTAGCATTTCCTGCATTATACAGGATTTAAGAGTGAAAAGAACATTGCATCTAGATAAAGATCTGAAAATTGTTGGGTCTCTTGTTTATAACTCCTATGTTGCTGTGAAAGATTTAGGTGGATATTAAGTATGAGCATTCGTGATTAATTTCTTCTGTATGTATGAGCATTTCCTTTCAAAAATGCCTGTTTCTCATTTTGCATGAAAACTACTGTTTTGCTGCCATGGAAATGAGAAATTGTGAGAATTAATGGGATGATGAATCTCCATTGCTTGGAGACTTTCAATCAAGGCTGGCTGTCTTGAAGAGTTATTGTTCTCAGCGTAGGAGGAACTAGAGGAGGCAGTGACCTATGTCTTTCTTTAATGCCCTTTTCTGGCCCTAAAATGATGTCTCTGGTGCAAATTTCTTTTTTTGTACTCAGTCTATCCAGATCCCCTGGAGGTCTCAGCTCTTGCTGACAGTGCTGTGTGTGTCCTTAGGAATGCTCTTGATCTGATGTTGGCTTTTTAGATCTCACTTAGGACAATGCTATGGGTCTCCTCCATGATACTTTGGTTTTTCACTTTCTGCAAATCTTCAAGTAGCTGCATTCTGTGTTTAGGCTGTGGGACACATGACCTACACAGAGGTGTCCAGAGTCCTTATCACCGATTCTCCAGCCTGAGGATCCACCTGGAACATCCATGCTGCTCTCGGTGCCTATTCAAAAGACAAATAGGTTGGGGACAGGGAGAGGGAGGAGGAATTTTAAACTTTCTAGAGGTCTTGTGTTTTTTACCACTGTGTGTTACTTGTCTAAAAAAACCTCTCAGTTCTCTTCTGTATTTACAAAAGGAAATGTTCAGTTCTGCTCCTGTTCAAACAACCTATCAGCTCTGTGTTATAAAATACAACAGTACAGATCTGAGACCATTAGTTAAAGACATAAAGAATCATGCCCAAAGTTGTAAACATAAATTTCTGTGAATTATTTTTTATTGAAGTATGTTCAAGAGATTTGCATATAGATTAAACCCTAAATATACCAAATGTCAGTCTGTTTACATCCTGATGCCTTCGCGTTTCTGCTGTGAATGGATTGCATTCGGAGCTGGAGCATTCTCCTCATTGCCTCTCTGACTGAAATACTGCAGCAGTGAGGGTTACAAGGGATCCTCACAGGTCACAGACATGTTTGGAAGATCTTTGGTTTGTTAGGGCTTTGGGATGAACTTGTCAGAATTGTAATGTATGTTGCCTGGAAAGCTAATGAGTCTCCATTTGGAGACTTAGAACTGATTACAGGCTCAATTATTTCTCCTACCTGAACAGGTCAGTGCTTTGTTCATACTCCTATAAAAACAACAGCAGCAGCAACTCAGAGACTTCTCTTCATCAGAAGGAGATATTTTTTTGCTGAAAGCAGTTATTCCATGGACTTGTACCCCGTGCAGGCCAGTGTCCCTTTTTTTTTATTTTTAATTTTCTTTGTATTTTTTCCCTCTAAATTTCATTTCCTGGGCACTTTAAATGCCTCTTCCCTCAAGGTGATTTTGTAGTGGTTAGCGGTTCATCAGGAAGGATGTACAGATGATATCGATATCCTTGCCTGCATGGATGGGGCAGTCTAATCTAATAGCTGAGGCACCTGAGGGGTCAGAGCAGTGGGATAATGTGGAGTGATCACTTCTAACTAAAATGTGATAGCACTGAAGGAGAAAATAAAACTTTATGGGGCAAAAGAAGGTAAAAAGTGCATTTGAGTTGTTTGTACGATGATATAACAGCAGGAATATGCCCAGAAAACCTTGGTGACAGAGTCTGGCTGTCAAGGAAAAGGAGTTGAAATCTACCTTGTAGACTCACTATTTCCTCCTGCAATCCCCTTCTTTCACCTTTCTGTCTTCATCTGGAAAGGAAGAAATGATGTTATAATCTGACAAAGAAAGGTTGTGCACAGTGCCTGGCCTGTGTGAGGTCGGTGCTGTTTGGATCCCTGGGTCACAGGAGTGAGGTTGAGCAGAGGTGATCATGGCACCCTGACTATCTGGAGCGGCTCACTGCAGGATTTGTTAACCGGCGAGTTCCTAAAAATGTCTGATAACTCATTTATGAATTTCACTGGATGTGTTTAGTCCTCCATCAGTTTGAGGGCTTGCTTCTTATGGGCACTTTTATTTTGCAGAATACTGATTGTAGCATTTTTCTTCCTGTCCCTGTTGCTTTATTCCCACAAGCAGTAGCCAGCCTGTTCTGGTGACCAGGGTCCTCTCCAGTTCAACAGGGGTGGTGGAATATCATCACTTCTGTAATGAACGAGGCTGGGCCTATGTCAGCCTCTCTGCTGGAGGATCCCAAGATCACCAAACCATGGCAAGCTGCTAGGGTGACAGGCTGCAGTTAGCTGCTTCAGCCATGCAGGAAAAACTAGAAAATCTGTGTCAGATGGTGATGGTGGTGATGATGAGGGTATTAGGATCTGTGTCCCACTTCATGGGGATGTAAAAGTGGTTTTTTGACTTGCTGGGGACTGGAGGAAACTATGCTGTGACAACAGTAAGTCCTTTGAAAGAGATGAAAAAAGTTTTCCTTGCTTTGCTAAAACATCCATCTGAGATGGTAACTACCTATTCCTGGCTCTTGCAGACAGCCAGAGAAATGTCCTCAGGTCTTCAAGGCAGCCGTGAAATGAAAACTTTCTCCTAACAGATGATACATTCCCCTTATTAGTTACAGCCCGGTGGCCACTGGCAAACACATATTAATTATTTCTCTATTTTTTTTTCCCTTTTAACACCTGCAAGAAGCTTTTCCCTTTCATAAGCAGCTCTTTATTGACCAGCAGTTTGTTATTGATTTATATATTCAATAAAACCCATGGTAAATGGGGACATTAAATTACTCTAGATCTCACTTCTAAAAATGCAAGAGAAAATAGGACACCATGATGTGTTATGTTAACAAATGCAAGATAGAAGGAGAAACTTTGCTGGGGTGGACTGCCTGAAATTTTTCTGGTCTGGTTATACATAGACAAAACTTGTTCATTTTGTGTGTGAGTACATGTGAAAACATGTGCACAGAGAAACACATACAGATGATTTTCCTCCTGAGAGAGCTGTAAGTTGTCTCTCATTGGAAGCCCAAATCCATTCATTCTCATTTGGATGAAAAATAATTTGTGAGGCCAAATTATGGCATTCATTAGGCAGAACTTTGAGAACAGTCTCTCAGTCTGCTATCAGTCCAGTCATGAAGTGTGATCTAGGGCAGGACTGGGGAGCAAATCTAACTTAGGTCCCTTTTGTTCCCTGGGTAAAACGAGGCCTCTCTTTTCATCAAGTTTCCTTTCTATGTGATTCACAGTTCAAAGCCCCTCTCAAGAGCATCTGGACTGTGCTTGATTTTCTGTATGATTTTGTTTTTTCTGCAAACAGGGAGATGAAAAGTGGGTCAGGTAGTGTAAATGCAACTAAGCAATCTGCTCAATGGGCAAAGTCAACCGCAGGACAGGGCAATCTCTGGGGCCTCCCTGAATGAATGCCCCATACTTCCAGTAAGTTTAGGACTGGAAAAAGAAAAATAACCCAAATATTGCTTTACCCTCTGCTTTATTTTTTTCCCTTTTAGCACTCTGACAAAAAAAATATGCATCTCCTGATTCTCCTTCCATGCTTGTGGCAGTCAGGACAAATTGATTTTGAGCACTGTGGAATTACATGGGAAAGGGGGTGGGGAAATGAGATGCTTCTTTTCTTCCTACTCTGGTCTTCTGTAATTCTTCCCAGTCACTGGGTTCTTGCATTTGAATTCAGGAACCAGCTGTAGTGACCCGGCTTTGCTGCTACTGATTTCTTGTCTGGAAAGGGCCAGCACAGCTGTTCTGTGAGTACAGTATGAACTTCATACAGCAACTGACTTGGCCTGTTATAGGTCCAGGTATTTCTAAACAGAACTAAATGGTGGCTGTGATCATTTATCCAAGCACAGTGACGTTGCAGTAATGACAGCAGTAAGAACCTGTCCAGTCCAACACCTCTGAAGCGTTGACAGTGATGAGCCTGTGGATGTCTGAGCACTTCTTTCACGGTGCTTCATTAACTAGTACCCCCACCCAGAGCTTCATGGGCATCTTCTGTTCAGGCAGCTGCAGTTCCACAAAACCCAGAGGTTTCTGGATGAGATGTCTGTGGAGCAGTTCCTGGTGCTGGGTGAGGAGCAGGAGGGACCATGTTTACAGACATCTATTCGTGTTTGCAGTCTCTGGTGGGGCACTCTGCTCTAGCGTGGCTCTGCCCTGGGACAGCCTCTGCTGGTTGGGGTGGGTTTGGTGCCATATGAGAAGGGTAGAGCAGAGCTGAGCAGGAAGAAGGTTCTCTTTCCAGGTAATTTCTCTTTCCCCAGAGATACTTTCTGCTATCTTGGAGGTCCTCAGCTCAAGGCTTATGAGTGACTGAGTTTGCACTCATGTGAAGTTGGGATTTGAGCATGTTGAGACACTGACTTCCCTGTTATCTGCCTCACTTAGGTGCTGGCTTTGATTTTGCACCCATTCCTCAAAGGAGAAGAAGTAGGGAAGGACTGGGTCAGACTGGGCTGCAGCTGGACTCTCTCTCTGTGGACATCAGGATGCAGCCTGCTGAATTCCTGCTTTCCCTGGGCCTTGAAAACGAAGGCACAAGAAACAAAACTAAAGCTCATCTGAAGGTCTAAAAAATTGATGGTCAGGCCTGAAAGGGAATACATACAGGACAAAAACCTGTTCCCTTACTCCTGAACAACAGGATTGGGTGTTGTGGTGGGCTACTGAGGGGCTACTAGGACCAGCTGTCCCATCGGCATGTGTTGAACCCCATGTTTCCAGGGTTTGTCTTCACAGTATTTGGGGCCGGGGGAAGAAGTGGAGGCAGAGGACTACAACCCAGCTACTCCTTCCCTGACCAGAAGGGTCCCCGAACGGCCATGGCATCACCACTGCTGTGGTGTTAGTACTGCTGACCTGAGGGGAATGTCCAGGTCCCACTGACACATCTTCTTCTCCTAGAGGCAGTTGGGAAAGGCTAAAAACAGGCCACAGCATCTGGTCTCGAGAAATGCCTGTGCTTAGCCCAGCCTGCACACAGGTGGGGATGAAGAGAGGGGTTTGTGCCCTGGTGGCTCCACAAGCTCTGCAGCCCCAGCACGCTCTAACCCCCTGTCCTGGCTTGTATTACTTCTCCATCTTTCCTTGAACAGGAACCTTGAGCCTTTTTGGGCCATTTGTCATTTTTTATGAACACGCCAATTCACTTGAAATTCTCCCACACTTCTTTCTCCCGGCTCTCTCTCGGTCCATTGGGTTGATTGCCGCACGCTCCCCTTAGTGCTGTGTTGGGCTGCTGATGTATGTTTAGTAACTCTCTTCAGTAGACTTGTTCTAAAAAAAAAAAAAAGCAGTGTTAAGAATTTCTGACACAGTGAGCTGAAGATATGTATTTCAGGGTGAAGCCCTGCTCTTGGCCTCCTGCTCTCTCATTGACACTGCACGATGGGATTGACAATAGAAATTTTTGTTCCGTGTCCCTGCATTAAGGTGGCTTAAGCAGGGTTGGGTGTTTGGCAGTTAATTATAGTTTAGCAATCGTGCTTTGTGATGATTGGAGCAGCTCTGCATATAATAGATGTACTCAGGTAATTACCTCGTCTGTTTAAAAAGGCCTCATGGACAAATAAATTTCTCTTTCTCTTTTTTTTCCCTCTTTCTGAGAGAAGGCGGGGAGAGGAATGCTGAACAAACAGGGGGTGTATTCTGGCAGAGCCCTGACCTACATCACAGGCAGCCTGACACGCAGGCATGCAGAGGAGCAGGTCTGGCTCTCTCCTGTGCTGTGGTGGTGTGGTCAGTCGCAGGATTCCCACCCTGGGGTATCTTCACGCTACAACTGCACTAAGTAATAGCAAAACCTTTTAATGGGTTATGCTTGGTGCTTTCATGATATGAACCCGTCAGGCTCCATTTCCTTCCCACACATATCGTGCTGTTTTACAGCTTTCTCATGCCTTGGGTGAGAATAAGCTTCCTCTTGCTCTCAGCTTTGGCTGGAGAACTATTTTATCTCTCGCTTGCAGCTCTCCCGGGCAGAGAGGCTTGGCCTGCAGGTCCCTGCTGGCACTGGGACAGCCCCACAGCATGGGGGGATGAGAATGGCAGCAGCAAGAAGTGCTCTGGGCTGCTGACCCAGTGTGGGCAGGGACAAAATCACACAGGTCTGGGTCTGCAGGCACTAAATGGGGTCAAACTGCTCCTGCTGCAATGATGGCTCCGCTGGTGGTGCAGGGAAGTTGCTCCAGGTTGTGTTTAAAAGGGAGTGAGCTCCTCTCTGCAGTGAGGAGCGAGTGCCTTGCTGTCCGAGGTTACCTTTGAACAGGCCGACCTCTGCTGGCAGGGGTTCGGATCCAGGCACATTCCCATCGTGTAGGTCAATGGCACTGCTGAGCAGCAGCAGTTATTCACAGAGCAGCCTTTGATACACACCCCGTGTCTTACACCTATGGCACCGTCCATGTCATGGATTGCCAAGACAGTGAATCGGCCAAAAAGCTTCCACTAATTAATGCAATAAGTCATTTTCTACATGCAGTATAACCACAGATAGAAAATTTTACATCTGGGACTAGAAGAAATAATTTGCTGGAATTTCTTTCCTTATGATTAAATTTCTAGTCTTGAAGTCTCCTTAGGAAAAGGAGTAATTATGAAAGGTCATTTGTCAAAAAGGGTTCATGCATGTGATTAATTTACTGCACTTCAGCAATTTACTATGTATCAGCTGGAAGATGGAGACTATTTGTGTGTGCCTCGCCCTAAGCAATACATGGGGCTAGGCAACATGAATTTACATAATAATATATTTCTATGGATTAATTTTCAAAACTGTAAGGAAAAGCCAGAGATTTTTCTGGAATCACTTTTATTTTTGTCATTTACTGTTCTATTATTGTACAGTTGCTCTCTTACAGAGCTCAGACTGTAACCTGGCAGTATTTCCTAAAGGTGGAAGTGCTGTTGTTTAAGTTAACCTTCCCTGTGAGATGCTTTCCAAGCCATATCTTATTAGCAGATAAGATTTTGCCCCCAGCTGTCAAACATTTCATCCTTGGTTTCATGAGGTCTCTCTGTTCTGAGAAATTCTCAGTCATATATAGAGTAAAATTTATTTTGATCCCCTATTTGTAACAAATAACACACTTGTGTTCAATACCAAAGAACTTTTTGTCATTTCACTAACTTTATTTTGATGAGTCTTATGTAATATATGTAATGAAATGCCTTGGGCAGAGTCATTCTGGGAGAGTTTTGCAGTAATTGAGTGAAGGCATCATCAATACAGTTCTGCTGAGCTCACAGAGCTTTTGGATCTGTTCCTAACTTTGCATCCAACTCAGTGGACTTCAAGAAATTCCTGTTGTTCTTTGATCTTAGGAGTTCACACAGTTTTTTTCCGAGACCTTCCCTTATGTGTGGTTTATTTGCAGAAGGGAGAATGCTGGTGTGTACAAACACACACACACACACACACGTATATGCATACATACACAAGTTTTACACACATAAAGTGTTTCAAACTTATTGGAGAAAAAGCCAGGTTAAGGTGGAAATACCCATTCCTCAAATATCTGGGACTGATATCTGATTGATACACATACAGTCTTATATGATGTCCTTTAAAAAATTACATTCTTTACAGGCATCACAAATACTGCACTTAGCTCCATGTGTGCAACAGTTCACCAGACCTGTCTTGCAAGCTGCGAGATCATTGCTGGAGCCTGACACACCAGCAGTGTTGTCCTCTTACTGCAGGTGGCCCACTTGAATCCTGATGTCAGAGCAGCCCTTGGAGCCTCCAGGAAGGCCACGAGCCACCACCAAATAGTTCAACTTCAGTGAACTTAGAGCCATACTGATAATGGGAGACATAATGCACTTCTAGCATGTACTTACATTTGTCTTTCAAGTGTTGTTTTATTGGTCTTATGTATTTTTATTGCAGCAATGACTAAATACCCTTTAGTACTGAGAGCTGACCCAAAAAATGTACATTCTAAGAAGCAAAACAGAGGAAAAGAAAATATGGTTATGCATATTTTAAGATGGTGAACTCACTCGTAGTGAGTTTAAGTGGCCTTTCCAGTATCAGGTAAAAAGTGAATGAGCAAAGAGTAAACTGAAATATCCAGAGTCTAAGGCTGGAATTTTAATCACAAGATCATCTTTCCTGGTCTAGTTGCTTCCCAGAAGTAAAAAAACTTGCCAGTACATTTAGACAGCTCAGGGCAATTTTGTCCTTATCACTCCATAAAGAAAAGTACTTGCAGTTAAGGGCTTCCCTTGTGTAGGGATGTGGTGGTTTGGAAGGGAAAACAAATCTCAGCCTAGGATTTTTTGTATCATTCTCCCTGGATTTTCCATATGGGAAATGGAAAGTTCTCCCAACTGTGTGGTGCTTGCCTCTCCATTATAAGGATTAAAACCCAGCAGTGTGGAGTCCTTATAAACTGATGAGACTTCACCTGCTGGAACTGCATCTGCCCTGTGCAAAAATACCTGTAGCTCTCAGTAAAAAAGTACTTAACTCCTGCTTTAGACCAAGGTATTGTGCTTGTACTGAAATGTCATCAATGAAACCCAGGCCAGAAGAGATTTCTTAGGTTATCCTGTAATTGCCCAATTCACCTTCTGAAATGACCATTACTGGATGGAGTAAAAGGCTCCTCTGTCACCTTTGTTCCTTTTGCCATGTCCCCTGCAGCAGCCATGGGAGATGAGCAAGAGGATGGAGAAGCCTCAGGCAGAACCTCTTTGGGACTCAGAGCAGCTGTAGCTTTTCAAGCAGGGTTGTGAGATCTGGCTAATCTTTTGAGCTTCTCCATGCTCAACCCAAGTGGGAATTAATTGAAAGTGTTGATGATGTAAGGTCTATTTTACTCATCATTTGACAGTGATGATACCAGGTTTTATTATTAAATAATTTTGTACTGCTTCTGAGTTGATTTGCTTTAGGACAGGACATCTGGTGGGAAGGACTTAGGATTTGATTTCCCTCGGCGAAATAAACTTCCACGTCCTTCAGGGTCAGAAATCACATGCATAAAAAGTGCTGCCTAGGGCTTTCAGCTCCTCTCTTTGAGCTGAAAGACCAAGGAAAAACATGCACATGTTTGTAGGAGACTGAGAGGATTTAGCAGAGACAGGTTTGAGCTCTCTAGAGGTGAGGACTTCCTGGGACCTTCTTGCCAAGGCAGTTACCGACTCCTGCTCAGTCAAGTCAGAAAGACTTGCTAGATGAGAGTGGTCTTTTCTGCTGCAGGAAAAAAATGTTTCCTTGTTTATTGCTCTCCCTTTTTCATGAAGCAGAAGCCAGGTCAATTAGTTGGAGGAGGCTGGAGCCTGCTGGGAAATCTGCAAAACTAAAACCAGTGTTAAGAGAGTACTTAGATAAATCGCTGAATCTGTGCTCATTAACATGTAACAAAAATGCTTAAGCATGAGTTTAGGCATGAAATCCTTAAGGGACTTGTTAAATTACGTAAACTCTAGGGCTGCACAAGCACTCTGTCTCTCTTTGGAACAAAGATGACTGTGAAGATACCAAGTAGACGATGTTTTGTTCCTTAGTTGCATCAATCATACTATTTCTTGACATGAAAAAGAGCAAGACATTTCAGGACCTTTTGGTTTATATATCTCACACCTCAGAGGCTCAACATGGAAGTAAAACTTTGCCTTTTGAAGCAAAGTATGTGAAAAAAAAAGAGACAAAAATCCACAGTCAGGGTTTTCAAAAAGTCTTTTGAGGACATCATAGAGCTAATGACAGGCTCAAAGGTTTTCAATTTCCACTATAATTTTGCAGATGGAGGAGATATGATTAGTTCAGAGATGACTGAAGTTCCAACATTATTGCATTATTATTTCACCTAATACAAATTCAAGATCCCTGTAATCCTCTTCTATCCCTTTCCAACAAACAGGAAAAGCAGACAGGCATGGTTGAGATCTGCAGTTATGAGCAGACCCAGAGCAGCGGGGTCGGAAATTCGATAATTCGGCGTCTCTGCCAGCTGTTAGCATAAGGCTGTATGCAGTGCAGTAATCCCTTGCTTTTCCCCCTTTTCCTGGGAAGGTATATCCTCATCTGACTGAGTGACTGGATCAGTGCATTGTTGTCCTGGATACTTTACAGGTGAATTGTTCTACCTGCTGCTGTGGCTGTGGGGGATGAGTCAAGCACCACGGCCTTGGCCTGGCTGGAGCAGTCCCAGGAGGGTCTGTAAAAACGCAGTTTGTTTTCAGGCCAGCAGGTGCAGCAAATGAGGCATTCATTGGATGGTGATAAAGCTGGAAAGGATCACTATGGACAGGTTCAGCTGGACCCTTAACACCAGAATCCTGACAACACTGGATTGCACCTAACTTCTGGGAGTATTCAAACCAACACAACCAAACAAACAGAAAGTATGGAAAAGAATTGTTACTAATGTAAGAAAAAGACAACAGAAGTTGTTTACCAAAACAGAGTGAAGCAGTCTCAAAACAAAATGAAACAGCAAATATGTTTGTGCCTATATTCCAGGATGTTCCCTTGAGTGCTCATTTCTCTTGCAGCCTAACCTAGTGAGATGATGACACAAGATCTTATCAGGAAACAGGATCACACACCTGTTGAAAGTCACCATCAAAATATCTTAACTGTGATATATTACTGTTCTGAAGGCAAAGATATACTATGACAGCTGTGTCTTCATTTTTATCTTAAAAATAAATAAAACATTCATGGAGTAATATTTATAGGTTTGCAATTTTATCTTATTTCAATTACCTGCAGTACAGAAAAACCCTGTGCCCTCCATATTATGCACAAGGAGTGATTTAACTGTTCATGATCAGAAGAGACATTTGTCTCTTTCATTTCCCAATAAGCTCATAAAATTGCAAATATTTTGGTCTGCCTGCTAAGTTTCTATGTAAAGACATGTGTGCATATTTGTTTTCAGAGCTGACTGAGTAATTGGAAACAAATAATTTATTTAACATGTTTTCCTTCAGTGGAATCTACAAAGAAATACAGCATAATTGGGAAAGCAGCTTTGTGTCTCCCAACACAGAGAACCTTTGAGTAGGATTAATGGAAGAATTGTCAGAAAGTCATATCTGAAGAAAGTGTCCTTACAAAAAATCAGGGAAATGTTTTCTCTTTTTCTTTCATTCAAAAGAAGACTTCTATGAATTATTTTATTTATTTTTGAAAAAGCATCAGGGACAGAGGACTGAGAAGCAAAACCAAACAATTAATTTTCAAAGGCTGAGGCAAGGAGCTGTTGCACCAAGAAAGAGGGGACCCACCTCTGTAGTGAAACTCCAGACAAGCTGTGATGTCCCGGGGTTTTGGGACAGGATTTGGATCCCTCCTGTTCAGTTAGCAACCTGCCAGCCACTTGTAAGAGATTCTCACACATCTCTGATGGGGATGTGACTTTTGGCTTGGAATATTGGTTCTTTCTGATAAAACACAACCCTGAGAAACACCTCCCACAATACTAGATTAATTATAGAACTGAGGAAGAACACATTTGAGGAGTTGCCTTGCATCATTGGCATCTAATGACAGACAAAACAGCTATTGGTTTAAAGCACTTAGCTCCAGTGGATCATTTTTTACTGGAAATTAAAGCTTTCTATCTCACACTGACAAATCTCTGCTGTTCTTTGATAACGGGGTCACTCTTCTGTTTCACTGCCAAAAACTACTGCAGGAATGTTGGCTGAGTGGTCTTATCATGTTGCTGAATGTGGAGGTCCACAGTGAGTGCACAGGATAAATGTGACTGCTAATTCAGTATCTCTGCTGGTTTTGAGCTTCCTTGGTGTTGCCTTTATCTGGTCATGGTCCTTCCCATCTAAACAATATCAGTTCATTGCAACAGGACAAAATTACATATTCATATGTTTAGGAAATAGCTTAGCATTGAGTGTGTTTTATGCATCTCACTGAAAGTTATTTTCCATGCACTCCATTGTCTGAAAAATTTACTTGGAATGATGGTTATGATGATATCTCTTGGGGTATATTTATCATTCATGCTTCTGAAGTGAGTCCTGTGGAAAACAAAAGTTGACATATCTGTTTCCCTCTTCAATTAGCAACATTAGCTGCTCTTAAAACATTAATCTTACAAGCTAAAATGCAAAAGAATTTGTGGAAAGAAGGCCGTTCAGAGTTACAGAAAAGCAAAACCTCTTTGCAATGGTGCTGTAATTCAGAGAGGAAATATTTTTAACAATAAGCATGCTGCAGTCACTTGATACCGTTTTTCTTGGGGTTACAAAGCATCTCACAAGCCTCAAATCAGTGCTCATTTTCTCCTTAATGTTACAAGGCCACATAGAGACAAATGATTTGATTCCAGATGGCTGGGAGGATCAGAGGAGTTAGAGAAAGCCAAATCTGCGCTCCTTGTGCATCAAACTCACTTTTCTTGCATTCCCTGCTCTATTTATTACTTGAAAATATGCCTGGTCCTTCATTTCACCCCAACCTGCTCTTCATCCCTTCCACTCATGGGCCTTTCTGGACACCTGCTCAGTTGACTTTGCAGAGGGCATTCAGGGACATGGTCCCCTGTGCAGGACATGTTGCCTACAGCTGGGACATCAAGTATAAAGTCTGCTGCTCAGGATGTGGGGATTTCAGGATGTGGGGATTTCAGGATGCGGCACTTTGAAAATCAGATTACTTATTTATAAGACCAAAAGTAGAAACACGTTGCTTGTATTAACACTGCTGTAAATTAGTTCCATCGTCTTAGACACTGAATATATCCTGTGAATGTCTGATATGCAGGAACTACTTTACTTGGGCTCACACATCCAACTAGTTGTTGGCAGCAGTGCTACTTAGTTCATGTGTTCTGAATTTCCATGCCTGTGTCTGCTGGAAAGGAGTCACTGGCACCCTCAGCATTTGAAGACACAATGACAGATCGAGATGGAATTACTAAACTTTGGGGACCATTTTCAGTTGCATTTGATGGAAGCATGGCAACACTCAGGCTCCAGATGTGCTGAAAGCAATGTCTCAGTGCTGACCCAGATGGTCACTTTGCCTCTTTATATTCCTTCTTTTATCTGTTGTCTTACCAAGGCAAATGCTGAGGGCAAGGAAAATATTTTTAATCTGCATTTGCAAATGATCCAATAAGGGCATGGCTTATGAATGAGCCCTTGAGCACTGCTGCAGTAACATAAGTGGTAAATAACAATAATTATGATAATAACGGAGATTGCATCTATTAGCAGAGACACTAATGGAGTTCTAATAAGAATCACAACTGGGTGATGCTTTTTAATCAGAAATAATGATGTGTATTGAAATATGTTGTAGCAGGCTGCCATTGATTCAGCAGGTGTGTATCTAACAGAATCTCAGATTTTTCTCTAAGTACCTTCAAGCCAAAAGTAATTAGTTAGAATATTGACAAGGAAATTATAAAAAGTTACACTTTCCTTTGGGAGAAAAATCCATCTATCTATCTATCTATCTATCTATCTATCTATCTATCTATCTATCTATCTTTTTATCTATTATCTATTTTTTTACCTATTATGTACTTATTACTTAGTGTTAGAATGGACATGTGAATGCATTATTTGCCACTAGAACCATCAGAAAATACTGATATATGTGCCACTTTTGCAGGTGTGTGCACATGTATCAAGCACAAAATATTTAGGTGTTTTACCACAATGTCATCATCCTCCTAAAACACTGAAACACAGGTTACCTTGAAAGTGTTGCAACAGAAGCCATACATTAAGCAGATAACTGTCAAGATCTTATATGTCAAAGTAATTGCCTCTGATCGGTAAAAAATAGTTGTAATAAATACAAACCCCCATTTCCCCACAAGCTGACCTACAGCTCATCACTTAGAGCAAAGCTAAAGAGAGGGCTACCTCACAGCAGTATGGAATCAAGATTTCGTGTGTTTTCTGCTGGACGTCACTGCTCTCTCACTCAGTGGCCTGTCAGCACCTTAGGGCACTGTCGAGCAATTAAACAGCAGCACCAGTGGGAGGTGACAGACAAGTGACTGTCCAGGACTCCTTCACTCTTCCTTCCTCAAGGCTCTGTCACCTGGTCTTGAATGGAGAGCACAAGGACACAGCAGCAGCAGCTCCTCCTCTCCATGGACAGCTGGGCTGCCCCTGTGTGAGCCCCTGGTCTCTGGGAGGATTTCCCTCTCTGTATGCACACTCAATGGATCACAGTGCCTCTCTGCTGTGTCTCTGCTAATGAGCAATCATGAGCTTCTTGATGTAAATCTCCTTGCATCCTCCTTAATGATACTGAGTTTGTTATGATCATTGTTCTTCTGACATCCCATCTATTATGGCACCATTTATTTAGCAAGGGCTTTTTGTTTTTTTTCTTTAAAAAAAGAAAATAATTATTCCACTCGGTTCTTGTTCCAGATGGCTTCTATAATTAGTTTAATACTTTTGCAGATGTTGTATGAAAACTTCAGGATGTGAGCCAACAATGGGGAGATGAAGCTAATGAAAGTGAGTTTTCAGTTGATTATTCACAATGTGGAAATAAATATATTCAGTGTGTCAACCAAGCGCAATGCAGAATGCAAAGCATGTATCTGGAGTATTTGATTGCAACAAATGGTGTCTGTTGTGTCAAAGTCTCTGGCTTTAGGACATGTTGATGTCCCACGTTTCAATGGGCAGGAGGTAGGGAAAGTCCATCATCCTTTCTGCTCAAAATACCAGAGTACCATGATCAAGAGCAAGAGTGAAGACTCTCATTTCCAGTCCTTAACTGTGAACCATTTTTCAGCCTTACCTGGATCATTTCTCTCCCTGCGCCAGTCCCCAGAAAGGAGGATGTCCCTGCTTGGTTTTCATGTCTGCTTTCGTATACTTCACTGCTTTTACAACAGGTGCACCACAGAAACAGACATCCTGCCCTCCGTTCATATGGTAATGAGATGATCACATATTTGCTAATTTTTTGGGATGGCAGTTATTTCATTAAGGGCAATTATTCATTCCCCTTTTGAATTTAGATTGCAATTAAAAAAAAAAAAAAGAAGAAGAAAAAAAATAAAAGAAAAAAAAAGACTTAAGAGAACCTCTCTTGCATTGGAAAGCAGTGTTTCCCTCTGCAGAATGCCAGTACCCATTTATAAGCCCTCCTGGATAGGTTTCAATGTTAATATCCTTGGCTGAAAATGCTTAGTGATTAATAGCATTGACTGGCTAGTTAAATACACGATCAACCTGGGAGCAGTCATGCTTCTCAAGTAACAACAGTAATTGACAGAACGTTCAGCAAATAAAACTAGTTTAATGCTGTACTAATATATAATTAAAATACCTGTAACTCTTTCCCCCAGTGGGGATACAATGCTGCCACAGAAATACCAAGCGTTTCAGCTTAAAAAAAAAAAGTACCAGGTTTGAAAAGCCTGATTTTTCTTTTTGAAGCCTCCCTCCTCCTCCACCCCATAAATAGCCACGGTGGTAATTTTGTATTCAGAGGTGCCAGCAAACACAAGACCATTTCAGTTTACAGTTGCTCCCACACATTGTGCCTGCAAACAGCAGGCGATGTATATTTAAAGAGCTGCTTATTGGCGTCCTCCCTTTCCGCCTGAAACGTATCCCACCTACAGCTCGGGAGCATGAATTATTTACTGCCGAGCGAGGAGTGGGGGCGTTCAGCCGTGACCCGATGGAGCGGCTGAGAGAGCCCAGGCCCTCCCTGCATCGGCGGCCGCTCCCGCTGGGCTGGCCCTGCTGGGCTGGAGGGCTCTGGGCAGGGATCCTCCTGCTCCTGCGGGACACATCGGCTCACTACTCTTCAGACCTATGGCCCTGCCTGTAATCTGCCCCCACCCCTCTTCAGGCGCGTCCCGGAAGGGATTTACTGGCAGTGGACATTCAAATGGAGCGCAGGTCTGGAGCTTCCAGAGCTCTGTGGTGTGGCCGTCCAGGATCTCCCACCGTCCCTGAGAACAGGAGCAGAGAGGAGACACTAACCCTGTATCTGTGCATTGCACTGAACTGCCTGACACAGCAGGGTGATAATCTCCTTTCTCCTTCTGTTGGCCACACATCTCCAGTTACAGCAGAATTACGACGTGTAGCTCCCCCAGCATTGCTGGCGCTGCAGCAGATATTAATCAATGTGTGCTATCCATTGAACTATTTGTTTTTCCCAGATATGTTATTAACCTTCTTTCCATCAATCCAGCAAGGGCCAGAACTGTTTGGAAGTATGTGTGTGTTCACTGCTTTCACAAAGGGTATAGTAAAAAAATTAAAACTCTATAAAACATCAGGTCAGACTCACACCAGTATAATTCTTCTGCAGCTTGTGAAAAGACCGAAGGAGGGCTGAAGTCCAGCCCTATAGAAAAGCAATAAATCTGTGCTGAATTTTGGATCTCTGTTAGAACAAAAGAAGAAAGAAGAAATTAAAATGATTACCTTTATTAATTAAATAGGCTAAAAGAAAAAAAAAAAAAAAACAACAACATAACCAGAAATAAAACAATGGTAGCACAGGACTATTAATAGCAATATTTCATAGCATGGAGTAGAGGAATCAGGAGCAAGAAATGGAAGTATCTGAAATCTAAATGCTGTGCAAAAATAGAATGAAGCATGAGTCCTGTCCTAAACACTTTCTCGTCTTTGAGCAGAAAAGGGGGGATTTTTCTTGTATTTTTTCAGATTAAGAAACATGATTAGGATGAAGTGACTTATCAAAAGTTAGACAGAGAGAGCCTGTAAGATGCCCATGAATTATCTCCAAGTGTTGGGAATTGACTTCTCTTTTAAAAGATTTACCCATCTTTCTCTGGAGAAGAAACAGACTCCAACAGAATTAACAGTCAGCTCCTCAAATGAAGAGGACATGGAGGAATGCAATGAAGATGAATTGTTGCAATAATGGAAATCGAGAAATTTGATTGATTTTATGCAGTGATAATCTCATTAAGGCTTTGGGTTGCTGTTAAATCTTTATATTGCACAAAAAGAAAAAATAGCAATGTATATATGCTCACAAATATATGAAAATAAATCAGAATTGCAAATTATTCTCCATCTTACAGCAATTTCTATCTCAAAACAGCTCCTTTCTTCTCTTTTTATTATCATCATTCTTTGGCTGCCACTTGTGCGCTTTGTGCAGCACTGTTATAGAGCTGACACCTGTTGTGATGCATCTATTCTTATAAACAGGCCTATCTTTAGCATCAGGCAGTGCCTTTTTTTTCTCATGTGGTTGTTCATGTTGTTGTTTTCCACTGGTTTTACTTTTTATGTTAGAAGAAGGCAAAAAAAAAAAAAAAAATCAAAGAATTTTGCAGCCCATTTGCAGAGAGTTACTTGATTATGAGTGTCCTGGATCTGGTGGTGAGAGAGGCAAAGCTGTAGACCCAAGTGTGAGAGAGATGTTGGAACACTTTTTTTCCCAGAAAATTTTTCTTATTGATCCAAATTAAAATAATGAGGACGGAAAAGCTTTAGGGGAACATTGTTGTAGCAATGTTCTTCATGAGTTCAGAGTTTAAGCAAACTGTCTGGTCTTTTGGCTGTAGATCTAATGCTTCCTAGCTCCTCAGTCCAGATCCATTGCTTTTAAACAGTCCTCTGGAGATTTTTACTGACAATCTTCCTTGGCTGACAAATGCTTTGTGCATTTGAACACACTGATCTGCTCATTTGTATCTACTTTCCCAGAATCCCAGAATGGTCTTGGTTGGATGGCGCCTTAAAGATCATCTTTCTCCCACTCCACATTGCCACAGGCAGGGACACCTTCCACTAGCTGAGGTTGCTCTAGTTAAAATCTCAGTGAAAATTGGCTATTTATCATTTTCATGGGCTGGCAGCAGGGACCTTTCACTTGCCACCATCATCAAGATGAGGAGGCATCCCAGAGTGATTTGCTGCAGGTATTTGTGGAATTGCTGCAAGCTTGAGAGCAAAATAAAAACACGATGGCAGGTGAAAATAGCAAAGTTGATCACTGTCACTCAGTTTCAAGTCTGACTAGCTGTGGAAGTTTTGTCTGAAAACTCCTATTGGCTCAGAATCACCTTCCTGATGAAATCTGGGGTATGACACTGAAGTGCTGATAACAAGGGATCCTCTTCAATGCAATTTTAGGCTCAGTGTTCAGCCTTGCAAAGCCTCTGACTTCCTAGCACTAACTGCACAGTACACTACCTCTTTAGACAGACATTTTGGGCACCAAAATGCTTAATGCTCCTTACCTGTACAAAGAGTTCTTCAACTGCCAGATAGGAATCGATTGTAAGGCAGATGCACAACAGGTCATTAGTGATTTGAGTCCTGATTTATCTGAATGGTTGAATCATTTTTAATGGTGTAAGGGGGCTTGGCTAACAGGTTAGGTCAAGGCTGATCCTAAACCTTGAGATAAGCGGCACTCATGTCTGAACTTCATGGCTTCAATATTGACTTTATGGGCCATATGATGGCTCCTATGATGCATTATTCTCTTTCACGTTGGATTTGTTCTACAGTTAATGGCTTAACACTTTTGAGTTGGCACTTTTAGCAGAGGTGACTGCATTTCTTTTCACATGGCTCATGAACAGATAATCAGCACTGAATAATACAGCTCATGTTCTATAGGCATGACCTTTCTGAGGGAAAAAGGCTGTGGCATGTTAAACAGCTTTTAGGGATAGTTTCTTTTAATGTGATATGAAGTCTTTCTAAGAGTGATTTATACAACCCAGGACTGATATTTTTGTTGTATAATTCACCTGAATAAAAAGCCTTTAAAATAGAGGAGCAAGTGTATATGAACCTGCATGTGGCATATAGCCTCTAAAATCAAACTAAAATCGAAGGTTCAGTACATGGAGATCAAAAATGGATGTCCTGTTACTGCCTTAGCTCAAGCTACATCAATACCCTGTCTCATCTGTGGTAAAAATATCAGAATTAGGACATGATTTAAACATCTGTAACTATTACAAAATTGTGCATTGTGGTGCTTTTAATGTCATGAGCATGAGATGTCCATAAGATCTTCTGCTCAGATAGCAGAGAGTCAAACTTTTCTACCAGAAGAAAGTCAGCACACCAAAATGACACAACCCTAAAGGGAAACTAAGCATAGAAAAAGCAACGTGGTTTTCTACTCATCTGAATTCAGCAGAGGAGATGAAGGAAAAAATGGAGGGACCTTAAAAAGTGGAGATAGGTTCTGGTATTTGGGAATTTTACATTATTGGAAGGCTGTTTCAGAACCTAGGAGAGAGATTTGGTCATGGACCAATTAAAGGCTGAGGCTTGAAAATTGTTTAGTGTTATGTATAATTACTTTTCCAACTATATCAGGAAATTATTTAAATGCAAATTAAACTATGCTGCCAGAAGGTAGATGTATAGCCCTGAATAGAGCTGTGTTAGAAAACAATGTAATTTTAGGAAAATTACCTCCCTTGTCCTGAAGAAAAAGCAACTGCTGTAGAATTAGTGGTAAAAATAATGTATGGGTAAGATCAGTTAAACATTGTTATTCTCTAGGACCTGAGCTGCTATAAAACTCCAAAAATGAGTAACAGAGGTTACCTAAGTAAGTCTGAAAGGAGACTTCTGAGGTGAAACAATTTCCCTGGATTTTTTGCAAAACAAGGCTTATACCACTTAACTCCAGCTGGCTGGGAGGGTGGGTGGAAAGTTGGGAAGGTTTCAAAGCTTAAATCTGTCTTCTTTTGGTTCCCAAAACTAGAGGCTTTGTACATGCCAGCCAGCTTGGTGTAACTTTGCAGCAATCCTCTGAAGCTGCTTGCCATTTTAATTGGGGATTCCTAGAAACCACCGAGGTCCCACAGTGCACCTCCCTGAGCCACGTCACGGAAGCCACAGGAGATCCTTCTAGAACTTTCAAAGGAAGGAAAAGGGGAAAAAAAATCCTGCACGGAAATAAGAAATTAACTCAGATTGAAGTAGAGAGAATACCACAGCATACTGCAAGTGGGGAAGTAATTTGTTTGGCTTTCATGAGAGGACTGAACTCTATTGACATTCCCTTCCATCCATCAAGGTTTACTGCAGGATCATTGTAGGCTGTACCACTGGTCCAGAAAGAGTTAGGCTTGTGTGAGGAGTCCAGGAATTTAACAGTTCTTATGGTACATTCAGACCTTCCTTTGCTTTTCCTGGGGATAGTAAGAAAAAAAAAAAAAAACCAAAACAAAAAAACCCAAAAAACCCCAAAACAAAGTAACAAGAATGTTTTATTGTAAATTGACATCTTTAGGGGATCAAGAGAAAGCAATTCTGGTTGGTTTGCTCAGCCTGATTTTTTACTACCTCATAGGGCACATGATCAGGCAACTCTTAATGTTACAAAGTGGGGTTTATTCCTTCAAATAGGCTTGTGAAAGAAAAAGAAAAACGATTAAGCAGCATGTGGAGAGGGTACGGTGTTAGCTCCTGTCCTGCTGGTCTCTCTGTCAGCCCTGCTTGGTAACAGCTCAGAACAGCTCAGGTTTCCATGTGTCCAGAATCTATCATCAAGAGCAAAATCTGAAAAATATTTTGAATTCTTGGTGGATACAGGTCCTCCTCAAATTAAAAAAAAAAAAACAACCAACCAAACAAACAAAAAAACCCCAAACAAACCAAACACCCAACCAAAAAACAAAACAAAACAAAATGAAAACCCCAAACAAACAAAACCCAACCAACCAAACAAACAAAAAAAAAACAAAGAAAAAAATAAAAGGTGAAAAAACCCAACTCAAACCAAACCTACACTTTTCAAAAGGAATACTGGAAGCTACTATTCCCACAACCTTTCTGATGATGCTCAGAAAAGGGGGACACAGTGACAAAATAAATGAAGTCTTCCCTGTGGACTGTCCCATGGACTCCAGAGCAGAGTGAGTTTCCAGGACAGCAAGTGATTTAACGCTGCATCTGACGCACTTGCCCTTAATGTCTACAAGTCAGTCACAGGTGCAGAATGTGGGCAGGGAGCCCAGTTCCTATCTGCTCAGAAATTCTGAGAACAGTTGAGATACAGCCCCTAGTAAAGGGGGATTCGACTGGCTGTATGAATAACACAAGGCAGGAAACAGCAAGGCAAAATCAGATACAGATCTTGCTGAGGACTGGCATTTCCACCAGTGTAAGGGAGCCCTCAGGTGCCCCAGTGACAGGTGAGAAGGAGAGCAATTTTGTTATGTTGATATCACCCAGCATGGACCCTCTTGGGCAGGGAATATGTGCACCCTTGTGTAAATACATATGGCCAAATATTTCTCTGGAGTGCATCATAAAGCACATAATTGCAAGGCATTTCCCACAGCTCCCTAGGAACCTGCTGTGATAGCTGCTGAGGGACAAATGCCAGTAGCAATCAGCATCTGGCTAGCAATGTTTCCAGCAATTGTTTGCCCAAGGAAAAGTTCCCATCTTGCCTGTGGTGCCAAAAATGAGAGAGTGTCTGGGATGAGATCTGCACCCTGAAACCTGTGGTGTCAGAGTGCCTTGCACAATGTAGGGAATGGGGACCAATGTCCCATCTATTCCCTTCTTATTTCCCCCTTTCCAGCAGCCTGCAGCTCTGTCTCCCTGGCACGGGGGTGTTAAGAAGGTGTGGGACAGTATTGAGCTTTGGGTATGCTTGGAAAACTTCCTGTCTCTTGCTCCCATGGCTTTTAAAAGCCTCTTTCAGGCTCACTGCAATAAGAATGTCTTTACTGAGGGCACTCTAACCCATCGTAAAGACACAAAGCCATAAATGTTCATCAGGTTACAGTGGCCAGGTGTGCACCACATACAAAGGGCCCTACTGGAGATAAAAGTTTAAATTACTGTGTTGCAGATGCAGCAGTCCTGTGGTGTGCTGAGGCCTCTTTATGTCACCCTGGCAGCAGAAAGGAGTTTTAAACTATTATTTTGCCTAAAGAGCCTCCTTGAATAGGCCACAAGTACATGACTGCTTATTCATAGTTGAAACTAAACTGCCTAACAGTAAGGATTTTGCTTTCCAGAGCCTGTGGGAAGTACAGGGTGAGACAGAGCTTCTCCACAGGAATGTGAATGTGCTCTGGGGGGGCAGGGGAGGCTCCTGCTGCACAGTGGGGCTGCACAGTGGGGCTGCACAGTGGGGCAGACTGTTTTCACATAAGCATTGCTCTTCTTTCTTTTTTCCCAAAAGATTGTTCCAAAAATGAGACCTTTATATCGTCTGAGAACAGTTATGTGGGAAATAAAATATAATGTGAAGGCACAGGATCATTCAGCAAAAGTCTGTCAGCAATTTGGTCAGGGAAACACTGAAGCAGGAATCAAGCTTCCTGTGAAAAGATGACTTCTCTTGACAAATCAGCTTTCTGTAAAAGGTTTTTGACAGTTTGGTCCTGGATGCTGGTTCTCACAAGATTTTTGTTGTTTTGGCATCTCTCTCTGGCCTGAAAGAATTGGCAGAGGAAGGTCATGTTTACCTAGCAATATATAATTTATATAACTTGAATTTGAGGGGGACTCTTTTGATATGAAATATGGATTGTACTGCAAAGTCTGACAAGCTGTCATAATGGAGAAAGGGAGCCTGTCCTTTGTTTAGCTCTGAGAATAATATAGCACGATGGTGACAAACACAAGATGTGTGCTGCCTTGGGAAGAAGTTAGACAGAGCATTTCAAAGGTGTGCCCAAGGCTGTTAGAAATGAGCTGAAATCTTTCTGCCTGCACAACTAGGACACCTTGGTACCTCCAAGATCCTCTTCAACCCCCATCAACTAAGTTCCTGGCTTTGTTTTTAAACTGCTCAGGTATCTGGTTTTAGGCTGCTCATTTAGGAGAGAGTAGAAAAGCTGCCAGAGCATCCTCACCATGGAGGAATATGTATCTAGGGAGAAGCTATGATTCAGTTTTCTTGGCATCTTCCTTCTTTGCAAGTAACAAGAAGTAGAGGACTTGGAAGATCAGGCAGCCCTTTGCACTCAGCCAGGCACAGTAAGTGAATGGTGTTCATTTACTGATCCCTGATAGTGTGTGAAGGTCAGCTCTGGGGCTGCATCTGCACTGTACACACTACTTTGGTGAAGTTCTTACTATTGCTTAATCAGGACAGATATTCTTTAATGACCTTCACATCTGAGAAGAAAAAAAGTTTTTAAAAAAATCAGAGCAATGAAATAAGTTCTCTTAAAAGCTTAATTAAAATATGAAACCTTTGATTTCAGGCAATTAAATGAGACATTTTGTGCCTTTAAATTAAGTGTTCTGATACTCTCCAAGCAGAATATGTTTATGGCTGAAACTGTCTTCAAGATTATAATGGTCTGGATCAGCAGTGTTTCAGATGTGCATCTCAAAGCAAAACTTTAATGAGAGCTGAAGATGCTCTGCTTCTGGCTGTCAGCATTGGCAGCTGCTTAGGAAGCTGAAGGACATAGGTAAAAAAGCTATGGAAAATTTGTGGAAGAAAATGTAAATGATGGTGCTTCTCTGGAGTTAGATGGCCAAGCATAAATGCCCATAAACATCTGACTGAATGTTCAGGAGCAACCTAACCTGAGACAGTCACTGTCCATTTGGGAGCAATCCCAAAAAGATTCCTTTTTTTTTTTCCAGCTGAGCCATTCATCTGTTCAGCCTAAGGCATCCCTCAACATTTGGGTGAGGGCAAAGGTAGAAGATGAGCTTGGTTTTCAGCCAAATCTCAGCTTTGGAAAGTAGCTTTTACCTGCCTAAATTAAATCTAATTGCACATGGTTGTAGCTTTTGCTTTTACACCCTGCCCTAAAATATTGAATAGCAGCATGCTAGGTAATTAAATATCTGTCATGCCTTTTCCCAGGTCTAACGCTGCTTTGGGGATATATGTGAGGCACGATTTGTACAACCAGTTAGTAAGAACTTTGTAAAGCACTGTGGGATTCATCTGAATGAAAGGTATGACCATAAATGTAAGATCATTCTCATTATCATTATTATTCTTTTATGAGGGACCTTATCAAAAGCATTTTGAAAAGCCAAGTAAATTATATCTACCAGGTCACCTTTATGTACTATTTTATTAACTTTTCAGGTGAGGAATTGCTTTGAAGGAACAATATTTCCTTACGGTGACTGAAGTGGGTTTTCTCCCTCTTGTCATTTATTTGCCTTCATTATGGTGACATTATGGGGTACAGCTGAGGTCGAGGGCCTGTTGTGCTTAAGGCTGCACAAACATGTAAGGAAAGAATGGTGACATTTTAGGAACCTTGAAAAAATATTAATACAAAACGTAACTAAACCTTCTGGTTTTGTCCATGCTGAGTTGTGCTGGTGTGCTGTGTGGCACCAGCTGGATGGTGGCTGCAAGGCGTGGGGCATCATCTCCCAGCCAGGGCGTCTCCACCGGCACTGCGGGAGCAGCGGAGGGTCTCTGGGCTGGGAGCACTGCCTGAGTGCAGCGCTTCCACGGGCACTGCTGGGCACTGCTCCCGCACTGGCTCCCAGCGAGTTTTCCCTCTCTCTTGCTGCACAATAGGAGCCACCACTGAATCCTTCCATTTGTTTTCAAGGGGATTTCACCCCATAAAGCGAGCGGGGAACCTTATTTGACAGTTTCACTATTGTGTGGCTTGTTTTCTCTACAGCCTGGGCAGGGAACCAGCCACTCCATGATTTACTGCCCCAACGAGCTCCCCACCGCATAACTCCTTCCTCAGGTCCTGTTCACCTTTCACAGTGTTAAAGTAAATCACTGCTGAAGTCGCTCTCTATTTTCCCACAGAAAGTGAGAGAGACAAGGAATCTCTTTAGTTACATCCATACAAATAACTCAGGCCAAGGTTTTATTCCTGCTTCAGCATCCTCTGCTTCTCAGCCTCTCCCTCTCCCCACAAAGATAGAGGGCTGTGCAGAAGAAACGCCTGCTTTAGCACATCTGACAGCAAGTAACCATGGAGAGTGGCGTCTTCCAGCAGATACATATATTTGAGTTAATTAGGTACAATAAAGCTGTCACATAACAACAGCGCTTCCTAAGTTTCACTCATTATATGCCTGGTTGGGGGTTTAATTTTTTTCATCTCTACTGCATCAGAAATACCTTGATTTTTTTTTTAATATAGACCTATATCTCTATGTTCCTTGCCTTTGTAGCTTGTCTGCATTTACTCTACCCTCTCTTCTTCTCTTTAGTCAGACTTCTTTTTAATTTTTAAAAGAATGTTTATTTTCAATAAACCCTGCTCAGCCGTGCAAATTTCATTCTTCCTGTTATTTTCAGATCAAAGGTCCAACCACCATCTGCCTCTCCAGCACAGATTCTCAAATAGCCTCCAGACTGATTACATTAGCCAAACTCACCCTCGGTACAACTCCTGGGGCTGCTAGAGGAGTTACTCTAGGAACAAATTTGTTCTAAGTTGTTAAAGAGTTTCACTATGCCCTTGAGCCTTCTGTTAATAATTTTTTCCATAGTTTAAAAATCTGGCCTTTTAAAGTTCACCCTCACTGCATTACCCCTAGGAGAGTAACCTTCTATTATGATATCAAACCTAATTGCACAGTGATTATGATTACCCAGTGGATTTCTTACTCTCACCTCCCTTAACTCCTGTGCATAATTTAGCACAGAGTAGAGCTTCAGTCCCTCCAACAAAGAGCTCCTCTGAAAAGCAGTCTTTAAATAATATCAATTAATTGGCTTTTCATACCATGGGCTTTTCAACTGATAGGCAGCAGAGGCGTGGAAGTCAGAGCTCTTCCACTGCTATCTCAGTGCCCTCCAGAGCGTCAGGCTGCATTGTCCCAGTGCTGGTCCTCAGAGTCACAGAATCATGGAATGGCCTGGCCTTGTGCTGTTCCCAGGGGTCTCTGCAGCTTATCCAGGTGGCTTTGGCACTGGTAGAATGGTGAAGGGAGACAGGGGGACTCCTCTAAAAGCCAGAAAAGGGAGAAAGTGTAAGGCTTGGAAATGAAAACCTGTGGGATAATGGGCAGAGGATAAGAGAAAGGAGGGAGGTTGTGGGGTTCAGTGCACTTTTGGGATGGGTGTTTGGTGACTGCAGTTCTTGCAGCACATTGACAATGATTGTTAATACAGCTGCACACCCCACTGAAGCCTCTTGGACCCTGCCTTCACTCTCCTGTTCTTTCCACAACTCTTTAGAATGACCTTGACAGGAAACCAGATCAATCTGTTTGGTGTTTTCCATGAACTGAGACCAAATTGAATGATCTGGGAGGAGCATGTTGCTCGTTTCTGAATGTAACAGCTCCTGGTGACTGCACTGGGTCATTATGAAAATGTTTTCCCTTCAAGGGCTCCTGGAAATTCAGTAGAAATATTTAGGGCTGAAGACAGAAGTAAATATTCTGGTCTCTTTAGGTTTCTGAGTGGTGGTACTTTAGCTGAGTTTCAGTCATCCCTTTTATAAATAGTGGTTAGCAGAAAATGCAATTCAAAGAACAAAAAAAAGTTAACACTCCTTTTCTTTTTTAAAAAGCTGTGGTCGCTGCAAAGAAATGAAGGAAATAAGAACTAGCTCATAAAGATTAATTCATCACAGAAGAAATTCCCTCTATGAGAGGTAAAGTGTAGTAGGGTTCTAACTGCTTGTGATAAACGCAAATGAATATTTTCTGTTTGCCCTAGTGACTGCTAATATACATATTTATCTTAATGCGTTTGGAAAAAAAATTAACTAAAATAAAATAAAGCTCAATGGCTTGTTCTAAATGGATTCCCAACGTTGGCAGAAAAAGATGTACAAGGCACTTTGCTAAACACTGTTTGAGCGTAGAGCAGCGCTGCTGAAAACAACATAATGGGCTATTGCCTTTCAGCTTTGCAATTGTGGCTGCATGGTGCTGTTGGGCAATCTCCTGCTTTATGTGTGGGACGTGCTGAGCCGAGGCTGGTGCTGACACTGGGCCAAGCAGTAGCTGTGCTTGGATGGATACCAATCCTGTTGTTTCCTGCTTTTCAGCTGTCCCTGATGCGAAGTCCTCCCTGCTGATGGTTCATGATTTCCTTAGAGATGGGAGGTGGCACGACAAGCTAAAGCACTCACAGAAACATTTGAAAGCTGCAGGCTTTTATTTTCACATGGATCTGACATGCCACTTCAGTGTCCTCTCTGTTGTCCCTGCTGACAGCTCAATATCGCCCTGGTCATTTTCTGTGGTTGTTTGCAGCACTCTGCTTTCAGGAGGTGGTCATGCAAGCACTGGGATTTGTTCAGACAATCACATCAGCCTCTCAGTGGCCGCTCAAGCTTTCTCTGTGTTCCTTTTCCTTTTGAACCATCTATTCTCCAAGATGCATCCTGTGCATTTACACGGGGACCTTAGGCACAAATCAGCTGGGATTTCATCTCTGATATATCACAAAAAAACATTCTCATCTTTAAGGACATGTGTTGTAGAATGCTATGCAATAAACATAGGAATAAAAATCACAGAGTCATTTAAGTCCAGAGTGAAAAAAACCCAAAACATCCCAGTGATTTACTGTGCCTAAAGGCTTGCTCTCCCTGCAGTGGATGTTTTTAGTAGTACTGGATGCATAGAGAAATTGAAAAGAGAAATCCAGCCTGGCACCATCAGATTAAGTCTTCGTCTCATCATGCTCCAAGCATCCTTACCACCAGCATCTACAAGTGCAGGATGATATGAAAAGAAATAAATAGTAGACAGGCATCCACAATAAACCATACCCCACCCTGCCCATCCTGCCAGGCTGCTCCAGGCTCTGTAGGAGATGGGTGCCAGTCCAGGGTAGGGGATTACATGGATCTGTGACCAGATTGTACTAAGGGTGAGCTATGTTACCACTAGGTAGGAAACGCATTCCTTGGAAGTCTTCCTCCCCTGAAGTCCAGCTAAACCAATCAATTGAAGAGCTTTCAAGGACTTAAGAGTGTACCCAGTCTATGCAGTGGGGGATAATTTGTACAATCAGTGAACAGAGGGCAGAACTGTGTCTGAACCAGGAAGCCAAAGGCAATAATAACTAACGTGTATCCATAAAAAATTCATGGGAAATTTCATCTTGGGTAAAAGAGAATGAATAACTATGTTGATTAAGTATTAAAAGTTCATTTTATTTTTAGAAGTACTCAGAAAATTGAAAACATCTGGGAACATTATGCAATTCTTTTTACGTAATAGTTTCCATTTACATTTCATCAGTGCCATCAGTTTAACCCTGACCTGTATGGAGGCAACCCATAAGATCCAGTCTTCTTTCTTGCTGGGCTGCAAGAAGTGGCTGAATTCAGGCCCCTCTCCATCTGTGGAAAAAGCCTCATGTCTATAAATGATGGTCTATGTCAGAGCATAGTGCCCAAACCTTCTACACACCTGATTTTCACCATCCTCTGGCAAAGTTGTACATCCCACTGTACCAAGTCTGAGATGTGAACGGCAGGAAAATGTCTTAATGCATTCAATCCGTTAAAATGTTGAATCACTGTGAATTTGCCCTGGGACACCCCATAGGATTAGCTGTGTCTCCTATTAAATCACAAGCAAGAAGCTCCCACAGAAAGCTTAGATCTCCAAAGATATTTTGATAGGTCATGACAGAGGTTGGCATCTTGAGGGTAGAAACTGAAGTGCCTTTAAGTGTCTACTGTCACTTCTGCAGTGACAAGCCCAGGTCTGTTGATACTGAAATGCAAGATATTTTATTCAGGATGTGCTGTGATATTCTTTAATTTTTCTTTAAGGAGGTGAAACACAGAGTTGCAGGTGTATTAACAATGTCAGACTGGGCATGTGGGGTCGTGTTTTCCCTGGGAGAAAACACCAGAGAGCAGCTGAGAGCAGGCAGAGGGGGTAATGTGGAGCTCCAAACCCTCCAAAGGTCTCTGGCAGAGGGCAGAGCAAAAGGACAGCAACTTTTTGAATCACCTTCCACTTCCAGCAAGCATCCTTGCTTTGGCCCAGATTTCTGCAATTTCCATCAGGTACAAATACTCCAGAGCAGATTTTTTTTGTCCATCATTAAAAGGCTCATTCATAGTCATTGCATCAGCTCCCAACATGGGGGTGAGACCCTGTCCTACAGGGAGCTCTATTCCACGTCCCGTGGAGTAATCACCTTTCAAGGACAAGGCTCGTAATTTCCTCCCATGCAGAGAAGCTGCCAGCAGGAGGAACCTGGTTTCATTTGTGTGCATTTTCGAGAATGTGGCAGGAGATTAACTCATGTAGGATTTACCAGATGTCTCTCTGTGGAGTGGGCTGCTTTGAAGAGCAAAAGAGTTCTTCTGTCTATGCTTAACCAAAGGAATGAATCATACACCTGCACACTCGCATTGCTTTCA
Source organism: Bombycilla garrulus (assembly GCA_013400315.1). Classification (NCBI taxonomy): domain Eukaryota; kingdom Metazoa; phylum Chordata; class Aves; order Passeriformes; family Bombycillidae; genus Bombycilla; species Bombycilla garrulus. The sequence continues at coordinate 886,931 of VXBU01008654.1, read as the reverse complement.
AGGACACGGTGCCCTGTGGAGGTGGGGGTTCTTTTTTTGCCTGGAGACTCTCACATCATCACAGCCAGAGTCTTAGAGGAATGGAGAAGAGACAATACATTGACTTTGCTTTATTGCCTGCCTCCTTCTTAGTCTCTCTGGCAGGTCAGATAAGCCCTGTCTAATCTTGCATTAAAAAGTTTTACCAGTGTCTGCTTTCTTTATTTTTTTTTTTTCACCATTTTAATGTCCCTTAACACTTGCTCAGTTAACATAAGGTCTTTCACCCTTTAAGTGCTAGCAGAAATATGCTTCTCTGGCTGATTTCCAGTGAAAGGAAGATAGATGGCACAGGCTGAGAGCTATCTGAATCAAAGCAGAGGTTTCCTAGAAAGTCTAATTGCAGTGGGGGCAATTCAGCTGGTCACACTGGTATTGCTGGCTGGGATGTTCCCAGTGAGCTGTGCAAAGTACCTGGCATAGACAATTGCAGGGACAGTGGCATTTGCAGAGTGTCTCAGGAGCTGAGGGCAGCACTGGGGAGTGGAGTCCATCCTCAGCCAGTGCTGAGCAGTATCTGGAGCTCACGGTGACAGATGGGTTGCATGGGTAATGGGGCCTGGTCTTTCTCACTGCCTTCAAGGACTCTGATTGATTTGTCCAGCTTGCCATGATGAAGTCATTAATCTTGATGACACTTGCCGCAGTTCAGCCTCTGGCATGCCAGAGTAATTCTTTTTGCACCTGCCAGCAGGCAGGTCAGATAGCAGCATATGCACTGTCTGGAAGTTGTGAACCTGATTTCTGAGAAATATGTGATAGGAAGTCACTAGAAGGAACAGGTCAGGAGACGGCCTGCCTTTGGTACAAACTGGAAGCAAACAGCTTGTTTCCTGTACTGAAAGAAAGGAAAGCATGGACCACATTTTCAAGAATTCATAACATTCCATGACAAATCCAAGACAAATCCCACTAATATTAAGCCTGTGTGTAATGTTTAAATTACTGCCCACTGAAAATATACCTTATTTCTTTTTTTTTTAAATCATAGCTCTAACTCTAGAGGAATGAAAGTTCAAATGATTGACCATAAATCATAGTGAAGTCCACTGCTAGTAAGGTTCGAGTTAGTAGATTATGGATCAGTGTAATGTTAAGTGGTAAATTAATTTTTCCCCATCAGCTCTTTTAATGGGCATTTGCTTTTTAAGATGTAGCAGGGCTTTGCATTGAATTAGCTTGGGGAGTTAAATAGTATGAACAATTGGTAGATTCTGCCCAGCTCACTACCAGAGCCCTCTGCATGCTGTTGTTCAGACACGTTTCAAAGCTGTTTTTTCCTTTACCATTGAGACTGGTAAATCCTTTGTTGAGAGCCAGGACAGGTTTGCAAACAGTGAGATAAGAGAACTGTATCTCCCTGTACGATCACCCACTGACACCTGTTGGCACTTGACTAATTTTCCAATTTTCCAGAATCTTTTCAGGGCTGTGATGGGGTGTCCCTGGAAGAGAGGTTGCCAGCAGTCTTGCTGCACCTGAGAAGATATCTGAATATGTGATGGCAAGCAGCTTTTGAGGCACAAACTTGTGGACATTTAGTGCTTATAAAGAGGATAATAATAGTGCTGGAAAAATTATCTGTTCTGTGCACTTCTAGGAACTGACTGACTGAAGAGGTCCCCACTCCATCACTACCAACACCCCTTAGACATTAAAACCATCATTGACTTACTCTGCTCTGCTTCTATGACACAGTATAATTTACAGCTTCCAGTTTTTTGGATGAGATCCCTGAAGTTTTTAAAGACTCCCAGGCTCAGAAGGGGGAGTGAGTGTGACCTGGTTCTGCACAGTGTAGCTGTCCTGGGATGGAGAATTTGGCTGTTCTTTGGGGCCTCAGGACTTTGGAGGACACTTGACACATTCTGTTTGTGTTACATAGATTTGGTCTGGCTACCAAAGGTGGAGTTGTTGTCCAGCTTTGATCATCCATGGAAAGTGAGATCAAAGTTTGTAAGTATTTTCTAGAATAAAATAATTTATTCCTTTTATTCTTTATAGTAAGATGTCAATATCTTGTCTCAATTTGCAAAGCCTTTCTCTGTGCTGACTGATGCATTATCACTGTGCATACTCAGAGAACTCTAAGGCACTCTGTACTTTCAAGAACTTGCTATGCATACCAGTGGATGGATGTGAGATATATTAATGTGAAGAATCCATGGAAACTAACATGGGAAATCAGCAATGACCCTTGCTCAGCCAAACCTCAGAAAAAAGTGTTATTTCATCCTTGGAGAATTTGTGAGATGAGAATTTTTTCCCTCTTATAAGATGGAATGAAAAAATCAAACTCTTGATGTGGTTTTTTTTTTCCCATTGAACCAATAAGCTGTAAATAAATACATAAAAAGATAATTTCAAACACTTCATTTTGAGCTCTTGACATTTTGCAATGTTTAATTCCTCTCAAGTAAAATTTTCAAAGCAATAAAACTGCGTCCCTTCTCCCTTTACCTCAAGTCTTCAAATTATGTTTTGCTGGGACCTCTTGATTGGCTCTGTTAATAAGGAGATGTTAATTAGCAATCTTAGACTTAACCATCAGGCAGACAGCAGCACTGTGCTGTGGTTTGCGTGGGGTGGGTTTAATTTCTTTCTTCTGCCTGTGGATGCCAGGATCCCTTGGCCAAGCCAAGCTGGCAGAACGATGTGAGCTGCAGATCCAAGCACTTTTCTGATTGCCCTGGCTGGGACACGGGCGTGAAAAGCTGCTCTGGCTGTGACTGCTGGTTTGGCATCACAGTTCTTCCTCCAGAGAGATTTTCCTGGGAGGTGGCAGCCACCCCTGGCTTCTGTCCCTTTGTCACGGAGGGCCTGGGATGACCCCTCTCCTGACCATCTGTCTGGAGAAGGCAGTGACCTGTTGAGTGGACCAGCAAAGCAGATGGTGAAATTCCTCTGCCCACAAGGCTCCCCCTTCAGCCGCTGGCTCAGGGTCCTACTACAGTTTGTACAGCAGATAAAAGTGGCACCATTCAGGAGATAATCAGTTCTGTGATTTCTCAAAGGGTCAGACACCTGCTTTTGGTGGAATTTTACTAATGCAAACATTGCACACACACTCACACACAGACACAGACATACACATATGCACATATTTATTATGTCTATATAGACATAGAGACAATATACATGCATGTACTTAAAATTGGTGTTTATGCTTATATTTGTGTTCATTCACACACAGAAGAGAAAGGTTAATGTGTGTTTTGCAAAGACAGAGGACACTTGTTTGTTCACCAGGAAAGAAGAAGGAATCAATATGTTTGGGTAGGGGAAATGGATTATCCTTAAACATCCTGCGCAAGACAAAAAAGTTTCTATTTGATGTTGATGCTGATGTGAGTCTGCTCTAAAGGTCAGTCCAATCACACTGTTTTGACTGTAGCCAGCGCAATGAAACACTGCATTCAATCTTTCAGAAATTTGCATGCATTTTTCTGCACGTTACTGCTTTAAAAGCAAGTTTACTGTGTGGAAGTGGAGGCAGGCAGGTGCATGTGGTATTTCTGAATAAAGATTAATATTTTTTGTTTCAGCTTCCACTTATATCTTTCCCTTAAAAAGATTTTTTTTCTTTTTTTTACCCCTGGTTATTCCATTTGCAATATTGCAAGTTCCCAGACAATAAAAATCCTCTCAAGCCTAATTCAGGAGTAATGTAAGAATTTTGGATCTGATATTTTTCATTTTTTTAGACCCCACTGTATACATTAGGATGCTGAAAAATTTAGTGTGTGTGCACATGTGTGTTCTGTCAGTCCAAATTTAAACCCCATCTTCTGGTAATCCAGATGTCTATGCAAATAAACAGTATTTGCATGAAGAAACTCCATTAGCAGACAGCAAGTGTTGGCTTAGATCTTGCTTCAAATAACAGTTAAGGGGAGCACAAGATGTGCTTGAGATTGCAGACAACCTGGCTTTCCCATCCCAGGCTAATTTTGGAAATGATTTCCCAGAGTAATTTCAGATAAAGAGGTAAAGCCTTAAGCGTTTCAGTGAAGTTAAAAAAAATCAATTATTGCTCAAGGGAATAGGAAAATTTTATTTTTCAAGATTTTTTTTTAGATTTCTGCCCTCTAAAAGCAATAAAATTTATAAAGAAACAGTTGTTTAACACCTCCCAAGTGAAAAAAAAACCCCGAAAAAACTACACCTCACAGCAAAATTGTGGCTGGGAAACTATCACAAATATCACTGAAACAGAGACGGGCTGCAAATGGCCTTTTCTTGGCATCTTTTGCAATTTTGAAAAATTCACCAGGTGTACCATGCTGCAAGTGCATGGTAAGCATAAATTTAGAAGTGACAGTGTTGTACATAAAATCAGCACTGTGTAAAAATCCTTCTGTTCCTTATTTGTACTTTTGAAATTCATGTAAAGGTGCTGCAGACTTTTAGGGCCCTATGCTGTGCAGCACTGTGCTGCATACTGCAGCCACAGAAGGCAAATAATTTGTTTCCATAAAATATATCCAGATGTTTGCCTTTTGGCAAGGATGGGAGCAAGCTGAAACAGCAGTGAAATAAATTTTGTAAGTAATAAAAAGCCTAATACTTTGTTCCTTTCTTCAGTCCTGATAGTTTCATTATTTGTTTTACTTGATTTGAGGCTGCAAGAAGGAAACACAAAAGGAAATTTTTTCGATGAAGCGTCCAAAATTGATACCACTGCTCTGACACAGCAGCAGCAGTGACATAAAATACAAGTAATGCTTAGCTATAGAGTTTTGTTTTCAGACAGATAATCAAAAGGGAACTTGGAGAGACAGTCAATTGCAGAGACCTGGTGGTTTGAACAGTGTCCCAGTTCAGCATGCCTCTGCTGCGGTTGAGGGCACATGAGATTGGAAAGCGCTGGTGGGGAGGAGGGAAAGTTCTTGGGGATCCTGGTTGTGGTGACATCAGTCAACATCTCTGCTCCCATCCAGCCACAGCATCTGATGGGAGGGCTTGGTGGAGTGAGGAGGAGAGGAGGGGATGTGCAGGGGATCCACTGGCGCTGCGTGCTTGTCCTCCTCCACATTCCTCCACTCGTGCTGAGGAACCCTGGTCCTGCTGCAGCATTTTCTGAATGTGTCACAGAAGCCCTTAAAGCAGACAGAGATGTCTCCAGCAGCACCACACATGGGTATCAGATGAAAGTGCCCAGGTGTATAATTAGTTGCCAGCAGTGGCAGGGTGCTGCACAGCAGCTGATGTAGACATCTCACCTGGAAATCTATTACTGCTGAGGCTCAGTGTGTTATCTCCATGAAGAGATGGCATTTACTTGAAGGAAATGAAGAACAAAAGCAGGAATCTCAGGGTTTTTCCTCTGCTGATGTTCATGCAGGAAGGACGCTGTGGCAACTGCAACCTGATTTCCCACCCAGCTTGGAAAAAAGTAGTTGAGGTGATAACCAAAGATATGGTTCTCCTCAAGTCTCTTATGGACTCCTGCATGCTTCCTGCAAACAGCGGGGAAACTGAAGCAGGGCCCTAATGATGAGAAGCCGGCCAAGTAATGACAATTACACTGATATAATTTCTTGCTATTCTCCCTTTTATTTTGTCAATCCATATATTTTATATTGTTTATATTATTTACATTCCACACTGTATTACTTTCTACATAACTGGTCTCAGTTTCTCGACCTGTTTCTAAACTATTATGCTATTGGCACGAATCACAGGCGGGCAGGACTGAGCTCAGGCTTTCACCTTTCATGGCTCCATCCTTCCAAGGTGACTTCAAGGGCACAGGCCCCTGCAGGCCCTTGCAGGTCTCTATAGGCCTCTGCTAGGCCAAGCTTGCCTTTGTCCAGCCCCTGAAGGTGCAGCCCATGCCCCTGGTCAATAAAAAATCCCTCTACAGGAAACAGTGTTTTCAAGGACAAATTCAGGGAGAAAAATCACTCTTGGGGAAGACTTGGCTACTGGTTTCAGCTGCATGACAGGAGTAGGGAAGGCAGAGACAGACTCTTCTCAGCACTGAGAGAAGGGACTGTGAATAGAAGTTGCAGAAAGAGAGATACTCAGATTTTTTTTCCCCCAGTGATAGTGGTCAAACATGGGAACGAGGGTCCAAGGAAGCTGTGAATTCTTCCTGCTCAGAGACACTCCAGCCTTGATTGGACATAGCCCTGAGCATCCAGGGCTGAGCTGGCCCCATCCTCTGCTGCAGTTCGGACTAGAGACCTCACAGCTTTACTGCCATTGTGGAGAAAAACATTAGGCTCCTAAAAGTCTTGATTCAGGTGAAGTTTTGCAGTAAACAAGAATAACAACAAGATTGTTTTCCCTCCTCCAAACTACCTTTGTGAAACACGTCATATACTTTGTTTGGAAAGGCCAGGCTCCACATGTAACCTTTTGGTTTTTGTTATGCAGAAGTCATAACCCTCCTTCATTGCCTGTAAACCATTGGTTTAATTTGTAACTCCCTGGTGACCCTAATCCAGGTATCACCAGCTGAATCCTTGCTTAATTAATCAAAACAGATTCTATGACAAAAACATCACTAGAGTCTCCCTCCTCCGGGAGTTTTTCTGGTTGTTACCAGAGGGCTGATGTTCACCTACAGTCCTCAGAATCACCAAGTTACTTAGTTAAAATAGTCATCTTCTTAGAAAGGACTTACTGATGACTTATACTCAAATGTGCAAATAATATGCTTGTAGAACATTAAAATGGCTGTAATAGTGTGGTAATAAATTTCTTTTTTCAATATAGATGATTAGAAATTTCAGTAGTTAGAAGCTATTAATGTACTCACCATAACGCATGAAAGTCCATCCTCATGAAACCCTAAATGACAGTACTGCCTATAAATTTTACTGGAGGTGGAAAGAGCAGTAATTATATGGCTGGCGTTAAATGTAGCTCTTTCCACAGAGTGGCAGATCTTTTCCTCCTGTTGTTAAGCAATATTTTTGGCCATAGCCAGTAGCCAAGGTATACTGTAAATAATATTCTTTTCTGTGATGGATTTCTGCACAAACAGAAAGAAAGAGATTTTTTATTAAAAGAAAAATTGGCAAACAGTCAAGCATAGATGGCTTTGAGAGTGGCAATGCAATAAAGAGCACTGAGCATGTGGTTCAATGTTGTTTGACTGACCTATGTGGATGGTGTTAACTGAAAAACCTATTAGCTGCTGGCAAAGAAATGTGTCTGATATTATCATCCAGGCTAACATGGATGTGTTGCAAAATCACCAACACCATTGGCTTTCTCACTGGTAGGACTAGTGGAGCTGCCAGGGAGCAGGTAGTCTTGTATAGAGACTGGTTTGTGCCCAAATAATTCTCTGAAACACCAGATAAATGGAAAAATATTTATGATTTTTCCCCTGCTTCTCTAGCTTGGGCAGTGAAATGAGATGTAGGTACAGTCAGGTTTGCTTCCTGCCTCCCATACAGCAGTTATTTTGAGGTACCAATGGCACACGCCTTCCTCCTCTACAGCCCACTTTTGAGCCTCTCATCCAAACCAAGTACTCAGTATCCAACCTTGTATTCAGTAAAACACTTCACAGAAGTATTTGTGTCCTTCTCCAGTTTTATGACTGCAGCGTACTTCCTTGACAAAACACGTATTTTTACATTCAGCTCTTGAAAGAAGTTCATTGTGGCAGGACAAACTATTGTACTTCTCAGTAAGATTCTTCAAGTAGCAGGATCTAATTCTCAGGCTGGCAAACTCAAGTGTTTGCAGCACAGATCATAACGGAAAGCATCTGGCTGGCAATGCCTTCTGATTTCTCATTAAATAAATGAAAAATATTCAACAAAATGTCATAAATTTCTGCTGGAGCTGAAAATGCTTACAAAAATATGCCTCTTCTACCCCCAAGCTATCTCTCTGATAGCCTTTGATCATGTAAAGGGAGAAAAACAAACAGAAAACAATCATTATCAGAAATACAAATAGTTGACCAATATGATATATGAAATAATTTGGTTTTGCTTATTAATCTTACAAAGAGCTGAAATACAAATAAGTCAGTTGGAAAATAGGTTTTAGGGAAAATTTAACGTGTGAAGATCGTTACAGGCTGGATAGAATTGTCTCTGCATATAATATGGCTTAGTCTGTATTTTTTTTTTTTCTTTAAACGTTGAGCTCTAATTCAGCACAGAAGTCAGAAGAGCTGTTCTTGGGCACAGAAATTTTTGAGGGAAAATGGAACAACATCTGCTAATGTTCAGGATTTCTTGAAATCTTGTTCTCCAAAACTTTCCCTGTGACATCGTCATATCATCAAACCCCAGTGGTGAAACGTTTGGGAAGACTACAGTTTTAGGACAAATAGAATGACACGAAGGAAACCTCAATAATTTACCCTTGAAAGGTTTTTTTTTTTCAGAAAGCATAGATGTGAGCATGGTTCATTAACCCAGTATATTTTTTCCTCTGTCTTCTGCATCACCACTTCAGTGGTCAAGTTATATGGTGCAGACCTCAGCAGTAAATGATTTGCTCAGAATTATTCATGCATATAACAAAGTGAATGTGCAAAAAGTCAGCTCAGAGAAATTTGATTTAAGGGCTTGATTTCCTGACTCTAGAAGAAAACTTCCTAGTGAGTGGTAAGAACTGGCAGATTTAGACAAGAGATGAGCAGACAGAGGTTTGGGGGATCAAACCCAAAGGCTTTTAAGACTTGGTCAGAATTTAGAAACATGCTAGAACAGTGTGAATGAGAGGCTACAGATGCCTAAGGAACCACAGGCTAGACACCTATATGTGATTTATGATTTATATATTCCAGGAAATGTGGATTGAGTGTTGCCCTACCCCTCAACAGCAAAAAGGCTCCTTGTGAGGCTCCACACTTCTGTGAGCTGGGGTGATGAGTGGTGGCACTGCACGACCCTTTTCTTCTGACAACCACTTTCCCCTTATGATGAAAGGCCCTTCTCATGGGCTGCTTCTGATGTGAAAAATACCACTCACATCAATTTCCAAGCTGAAAGTATCTTTTCTCTTCTTCTGGAGCACTTTGTCCCTGCATGTCAGACACAGCCAAGACCAGCTGCCTTGAAGAACATCGTAGAATGTTTGGTGGACAAATGAGTAGCTGCTTCCAGTGACATGAAGCTGCACAATCTCTGTGAACTCAGAGTCCTTTTCTTGTCATATGTCACAAGAGTGCAACATTATTCAACACATTAGGCAGTAGGCAACACATTGATGCCTCTGAATATGTCACTGAGGGTCATGTTCAAAAGACCTGGTGCTTCATCAGCCTTTGCAAGTACATTGATTTCATCCTGGCCAGAATTTAATAACATGGAAAGTGTCTTCTTACCACTTCATTTGAGATATCACAAGCTGTAATTAGTTAATGATTCTCATGTTTCAAGTCTCTTTGGATGAATAATTTCCTGTTGAAAACTGAAACTTCATGTAAACCAAATTATTCCTATTTGGTTGAGGATTGTTTTGGGGGGAAAAGGAACAAAAATGTTTGTTTTGTTATGCACAGAAGGCATCAAATTTTCAATTTGATGGAAACAGCCCCGATTGTGTTTAACTTAAAACCTAATACAAAATAAAGCAAATAACATGAAACAAATTATTCATTATCTTGGTAAACAAAATGTTGTACTTCACCAGACAGCTTGTGAAGAAAAACAATGTCTGGGATCAAGAAAAGGAATATTTGATTATATTTTTCATTGTTAATGAAAAAAGTTGCTCACAAAGCTGTGGGTGCTGGGTCTGTAGAGAGTGTTTCTGGCAGAGAAGAGAAAAACAGAGGGTTCCTCCTTGTCTCATTAGCTGGAGTGCTGTGCAGGCTTCCTGACTGGGCTCACTGTGAATGCTGAATGGCTGAAACACTGTCTTATAATGGAGGTGAACATTTGCAGGTTTGCAGGACTTTAACAAACCCGGGGACCAGTGATGGGATTGATGTCAATTTAGTGTTCTCTCCTCAGCTACTAATAAAGATTTCCTTTACAGTCAATGGAGCCAGGGAGAAATATTTCCAGTGAAGATTTATCTCATCCCAGGACAGACACCTAAATGGGATTGAATTCTTCATGGACATCCCTTTCTGTATCTACTGTGTAAGGTGATGGAATCCTCTGGATGGGTTGAAATGCTTGAGATGAATCTCATTGTTATGCACTATTCCTTATGCCAGGGAAATTCTGTGCCAGGTATTTCTCCTCATTATTTCTAAGTAAAAATGAACACCATTAGCAACCTGACATTTTCACAGAGAGGATCTGGTTCTCTTTTTACTTACACAGATATAAAAAAAAAAGTGCATCTCCATTAAAGCCAACGGATTTTATCTAGTGTAAAGCTGGTGGAAGATAGCAAAGGTCTTTTATGTTCACTGTACATATGGTATGAAAAATGTCTAAGCACAGCCCTTGAAGGTGTTAAACACAAAAAGCACTTCATGCAGATACCTTTGCAGGCTAGAGCAAATTGTTTCCAGTCAATGCTTGAATTAATTTTGTATACAGAAAGATTTAGTTAGTTGTGGATTTGTTCTCATCTCTTACCATACACTGCACAGAATATGCAGGGCAGCTACATAATTTTCTGACTCCATAAGAATTAGAACTTTTTTTCCCAATCAGAAATTGGGGTTCTTGCTTTAAGGGATGGTTGAGAAGAAAACAAGATGACACTGCACATTCCCTAAACTTTTGAACATGCTAGCATGAGCTGGAGAAAAATTCCAACAGTGCCTTGCCCTTAGCAAGTGATGATGGTGAATATGCAGCCACAAAACTTCTGGCACTTCAAGCACTCTGTTCCTTAACCATGAAGATCAAAGAGCAATGAGTAAGTGATTCAGCTCTGTCTTTGTGAGGGAATAGTCTGTCTGCAGAGCCAGGAAAACACCAGTGTAAGGTGAAGGGATCCACCAAATCAGTCCACCACATCAGGATAGGTAAGATGTATCTGCTCCTCTTGCTTTTCTTTCACCCTTCATCTCTTTGCTCTTTGGGAAGACGAACTGTTCCAGGGTGTGTGTCTGTATGTGGCAGTAACAGGCTCATCTCTGATGCATTTTTTGTTACAGCAAACAAACTCAATGAATAATAATGATAATAATAATAATAATAAAAATAATGCAGGGCAGAAATGGAAAATGAAAGCAATTGAGGACTGCATCGCTGAAGGTTCATTTCTTGAGGACCAGCCGTCTCTCAGATGGTTGGTCTCACCTGTGTGCCACAGGGTCTTTGTGCAGAGGTAAAGAGCTGCGGTACACACTGAGATAATTATACTGTTGGTTGTGGTCCAGTGATGGCCTAAATTTGCAACTTGTTAGAGAGTTTATTGGATTGCCAACCCAAGCATTTCTTAGAATAAACAGTTTTCCCTTAGTTTTGCTGAAACTTCACATGCTTATAATATGACGGTTAAAGGCAATAGAATTTCAGCATGTTAAATATCATAAATTTTGGATGTTCAGTAAAGCAGAACTAATCTAGTTTTAAAGTAGAAGGCTTTCCTCTAACACATGGAGTTTGCTAACGAAGCCAGCCCTTAGTCCAGCTGGAGGCAGAGAGCAGGATGGATTTGGTTGTAGTGCAGTACCCAGATTGTGCTGGGGACCTTGGCACCTGGGCCGTGTCTGCAGACAACTCTTCCTGCAGCAGCTCTTCTGCAGTGACATTTGCAACAGGAAAAAAAGCCAAGAAGTATGGAAACTTCTGCTCCTCCTCCATCTGAAACCTAGTTTTAACCTGGACTGGGTTCAAGCTTTGTTGGAAAGGAGAAGTCTGAAAATTGCTTGGACATCTGTGAAGTCTTCTGTGTATGTAATGAGATTTCTAGCTGAGCAACAGGAAGTGAATTCTGATCCCATCTACATATCTACAGCTTTCTGTGGATGAGGAAGAAAACTTTGGTCTTATTGTTGAAGAAGATTAAAAAATGGAGTTTCCCTTGAGGAATTCTGATATTTAGACACTTGTTTTAATCACAAATTGGGATGAAAAATTAAAAGATCAAAACTTTTGGAGAACAAACATCTATTGATCCGTAAATGTCAAGTTGCATTGTTTCCACACATTTTATTCTAAGATGTTTTGACTGTTGCTGACTGACAGAATTTGTTTGAGTGCATTGGCACATTGGGATTTGGTTATTGGTAGTTTCTGTGTCTGTGCTGGCACCATATTTTGTGCTGTAAATCCATACTGAAGTTATGCAAATCTGCATCTCAGTGCCTCATGCGGCTTGTAGTCCAATGACGGCAAATAACCTGAAATTAATGATGAAAAAATGATGGGGCTCACTCTGATCACTCAGACAGATGGAGAGTTTTAGAGTGACTTAGTCCAACCAAATATTTTCCTTTTCTTTAAATAAAATTATTTTGAAATTATTTTTCTCCCAAAAATTTAGACTACAATGGGACAGAGTTTTCTGGGGTTAAAAGTTCAACAGGTTTTGTGTTTAATGTTGAAGATTCCTATAGCTTTGCTCTGCAGTTACTCAGTTTTCAATGCAGCTTCACCTATGTATTTATTTTGTGTTTGTAGAAGTGAATTAATATAGTCACTGTGGTGCCAAGATTTTTTTTTTTAGCTGGGATGCAGTGAACTCATCTTTCACATCTTGTATCAGATGTGGCTATAGTTTTTGCTTTAAGCCCACTTTAGTCTTGTGACCTAAAGTCTCTTCTAATCTATGTCAGGTTTACAGGGTATGTCAATACCAGATTTTGTAACAGACTTCTAGAGCTATTGTAACCATGACAAGGATTGCAAGGGCAGGCCTTAACTTTTGGTAACCTAGCTGATATGACTGGAGGAGCAGAGGTTTTCATCTTCTCCCCCACAAAGCATATTTGGTGTTTTTTCAGCCCAATCAGTGGGTCTGATAAAAAGCCAATTCCTCTCCCTGTTCTCCCTATCCAAGGAACATGTATAAGGAAAGCAAAGCTTGTTAGTAGCCCATTTGGGGTAATGGCAGATGCCATCCTGACTCATTGCAGGCTGTATAGCAAACATCATTTATGGAAGTGCGAGATTTAGGTTATCCCCTTCTGTTGTCTCAGAATAAAAATGTCATCTACAAAATAAAACTCTTCTCTAAAGGAGACTATGTTCTCATTTAGCTCCTATACCATTTTTGTCTTGTTTCCAAAAGCAGATCTGTCCTGATTGCTTAAGTTTGTCTTGGCCAGATTTCAGAGCAGATGAGGATATCAAGCTTTCGTGTTTTCCAGGGAGGCACGTAGCTGAGCAGAGGGTCTGAAGAGCTCACCCACGGTAAATGCTGAAGGATCTATGCAGCACAAAGGCAGCTCAAGTGTTGTGAGGGCCCTGTTCCCTGGCAGGCATCTCGGGTGCTCCCGGGGCTGGCTGGAAGCAGGGGGGTCTCCCCCGTGGGGATGACCACCTTGGGCCGCTCTGCAGCTCGCACGAATTGGCCTCTGGTGCTTGCAGTGCCTCTGGGGTCAGCTGGGCTGAGATATGTAAATATTAGACAGATAACACGCAGGGAGAGGAAGCTTGCCCTTGTCAACAAAAATCAAGTCACGCCTGAGATTTCTGAAGAAGGAAACATTGCTCCCTTGTGTCTTTCACAGAACAGGGGATTTGCCCTGACCCTGGTGGTACTTGTGACCCTTCTCCAGGCCATCAGAATTTGGGCACTGTGCTGTGGCCAAGGCTGAATCATCACTCCTGGCTCTGCTCCTGCATCTTGATGCGCTGCACTTACTGTCACATTCTAGGCGACATTTCTTATTCAGAGTTAAAACTCTTGAGTATAAGTGATCAGTTCTTATTGATTTGAAAAGGCTGAACTTTAAATAGCTGTTGTTTAACGTCCTGGAACATTAATATTAGATTAGAAAGATGTCCCTGACTCGGTGCCCTGAACATTAGGAAATGTATACGTTGAAGAGTTCTGCTCTTCCAGGACCATTTGTGACAGTGTTATCCTGTAATAATGAGTTAACACTTGTGCTAGGGTTCCTTTTGCTGGGCTAGACAGAACTAGGGAGAACAATCCCATCATTCACCCCAGTTCCCCTTAATCTCAAGAAACTGTAGCAAAGACTGAAGTCAGAAGCACCCACAAGAGCAAACATCCTGAGTCTCCAGCCTAACATACTCAGAAAACGTTTGGCAGCATCCCATGAAAAGCTTAAGGCCTTTCAGAAATATTTGACCAAAACCCTCAAAAACTCCTTTGCATCACAGAAGAGGGTAGTAAACATAATAAACTGTTGCTACAGTTTGTTATTTTCCTTCTCTCAGCAGTTTTCTTAAGTAAATCTGAACTATATGTTTATTATTATTACAGTTTTTCTGGTCCAGGAAGTGCATATGTATATACAATGTATCTATAATCCATGCATGCACACTACCTCTGAGTGGGTCTGTATATGTGATTTATGTGGATGCATACTCCTGTACCTTTTAGGTCTCTTGCTTTTCTGTTAAGACAAAATTTTTTTGTCGGTAAACTTTTAGATAGTAGAAGTGTGGCTTTTAGGTTTTATTGTGAAATGTTTTTAAATGCTTCTGAATCTCCATTTTCCACAGCCTCCCTGTTCAGATACTCCCTTCTGGCTTGTTTGGCATGTTACCATTTTCAGAGCAATTTATTACCTTTAAAAGCAGCAGGAAGTTGGAATCCTGGTTCGGGTTGTATTGTCTCTGCATATGACAAATTTGATGAAATTAGAGTTACTTCATTGTGTCTGTAGTTAACTTTCAGGTACATAAGGGCTTTAACTGTTGCAAATAAAGGTTATATCCATGTCTCATAGATGCAACCCCTTCTGAATTTTTCTTTTTCCATGGCATATTATTCCACTCACTAGATAGTAACTCTTCCTGTAGTCACCATATCTTACACAAATTATTTCTTTCTAAATGTCATAGGTGGCTGCAATGATCAAATGAAAGAAAATTGTGCTACAGAAGGACTTAGTAATTAAAAAAGGATGACAACAAACACCTTCCAGCCAAGCAGAACAGCAAACAACTCATTATAATTATTCCAGCCTGTTTGAACCTGCCTTCCACTCATGTACTCAGGCAGAGCTGCAAGGCATTTCTTCTCCATCAGGTCTGCATCAGTCTTTTTCTCATTTCTTATAACACAGTGTAGATAAGAGCTCTTCAGTGGTAATTTGCTTGAGTTCTTAATAAGGAGAGATTTTAGAAAGCAGAGACCAGTCCAGGCAATAAGCTAAACATATCCATAGCTGTAAGTAAGCAGATCAGAGTGCTGTTCCTCTCTCCCCTTTTCTTCCTTGTGCCTTAGAAATGAAAGCAACTAAAGGGCTCGGGTGCATTTTGTTTTCCTCTTGGCTGTTTAAGCTGTGTGTTCCCACAGTCAGCAAGATGCTGTTTTCACAGCTGCTCTCCTGGATTCGTGGTTGTGAACCAGGTGGCACCACAGGAGCCTGAGGCCGCACGACGTGTGACACTGTGGGCTGTGCTGCTCTGAGGGACCCAGTGGCTGAGCGAGGGCACTGCCCAGACAGAGCACCCCAAGAGCTTTGTGGTTGTCACAGGATGTTTGGCATGCAATCTGTGTTTGGAGGGTACAGGTAGATTGTTTCATTGCACTAGAGTGCTATTCTCAACCTGAGCATGAGCTTTCCAGGGTGAATAACAGGAGCTGCTTCAGTGGGGAGTTCCAGAATGAGCTCAAGGCTGGGATAGAAAAAGAGATACTCTGAGGTTAAAGATGATGAGTAAAGCGATAACATGGTCAGCAACAGCTCTCATGAGTTAAGAAAGAGTTTAGGTATCAAGGAACCCACAAACAAATGAAAGGGGCAGTTTGAGGACAACATCTTGGCTCCATTGTCATATTCACAAAAAATCAGAAATCTATGGTGTTACACCATGATAACAAAATGGGAAGGTGAGCCCAGTCCTGCTGAGGTGTGGTAAGGACAAGTCTGCAGGATGATTTAGAACAGCACAAGAGGCAGTTTGACACTGACCTTTATGACCAGTCATAGCCAGGAATGAAAATATTTGGGGCAGACCTTATTAAATGGAGGTTAAAAACCTGTGGCAGTCAGGACACACTGAGCAGCAGCTCAGCTGTTCTTGAAGTGGTGCACATTTTAACAGGGAAGAATGGTTTGGGATGGGCACATTCATGGCTTGGCTGAGATGAGCCAGGGAGGGAGATGGGTTGTTTTGCAATGAACTGTGCAGTGGGTAACATGCATTTGAAGACTTCAGGAGAAATTAATCAAACGGCCAGATAGGATCTATGTGCCAATTGCATTCCACTCAAACCTTTGTGAACAGGAATGAATTTCACCTTGTCTGACCTACAAAGACGTGTGAATACTTATCTTCCTTCCTTTATTTATTTTTATATTTTCAATTAGCTAGATTTTTCTTTTTCAGTAGTAATTTTCCTTGATGTACATATTTCTCCAGATGCTTAATACTTAATACTTACCCGTAACTTGACATGAATGGCAGAGATGTCTTTTGTTTGCAGTTTAATATGGAATCAACTGAAACATTTTCATTTATAAAGTGAAGTCCATTTCTTCTCAAATCTTCTCCAACAGAGGTAATGTTTGCAAAATGCTTTGAAGATGAAAAGCACTACAGTATATAAATATTAGGTATTATTTTTATATCTTCATCATCTGTGCTTTTAAAATTAATACAAAAAAATCCTGTTAATACCCAAATGCCCAGTAAAGTGCATATCCTTCTTCTAATCTTAATGCTTTATTTTCATCTATGAATCCTCTTAATCTTTGAAATTAATTACCATGATTAAAAATGGGAGATGTTTTCCCAGAACAATCAAATTTTTCTGCAGCAAATTTTCAAATTAGTTTTGCATCATTATTTTAATTCTTTTGATATTAAAACACAGACACACACATTCACATTCCTGGGTACAGCATCTGCAGTCTCTTTAGAGCCAGAGGATTGTTTTGCTTGTTGCTGACTACAGCCAAAAGTGGCCCTGTGCAGTGGTGACCTGAGAAGGGGAAGGGGCACTGCCTTGCCTGCCTCAGGGCAAAGGGCAGGGCTGTTGGCTTGTCAGCCAGAGCTCAGGAGAACACATTCATCCACCATCCAAGAGAATCGACTCATAAACAGAGACCTTCAACAGACAGGGCATATTCACACTGCTGATGAGAACGTTCCACTGCCAGTGGAAGGGAATCGATACAGTTACCCATAAAAATGGCAATCTCAGTTGAGCCCGAAGCCATGTTTCTTTTAGTCCTTGAGAGCCATCTGATTTCTGCTCCAGTTACAGAGAACCAAATGTGAGACTAATTTTATTGTGTTGGGGAAGCAAAATGGAACAAAGATGGATACTTCAATGCCTGAAGTGAACAGGGCCTGGTGAACAGGGCCAACTCATGTGTTTCCAGGCAATCAAAGCAAGAGAAAATTCTTGTTGCAGTTGGGTTTTGTTCCAGTCGTTTCCAGATATTGGTGATATTTGAATTCAGGCTTATGTCTTGTTTTTGTTTAATGCTTACTGCAGGTTTGCACACCTGGGCCCTGTTCCCTATTAACTGTTTAGAAGGAGAAGAGGGAAAATATCAAAGACCTTACATTGTCCAGATTCCCTGATCAGAACCAGTGGAAGAGAAGGGGAGAGGAATCACTTTTAAAATATTAGTGTCAGTACATTTGGAAGGGCCTCTACATGCAGCACTCAAAACCTGAGTCTTTAAGTAAGTCAATTGAATGGTTCCCTAGGAAGAGCTTTCTTTGATATAATACAGAGAGTTCCTTTTGTTGCAAAAATGGCAAAAAAGAAAGGGGACAAAATCTGTGAGCCAAAGAGGAAGAGGAATGAAATAGAGTCACATCACAAGTGCTGAAAATGGAATTTTTTTTGTAGATCACAACAATACAGAATTTCTAATGCAGAAAGCATTTGAGAATAGAAGAGAATGCATCCAGTGTGCAAGAAAGGCAAGGGAAGATATGTCTTTTATTGCCTTTTTATTTTTTTCTGCCCCTCTCATCAGAACAATGAGAAAGGTCAGGCATGAGCTGTGGAGATTATTGTGGCAATAGAGACACTGCTGTAGTGATATGTGACAGACAAAGCAGGGAGACAGACATCCTCATGGAGACCTCACTGAACTAATTGTTGGTCCAGAAAATGGCCAGCTGGCCATGAAAGAGGTGCATGTGTGTGGGGGAGAGAAAGTGAGACAGGGAGTAATCTGATCTTTCCACATTTTCCAAAGCTGGAAGTTCCAGGTTATGACTCAAATTGAAATGACAGAGCAAGTGACTATAAAATTGCATCTTGACCTCCTTCCTCCCCTCCTCTCGGAGCAGAGAGAGGATTAGCTGTAAGCTCCATTCCATGGTCAGGGCCTGGACTCACTGTGTTGCTTCCTCTGTTTCTTTCTGAAGCTGTGGAAAGTACAGAAGAGCTTTTACGAAATGAAAGCTGGACCAGGAAAAGGATCTGCTCTGATGAGATTCCCCAGAAGACAATACTGGCTCTAATTTCTCCAGTTTAACTTTCTACTTCCGGAGGATTTGCCAAGAAAGGAATTTAATTTTTTCCCTAGATGAATGTATTAATATTTAATAAAAAGCAAAGCCAGATGACACTCCTAGAGAAAATAATGACTTTACATAAATCTTTTGCTGTATTTGAACAGAACAAGATAAACTGAGGGGGCTTAACTCAATTTTTTTTCTTTTCTAAAAAAATAATAACTATAAAATACCCAAAAGGCTTCAACCTCAGAAAATAGGTTTTTGTGTTACTTCGTATCAACACGTACTTCGTCTTAAAGAATGTGTTACATCCTCTTTTCCACTGATTTGTCTCCTGATTCTGATTTGCCTTCCTAGCCTGCTCTTGCCCCCAGTACCCCACTGGCAGATGGCTTACCAAGAAGAAAATACTGAGCCAAAGGAAATTTTTACACCTCAGGCTGTCTCCTCATACTCTGCCTAAGTTACTTAGCCATTTCTTAGCATTTTCACACATGAGTGTTTATTGTTCACCCCCTTTTACAAGAGGCCCTATAAAACCTGAGTTATTTTTTAATGATGTCTGGAGTATAAAAGTTCAGATGGACTTTTTTTAAAGAAAACCAAGAGTTCACCCCAAGAGAAGCAAAAATGAACCGTAACACTTTCTGCTGGTTGGTAGTTCTGCCTGATGCCAAGTTCATTACTCTGTCCTTTAATTATTCTTCAATAGCCTGGCAAATATGAACTCCCTCTGGATGCTGGGGAGACACAGATTTCATCTCAGTAATTGACAGTGATCACAAAAGTCAAGGATGCCACGATTGCAGCACCTCCAGCTTGGCACACTGGAGAAAGATTCAGCTTAGAGTGCCCTCACACCAACCTGTTTCACTGGTTTTCCCTTCCCTTTGCTTTTATGTGTCCCATAGTGGTGAAAGCACCAGTAAAAGACTGTTCAGAAAAAGAGTATTTCCCTCCTTGCTCTCCATTTTGTTTGAAAGACTGCACAGGGACATTTACTAACTCTATTTTAGAAGGATATGTCAAGTCTCCTACCAGGACCATGCACAGACTTTTTCAGTATCAATTCACTCTCCATTGCCAAGCTTTTAAACAAAAATAAACCAAGATAATGTCAATAAATCATCTTCCCTCCTTTCCAGCACAGCACCAGTGGAAGACTGTGGTAAGTTATCATGTTTTTAACTATGAACCTGTCTGGCTCTTTGTCATTTATCTTGTGTCTCCCACTCTGGTCTGGCTCAAGGCTGAACATTAGCAAATGATGAATGCAGGGTTGTCTCTCCTGGTTTGTACTGGCATTATTAACCCATATTCTCCTGAATATTTCATACCACATACATTAATCATGAGTTGCTGGAGTCATGGCAATTGACTCTCTGGTTAGTTGCTTGGTCTATGAGGGCAGGACAGAGATGTTTGCTGTTGGGTAATTCCTGTTTTGCATTCTCAATGATTTACTTTAACCCTACGATGCTGATCATCATTAAAGCAAATTGGCTGGTGTAAATTGGCATTCCACATGTATTTGCACCAGTATCTGTCATAATGATGTTTTTTTTCAGGTGGCTTTAGTTCATATTTTGACTTCTTCTGAGTCTGAGAAAGCCAAGAATCAACTGTGGAACGTAATGACTCTGTGGCTGTAACCTATAGTCATTTTTCTGTTGATTCAATAAGGATCCATTGACTGTTGTCCTTTTTTTCCTTTCTTCCTTATATATCTATTATTTTGTAATTTTTGTGGGTTTTTTTTTTTTTTAACTTTAATTCATTGCCTCAGAAAACAGTTGCTATACAGAGACAGGAGCAATAGAATAACATGAATTTTGTGTTCCCCTCTGGACATGGCTAAGCTTGTATGAGACAAACCTCTGGAGGCCCAGAGTTCAGTAATTTGGTGGGGAGAATTGGACTGCGAAGGTGTGATGGTTTCTTGTTGTGTATGCAGGAGGCAAGGTCTTCAAATTCAATCTGGAAGTGAGTTCAGAACCATCTTCGTGTCATACTCTGTTTTACTGTCTGTTTAGGTGTACGTGCCACAGAGCAATGGCTTCATTGCTGACTTTTCTCCAGGGAACCCCTCCCTGAAAACAGTCGATAGCGAGTGTCAATGCTACAGATATATATAGGCCTGGGTTTTCCTGGGAAACTGAGGCATCTCCCTGCTGATCTGACCATGAAGCAGACTTCATTCTCAGATTGCCATGCATGTGTGGTGATAAATTGACAGATCCCCAAGCAAACAGCCGGCACAGATTTCAGGATGTTTAGTTCAGGAACTACAACTTTCATTTTATTTTTAAAAAAATAAAATGGGGAACACTTGACCCACTTTAGCCAAAGAAATTCTCCACAACTTGTCCTATTTCCTCCCTAGGCTTTTGTTCCAATGGTCCATATCACCAGTATCTTCAACCTGCAGAACTGCTAAGTTCTCTGCTCCTGAAAGACAGTTTTTAGATGCTCTGGTAGTAACTAAGGGAAGGACCGTAAACGTGTGCCTTTAGCACCAATATAAGTAGATGAGGCAAAACTAGGAAACATGATTTCTGAGAAATTAAAAGATGCTCCAGCAGCCCCAGCCACAGGCTCCTTCCTCTTGCAACAGAGGTGGCTGCATTTCTGTCATCAAAGAAATTCAACCATAAATTAATTATGTTGCCTGTGGCTGTTTGAAAACGTACAAAATTATAACAAAGAGATAAACTCCAAGAGAGCTTAGGGTCATGGCTGGAGGAGCTGGATTTTTCTGCAGAACATCTGCAGATCCCCCTGCAGTGATGATTACCAAGTTCTGTGTCATGTAATGAGGGGCTAAATATGGCTGAGACTACAGGCACTGTAGGGAGACGGTTAATGAGGTGCTAATTGGGTAAGAAAAAAAACAGAAAGAGGAAATGAGTTGGGAGGTTGTTGGATCCGATGCGGAAGAGCTCTGGAATGGGGAGTTACACAGAATATTTTTGGCTCCAGCTCATATGCCTTCATTCTCACCTGTGTAGGAGATGAATCTTTCCCCTGACTCAGCTGGAGCCCTCATTGTTCAGCGTGAACACTCTGCTGGTGCCCAGACATGGAGCTCATGTACCATTTCATCTTGTGGCAGCTCAGCTCTGCCAGCCCTGCCCACGCAGAGGGAGGGAGGGAGCAGGTGCTGGGGTGAAGGTCTGGCAGGAGCTCCTGAGAGCTCCTCACTGATTCTGTGCTGGAAGTTCAGTGTTGTGACTGGCATGCTCACAGATATCCAGAGGTCTCAGTGTCCTCCTGGCTTTGGCCTCAGGGCAGCCTGACACGATGTGAGGGTAGGGCAGGAGCGATGCAGGGCCAAGGCTGTCAGAGCAGAAGCACTTGGAGCTGCCATTGTGTGCATTGAAGGCTTTAGAAGTGAGCTAAAATACTTTACTCCATCTTCCCTATTATCCAGCAGCCAAATGAGCATTGATTCCTATTAATCACAGTTTTGGGGACTGCTGCAGACAAGTCTTGGGGTGGTTTGGCCTTCGTGTGGCTCTGTTCACTGCCACTTTTTCTCTGCTGTCCAAGGCTCATGGAAATATTGCCCATTTCCATTGCAGGAAAAGCTGTAGGCACTGTTTCTTTCTTCTGACCAAACAGGGTCTCCCAAACTCTAAATTGCCCAGTGATTCAGTTATTGGGGGTCCTCCTGACCATCCCATTGCTTTGTCACAACCGTCTTCCCTCTTCCAGCTCTTGATGTGAAACATTAGTCTTGCTTCTATGTCTTTAGTGCACTAGGGAATTATAGACATTTGTAAATACCCACTCATTTCCTCCCTTCTTCTCTGCCATGTTGTCATTTGATAATGATCTTTATGAAAGCATTTCAGTTGAACATCATAAATTTTTATATTAAGACGTTAGAAACTATATACTAGCAGCCTCAGTTTCTCAATATCATTTAATTAACTTTGAAATGATTTCTTTTAAAAAATTTAACTAAATGGAAAAACCCCTAAAAATTTAGATTTCATTCACAGCACTGATTTAGAATTTTCATGTGCAATAAAATAGTTCCTGTGGTTTAGCTCTTTGAAATGTAGTGTGTTATACTCCTGATTGTTGCAGGGTAGGCAGTAAGATTATGGTAATCAGTGATCATTCTTTGATTGAAGGAATATGCTGGTACACATGCAAAATGCTAGTGTTCCATATATTCCTGGTGCCTATAATTTTTACCTGTCTTTCAGGCTGAATTGCACTGCATTGCTCAAAACACATTTAGATCCTCTGGGTAGAGCAGGATTTTCAAGGTCTACAACAATGTGCAGTGAAAGATGTGACAAATGCTGAAGTGGTTTCCTAAGTGAAATGAAGAAAACGAAAATGATACCAGTGCTGATGAAGGTGAGCAGCAAGCCTGAGATTTAAAGAGGGAAAATGACAGTATTATCAGTCAGGTATCGTGGCAACCAAGGAGCTTAGATTTTGGTGTCAACTTTCCATTCATTTTGGCTCTTTACTTGGCACAACAAGGTACATTTTCCTTCAGGAAATTTAATCACCTCCACTGGAAGTCATTCAAATGTTTAAGCACCTAGGCTTGCTCAGGAACTTGAGGAATTCAAAGGGCTCATGGATACCTCCATCCACATATTTGTATAGGGAAAAATAATCAAACAACTCCCTACCCCCCAAACAACCCACCAGACAAATCTATGAAATCCAGGCAGAAAAATCACGGTTGTATAAGACACCCTGTTTATGACTGCAACATCTTAGTTTATAGGAATTTTATGCTTGGTGTTACTCAGTGTCTGGAGTTAAAATAGTCCAGGCCTTCTCTAGAGACAGCACATGCCATTTTTTGCACAGTGAGCTGAACCAATCATGATAGCAAGGCCAGAGGTCTACCATGAAAACTCATTTTTGAGTGAAGCACTTGTTGTAGACACACATATTTATATACATATGCTCAGGTCTACGTTGCAGTCTGGAATGAGGAAACTGCAGAAGGCTTTAGAAGGATGGATTTAGTCGGGAAAATCTTGTCTTTGAGGCACAGAAATGAGATTGTGATGTAAAATAAATCAATGGCAGAATTAGAATGCGGGAAGTCTGAGACCTGGAATGCTTAATCCTTGACCTGTTGCTCAAATGACTCCAAGAGCAATCAGGTTACACAAGAATCCTCTTACTGGGGGTAATGTATTACCAAGTTATGAACACATAATGTATTCCTAAGTTATGAACTGCAGGGGATTTATTCAGACCTGATTTTCTTTGCTGTCTGAGGTAGGGACTGAGAACAAGACCTGCAAGATATAAATGTAAGAAAATGGCTGATGCAGGTAAGGGTAGAGCCATCTTCCTAGCACTGTTTCCTTCAAATGATGAAGGCATGCACTTTTTTTTTATCAAATAAGTATCAGTAATACACCACACTATGACAAAAATTTTCTTTGTCAATCTAGTGCTATACAAAACAAGGATGTGATACTGTGCTCCTGCTTTTATGCAAAGCTTTTAAGCTTAACTTAAATGGCCTATACACAATCTTCACTCTTTCATTTCTATATTGAATTTAAATCAGATTGGAAAACCTCAGCATTTTATTCAGTTTCTTGCTTGCTTTAAAAACCACATAGAGTGTGGGTTAAACACTATTTAAAAACAAATCAAACCAAAAACCCCAAACAAAACTAAACATGTTTGATGTATTGTTACTCAGCGAGACAAATCAGGGTTTAAAACCATGCTGATATTGGGCACATTACTTGTCCAGAGGGCATCAACCAAATTTCTCACCCTGATACTAAAATTCACTGAATATGAGAGTCACCAACTATCATTCAACAAGTACTATGCTGGGCTCTTTGGTTTTTTCAGCAAGGCAGAGGCCTGGAACAGGATAATTGCATGTCACCACGAGTGGTGTATTATGGAAGCTCTCCAAAAGCCAAGCTTGGATGAGCAAAGTTGTAGGAGCAGTGGCTGTTAAGATTATTGCAGTGTGCTTATCTCTGCCTGGGACTTGGAAATGCTCATCAAAGCATCTCTTTCCAAAGCCCCTCAGGTTTATAATTATGGGACACAGGGTTCAAGCTCTAATTCAAGCAGAGTGTTTTTGCTGCTGTTGAATTTCAGTGGCAGGGACCTGTGTGTAACCTGTGCTCTGCTGATCCTGGGTTTGGAAATCACCCAACACTGCTGCATCTCTCCAGCACAGTGCTTCAGGTGCATCTACATCTGGTTCTGGGTATGCCTAGATGTACTTTACTGTGGAAAACTATGCTTTGTATTTGATCCTCCCAAACATGGAACTGCACAGTACAACCTGAGACTTTAAAGATGGTTTGTGGTCCAAGGATTGGAAGGCAAAAGCTGGAGGAGCTTGTTCTGTGTATGTGATAGAAGGGGCTGTGCTGGGAATGGTGCTGATTGGGAAGGAGAGAGGCATTATGGCATGGGTGGTCGCAGACATAATAGTCCCTCAAGGCTATTTTAACTAGGGCAGAGTGTCTCAGAACCTTGCATCTGTTGAAGTGCCACTTCTTCCTCCACAGCTGTACTTTGGAGAGGGGAGTGAATAGGGAAGAGGAAATTGGGAGCTTAGTTGGTTGTCTTCCACATGGGGGAAATACAAACCTACTATTCACCAGCATTTAGAAGTCCCCTCAGGGCTGCTACAGTGACACAAACAGGATTTATGGAGATGAGCACACTTTGGCCCTCTTGCTCCCACAGAGATTGTGTGAATCTGGCCCCTGGGTGTTATATCCTCCCAGAATAAGGTGTCCCTCAGTCTGCATTAGACTTCTTGTACTCATGTACTCATCTTTATTCCAGGTTATTTTGTTATAAAATAAGTTTATTGCTAGAAGTTATATGAAGGATGGTAAACACCTTTATACATTAAATATAATTACTACAAAGTTAAAAGTAAGAAGGAACATGCTGCCTCCTACAAATGTGTTGTAAATTGTGCTAAAAGTTGGAATTAAACAGGGAGTCTTGCACAACAAACTGTTATGTAAATTTGCTGTTTCACACACGCATTTTGTGTCCAAAACTGAAGGCAAAGTACCTCTTCTCCCTGCCATCTCCTTGCTTCAAAATCCTCCCCAAACTGCAGTCTTCCCAATGCCAAAGCACTTGTTAGAGGGATTAGTAAGATCCATGCCTCAGTGAAACAAATTAAGAGCAGAGGAGACTTCTTGCAGGTATGAGAAATGTTGGGCTGAAATAATGTAACAGCAGACATTATGGAAGTAATTCTGCATCTCCCATTTTTTTTTGTCCGGTAGAAAGCTGGCAGCTTCCAGACATGGAATATTATTTTCCAGTGTGGTTGCTCTGAACCACCCTGCAGTTAAGAGGGCTTCTTTATTTTATTATTTTTTTCCAAACAGAGGCACTTCGCTACCCTGGAAGATAGGAAGTATAGGAAAGTCTTTGCCCCAAGTTTGTCTGGAGTGGCTGCTTTCTCTTGTGGCTGATATTAACTGCATTAGTGAGGGATCATGTTTATGCAGTTCAGTGAATCAGGCTGAATCTGTTCGTGAGGGAGATGGAAGATGGATACTCCTTAGTTAAATATTTGACTGTGCTACAGCCTTCACAGATTTGTAAACAGGGAATGAAGGAGTGTGTCAGAAAGCCTCTGCATTTCTTGCAGGGAGGTTAGCAGAAGGTAATTTACTAGATATTTATACCATCAACTGCATTTTTCCTTTGAGCTCTTCAGAATCTCATACCAGAATTATTACACTGTACTGTTACTGCTGCTGCTGGCACATGGTAATTTCTAGGATATCTACTCATGGATGACAACCTTAACATGCCAAGTGCTGTACAAACACCAGCAATCAGTAGATGGGGTTATAATAAATATATCCCCACAGATCAGAAAATATAATTGGAAGGGTTTTAAAACAGGCCCTTCCACCCTGAAATATGAGTCTGACTCAGCACAAGAACTGACTGGTCAAAAAGGAGCTGAAAGCAGGTGATGCAGGGCAGGATGTGCAGTTGAAGGAATGGCTGCTAAGCTGCAGGTGCATCCATCCCCCACAGAGATGTGTCAAACTCCATCACGCTGGTGGAAATCGAATTGTGTCAGCTCGAAGACAAGGAGGTTGGTGTGCCTATTGCTGTCTCTATCCAGCTTCGGTTTCCATTTTGACTTCAGTCTTGCTGTCTGCTTTAAGTAGAAGGCTGTAATTTATCTCCCTTATGGCTAGAAATCCCCCTGCAGAGTTGTTCTCACACTTGCTCTTCATCTCCTTTTCATTTTCCTTCTATTACTGCAGTCCTCCTTCCTTCACTCCACCCTGATGCACCCCACGATTGCTGTTGAAGGAAGGCAAATTGATGTGGTATTGCATAGATGGACTCTGAGAACTACGGCCAATGCTTGCCTCAGTGTGTGTTTCCCCTGCTTGGGACAGTTCTCTCCCTTTGCTCCTCCTGCACTGGTGAGAAGCCAGGGAGATTGTAGCAAACAGAAGGCTGTTGTTTTGAGCTGTAGTAGTTTTTAAGACACATGGCATGTCCAGCCAGCAGGTGTATGGTATGGTGTGCCAGTGAAATCCTGCTGAAATCCTGGAGGTTTCTGCCCTAGAGGTCATCTCAAATGCTGGTGTCCCAGCTCCTGGAGCCTCTCCCCTCCTCCAACAGCATGTTTGCTGTGCTGGAATTCCTGTAAGAAAGGGGTGGGGATCATTGGAACCAGGGCCTGATGGGCACAGACTGTCCCTAAGGCTAATGCTACACAGGCTGGTGTTTTGGCTCTGGGTCTATCTACAATCAGGCTGGATTGAGGTAGTTTCTGCTGCCTCTGCAGTCTGACGTCCTCTTTCAGGATGGGATGAGGATGAGTCAGCCTCTTTCTCAGCGGAATTTCTAAGAAATTTAAACTAGTCTTTAAACTAGCTTGAAAAGGGTTCCCAAATTCAGAGTTCATATAAGCTGAGCAGCATCCCCCTTTGGGAAGATCCTCACTAAAGCAGAGGCTGCTAATTTCCATGGAAGTATCTGTGAACAAAATCTCCCCCAAGGTCCCTGCTTCTTTGTCAGCAAGCATCAGAAGCTTGTAGTGAAGCCTAGTATTACTAAGATTTCATTACTTATACTAAATACACCCCAGAGCATTTATTAATGTACTGTAAAGCAAAAGAAAAAATTAAAAATAAACTATGCCTGTCAAAGAAATAAAGTGCCTCTTACACTGCATGATCCTAGCTTTTTTTCTTGATAATTGCTCGTGTTCATTTGCCATTAATTTAGTGCATGGAAGAATTGCAGTAAGGTCTGCAAGATGTTAGAACAGTTTAATGATGCATTTCTTTAAAGAACAAAGAACAGCACCTTCATTTACTGTAAATGGAGAGGCAAGGACAGAAGCCCTCAAGCCTTTTACATCAGGATTTCAGTAGCATAGGTGATTTAAAGAAAAGATTGTAAATGCTCTGTCCACTACACGCTCATTCACCTTTTAAATTAGAAGCAGTCAAAAATTAGAAGCAGTCCTCAAGAAGTTTAGTGACCCCTCTCCAGGTCCAACAGATCTTCTCTCTGATTGGTTAACCTGTTGTTGCTTCTGAAATGGAAGCTTCCAAATTCAATTTTCGGGTTCCTTCTTGATAAAACGTCTCTCATTCTGTCAAGAAAGAAACCAGAAGCAAGTAAGGATAAGTTCAAACCTAACAGCTGGAGACTGTATTCAGAGATGGCTGTCTGCTTCTCTAACACAGCGTCTTTAGATTCCAGCCTTTACAGAAACCAGAAATGCATTTTAAATTTAATCAAGCTATTATTGTCTCAAACTGTGGAACAGAACTGCACTTGCTTATCTTTCCCTCAGTATCTCCATCTGATAGGAATGTAGGAAGAATTGCCTCCAATCTCATTAATGCACTAAGGCCCATTCAGTTGTATTGTTTTCCCAAAGGAAAATTAGAGAAATTAAAAAAAAAAAAAAAGAGTTATTGTGGGAATCTTGCCAATACATGCAGATAGAATTCAAAGAAAAAGCA
Source organism: Bombycilla garrulus (assembly GCA_013400315.1). Lineage (NCBI taxonomy): Eukaryota > Metazoa > Chordata > Aves > Passeriformes > Bombycillidae > Bombycilla > Bombycilla garrulus. Next base: position 858,430 of record VXBU01008654.1, on the reverse strand, counting down.
TCATTCCTACATAGTAGCTGTTGGGGTTTTTTTGCTTTTGTTCAAAACAGACTTGCTGCTCATTTCTGTACTCCAGGGAAAGAGGCATTTGCAACTAACAATGTTTGCAGGTAGAAGAATAATTAGGAAGAACAACAGCATGTATGTCAGAACTAGTATTACATTTTAAGCTTTTTATCTGTGGTTTTGGGTTCTTTTGTCCTGACCTAATGGGTTGTGATTCTCAGATGTAAATGATAAGAAACAGAGGTTGTTTATGGAGCAATTGCTTTCAAGAAGATGTTTGCATGCTAAAGTGCTGCTCTACTGATTGACTTTAAACCATTAAGGAAAATAATAACTTATCCTATTCATAAAGATAAGCCTGAATTAAAATCTGTGATTCAAATACACTGTCAATTCTATTTTTTTTCTGCCAGCTGAACTTGTTACTGAAGTGAAAATTGTGCTTTATCCCAATTTTACATGGGTATCACTGGATAAACTTGGGGAAATTCTCATCCCTAATTTTGCCACCTGCACAGGATTATCCTCCATTTTTTAACCCTTTTCAGTACTTTAGAAACATGTTTTCAAGAACAATGTTACCTGTTTTTCTTACAGAACAATTTTCATCACTAATCATGAAAGTACTTAAATAACAGTGGAAAAATTACGTAGGAAAACTGATGTGAAGAAGACATCCCCAGGTGATGCCAAGGCCAGAGACAGAAAATGAGCCCATATCCACTAACTGGAGACAGCCTTGGTCCAGTAAACTGCCCTGTTGAGGTACAGCTTGATGTCTTTCTGACCAAGGAAAAGTTACCCCCATGCAGGCCCCTTCAGCCTCCCCAAAAGGAGTAGGACTGATATTCCCAGTGGTCTGATATCCCTGAATTGACGGACAGAATAATGGACAAACATCTTGTGGGCAAGGGCAGTCTGTCACAGGGCATCTCACCTGACAGAGGAGGAATGGTCTCATGTTTTGGTCCTCAGGTGTCTTGGAGTCGGGGCTGAAGATTCTTGTTTGCTGAAGATTCCTGTTTTGACATCTAACCACCCTTCCCCATGCCTCAGTTGCCCTCTTATTTTCCTCCTTTGACACTTTGCCTTTTGGAGTCTGCTTTAAGATAATTTGTTCTAGCAGAAACCTGCTCCATGTTTTTTACACCGCACCTCACATGGTGAGATCCTGAGGCAACTGCAGCTGATAAAAATAATAAAAGCCTTTGAGAAAGGGGAGCAAATTTGTTTCCATGCTACCAAGATGCTTCTTGTTAAACCCTGAATTCTTTTTACCTATGAGTATGAATGAGGTTTGGTATTTCTAGTCACAGCTCTCTTGGGAGGAATGTGGGCAATAGCTATTGTAAAATACTGGTACCTCAGCAACAGAGTAAGCTCGGTTCCTTTCCAGCCTTCTGTATTTTAAAAAAATTAGAGCTCTGAGAGGTTAAGAGAGGCTTTTATTTTCCTCCACAGAATATCTTATGCATTCGTTCTATGATCTGACACTCCAGATGGGAACAGAGAGAATAGAAGGTCGGACAATCATGCTTGTATATTTAAGGCAAAGTAATAGAATTTTTAAATGTTTTCTTTTCTCATAAATCAAATACACTCATTTTATTTTGTTTTTCTAATTGTGTCTGCTAGTTCAGCTGGAGAAAGAGTTCTGCACTGGGTTATAATGCAGGTAAAATAAACAGCTTTCCTACAGCTTGTATCCAAATGTGATACTCCTGCCCCAAAGAGGGAAAGGACTCTAAAGCAAGGGAGGAAATATGAACAATTAGATCTGATTAAGAAGAAACAGAATTTTCCTTGTATTGATTTGAATCTGGGACCCAGTTAAAACCAGGTTCATTTTGGGAGGAGTTAAAATGCTCCCACTGCCACATGCCCAGGTGCCACTGGAATGAGGAGGTAATTTGGTTTCCAGGGAATTGGCTTTTTTCTCTGTGTTATGGATGCAAAACTGACCCCAGTCCACACAGGGGGTATCGGGAAGGAGGAAAGCATGCACATGCTATGGTTCAACTGTTCATCTTATGTGATTGATGGCCCCAGCTTGCTCACCTGTCTCCCCTTCAGAAAGGAAAGGTTCTTTTTTTTGCCTCATTTGCAAAATTTTGCACTGCTGTATTTTGTTCAGGAAACACAATCCTAAATTCACCCCTCAGTTACTGGGGTAGGTGCAAGACAGGACACAGCAAGAAAGGGGCAGTGTTGTCTGTAGGCTGCTCATGGTGGTTTGTGTCCCACTTTACAGAAGTAAATTGTTATCGATACAAATTTCATACAAATTAAACAGCTGTGTTGTGCATTGTGCATCTTCTCTATCTCATTTAACATGGATGTGAACTCCTAAATGAAAACACCTGAACAGTTGCCGCTCCCATTCCCAGCCTACCTGGGGTGAGATGTCCAAGAGACAGAGTGTTTCCATTCCACTAGATTTCATGGCAGGGAGTTGGGTTGCCATGGCCAGGGAGCTGGCTTTCCACAAGAGCAGTGTCTCTTTCTTACTGGGAAGAGTGTCTGCGTATGATCTAGGGGTGGTTGTGTTTTACCTGGGGCTGGTGGTGCTGGGGAAGCTGTGAAGGGCAGGAGAGGAGCTCTGGCACTTGCTGCACATGGAACACCATGTGCTCTGACAGTGCTCCAAGCTTTGTGAGGAGGACACAGTGACTATTTTCTACCCAAGGCTTGGATCAGAGCAGCTCTGTAGCTGGCTGGCTGATGTCCCACAGCCCTCCAGCAGCACTGAAAGCTGAGTCCCATGGGGACTGGGGTGATAGCATTGCAAAACCCAGGAACAAGAGTGGAAAGGACTGATTCTCACTGTGGGAAGTGACTTCTACAGTGGAACTGCCATTTGCTCTAGACAAGGATAGGCTTTGCTTGTCAAATTTACCCTAATCTCATGTTACCACAGCCTGTATAAAATCTTGCTTCACATGAGTCCTTCTGGAAGAGGATTTATGATTTCCAAAGTTAATTTGTGGTTGGCAATTTAATAGTCTCACATAACTGCAAGCATATTCTTGATTTTCCTACCTTAGAGTCAGCTTATGACTTTCACTACCTAAAGCAGAACCAAAATTGTATGTCTTATCCTTTTTTGGGGTTGGATGCTGCCGAGACATATATTTCCAAACTGATCTAGATCACATTTTTTCTTTTCAGACCGAATAATTTCTCCCCATGTCCTTGCAAGGAGCCAGCAATATAAAACCCAACACCAAAAAAAGGTCTGAAAACAACGCCACCCACTTGCACTATGGCAATAAATCAGGCAGGCTGAAGCCATTTGTCAAAAAGATACTTGTTTGAATCAAATTCACTTTGTGTGCAGGGGATGGTTAGGAGTTTAGTACTTGCTAAATGATTAATCAGCCCATGACTTTTTTAAAATACAATGGAAAAACAACAAGCACAAAATGAGGCTATCAGCTAATGTGGCTTGAGCATTTGGAGAACATTTAATTATGTCATGCGTTGATCAACACATGCAGCTTTAAATATAGACAAAAGAGTTTCAGTGGGGTGGCAAATAACCTCCTCATCTACTGATACACATTATTAAAAGAGGAAGACCCATACAATTTTCGGGCTTATTCGTCTCAGAATGGAAAGCACTATCATTTTTTTGTCTCTTAAATCCCCTGGGGGTTCCAAGTAATTGTTGTGGGCATGGAAAGCTGTGACAAAACCAAAAGTGAGTGCAGTTTTGGTCTCTGACAGAGATACTAACACCTACCATCCTGCTGAGTGGCAGAAGCAGGCTCTGGGAGACCTGGTAGAGAGCATTTGGCATAATCATATCTTTTTTCTGGGAGGCTTGGGGTGTTTCATGGCCCCCTGGGTTATCTAATTTGTCTAAGGGTAGAATTTCCACTTAGCAAACTGGATCACTAGGAAGCTCAATGTTATTTCCAGTTTCAAAGTACTGCTCCCAAGACAGACCCTCCTCTCAAAACAACAGCTAGTCTTTAAGGAAATAGCAGGGAGTCCATCTTTATAGCACCCACGGAGAACCCATCTGCACCTATCTTTCTAGGTAAACAGCAACTTCTCCTGGTGCAGGCTAATGCCAATTTGAGACACAATTACGAGTAAGGTGATACTTGCATTTATCCTTTTTATCAGATTTGAAGCAGATCTGTACATTCTCCCAGGCTTGTGGAGCTGGGGGATGAGTCCCTGTAGGAGGCCCATTTGTTACCCCCACAAACGACTCAGTAGGTGAGGTGCTCGTTGAACATATGGGCCTTGTCCAGTATCCCAATAATTCTGCATCCCATTACTCTTGCTTCTCACAGGATCTCTTTGCTCACCCCGTGTTCCACATTCTGTACTCTGACAGAATTGACAACAAGAAGATTGCAATACTTTAAATTCAGTCCATAAGTATTTGGAGACTGGAGGCTGACAATGTTATGAGTAAGATTTATGGTTTTCTAGAAAGTGCTCACCTGAGAAATGAAAATGGTTGTATCTCATTTTGTCATCGGTTGGAACAGAATGCCTCTGCTGTTATGCTACAGATGTCATGTCTAAGACTTACAACATGTGGTCTGATTGTATTTTAAGCCTTTTTTTTTTTTTTTAATTTAGTTTCAAGAGACTACAATCTGAACCTACTTTGTAGGGTTACAGGGAAAATTTAGATTATTACTCTTTATGGACAGTTCAGAGGTGGTGTTGAATATGGCACAAGATCTTTCACTACTTAAGAACACAGGACAGGGTGGCATCTGAAACAGCCTCATATTTCAATATTTGACATCTTTATGGTACTAAGTTCACAGAGAACATTATAAACATTTGCTATAGCCAAAGCCGATTCAGGACTTAGATGAAAAAATTCCTATGTCCACTTTATAGGAAGATAAAGTGAGTTTGAAAGAGGTTAAATAATCTGCACAGAGCTTGAGAATAAATCATGGGCAGAACCTGAGAGGAGGCCCTGGGGTGCTGACACCTATTCTCAAAAGAAAAACACACATTAAGAATAAGGAGCAGTAAATCAGGCAGTGCTTCCTAGTTCTCTTGATTAAGGAAACGATTTGTACAAGCCATCTTCTAGGAATTTATGGCTGATTCCTGTTTCCCCTAATGTGTATGGAAAAGCGAGTTCCACTCTTAGCAGCAATTAAATGGCATGAAACATCAAAGTGTAAAAAGTCAGAGAGAATGCTTGATTTGATAAAAACCCCATGACTTCTTGGTATAATTAAGAATGTCATGAGGAGTATTCACTTGTGTATTGATTTTATTTTATTAATTTTCAGAAGTATATTTTCATAAGCCCTTTGAGCTGCTCAGCATGCTGCGATTTTTGTTAATTTCCTCTTTACCAGGTTTATCAGCCTTAATTATAGCTGAAAGCGATCTTTGTCTCAAGAAGATGAAAACCCTTTGTGAAAATTCACTGATGCAGTTTGTTTCCAAACCCAGATATATTTCCTAATTAGTTCCTTGTTGTAATAGGTTGCATAATTAATGAAAACACAGGGAGATATTCAAACTAATAATTTTCTTTGAACAAATGTATACAGAAAGGAGAAAACTAAACTATTACTTTAATTAACCTGCTTTGAAAGGCACTGTCGATATCAAGCTGAGTGTTAGCCCTTTCTGGCTGTGTGATATTTTATATCTTACCTGGCTGTTTAGCCTAAAGACCTGACACCTCCCTCTTCTTTCATGAAGATAAGCAGGGTCAAGCTTAATTAACTTGGGTGGGAAATCTTCATGGGAAATCCCACATTTCTGTTTGCTCTGATGCTTCTGTGGTGCCTGTTTCATGACTGGCTGTAATGACATGGGCCTGGGCCACCAGCAATCCAGCGGCTCCAGTGGCATATTTCCACTCTTCCCTTGCAGCTGTCCTGGGTGCCACCAGCTCAGCAATCTGGCAGGAAACGGGCAGTGGAGAAACTAAGAAATAAACACATCTGGGTGTGTCTGTGCCCTCCTGGGGGTGACTTCACAGTGATGGGGCTGGTCTCTTGCCATGTCACCATGGGACCACCTCTGCTGATGCTGGGCCACCCTCCAGGTGGGAGATGCATCCACTGTTTGTCCTCTGAGATTGATTGATGTTCTGTACACTGTGGGACAGAACAGGGATGTGTGCTGATGTGCTGGTGGGATGACTGATCTTTTCTTGGTCAAGCTTCAACTCAATTACAAGGTCTCCTCCTGTTTGGAGTCCTTCCTGGATGACATTATTCCATTTCTCTCCATTATTTCAGATCTGCTGAGGCAATATTCCTGTACTTCAAGATTTGCTGCTGTCCATGGAACACATGTTGTTTCAGGAGACAGACTGAGACTGTGGTTAAAGCAAGCTTGGGGCTTTCAACCCTTTTGTCTGCCAAGGATGTGCTTGAACTGAAGACCCCCCACCCCATTTCTAAGTTAGTCCCTATTCCAGCATGTGCTCTAAAAGCATCAGCCTGCTTCTCAGGCTTCCTTCAAGGCACTGCTGTTTCCTATTGCAATATACCACAAGACTGATCAGTGTCCAGCAAAAGCAGCTGAGTGGCTCTAAGAGCTAAAACACAGCAGCTGGAGACCCCGTTCTCCCTTTTGCAGCAAGGACAAACTTCTCAGTACTCAAGGGGGCAGCCAGGTGGGTCCTTGGGAGAGGGGTGCAGTTGCCCCAGGCTGAGGGAGATCCTGAACCTTCCTCGAGATCCAGCAAGGTTAAACTCTTCACCCCCCGCGGTGTGCAAACACACTGGAAGTGTCGTGAGCTTTTCTTGGATAGGGATCCCTTGGATAGGGAATCTCCAGGAAAAAAAGAACATCTGTGGCTCCCTGTTCTTGATTCTTTGACCTTCAAAGGTCAGAGTTGACATTTGATTTAATGCCATGCCTTTGTGTTGCCTCTATTACATTTATATCTCTGCGGCACCATCCGTGGGACACCGGCTACACACATTAGCCAAGGTCTGCGAGTGACAGATAAATCTGTTCTGCTTTCAGATAATGCAGCACCCCCTTGGTTTTGCACAAATGAGAAAAGGGAAAGGAATAGCACTGCATAATTTGTCCTGGCCTGTTGTATAAAGCAGGCCTGCTCTCTGCCACGCAAACATAAAGGACATTTAAAACAAAATAGAAGGGAAAATCTAGCCAGTAGCCTCCTCTCTTCCTCCACTACAAAAGACTTTTCCCTTCCCCAAAAACCAGGGCACAATTCTGATTGATGACTAAATAAAGGAAGACTTGATAGGAAGTGACTTTAAGATAGTCAACTTACTTGGAAGGTTTTGTATTGTAAGAATTTATGAACAGCGGAAGGGAAACAAATGCACGGTTGCTTTTAGATTCTGAATTCCCCTTTGCTATGCTGACATTAAATTTTCAGGATGTTTTTGCGTACATAAAACACAGCAGCCGTCCTATGGGAGGTATAATTACAATTAAAAAAAAGGAAAGAAAATAAGCTGTGAGCATACAGTCAACTCTTGAGGGAGGGAGCCAATATCTCAGGCAAATTACAGAATCAAAGCTGCCTGAAATCTTTTAAGGCACAGCTCAGCAAGCAGCTAGGGAGGAAAGGCCAGAGCAGAAGTTTCCCAAACTAAAGTGCTAAGAAGAAAAAGTAGTAGCAGAAGTGGGTATAAATATCCCGAAAGGACAGAAAGAGATCTAGTGTTCACCCTTTGAAAGGGGCCAAAGACTGGAAGCCCAAGCTCCCCATAGCAGATGCAGCCAGATTTAAAATGAGCAGGAGGAGATGGTTCTTCACAGAACTTGTGGTAGACCTGTATAATTCATATCCTGGGGATAGTCTGGATACAGACACACAGAGGTTCAAAGAAAGACTAGAGAAATACTTGGAAAAGGGAAATCTTTGGACCTATTAAACAGACAGGCCACAGGAGGCTTAGAGAAAGTATCATATGTAATTGTGCAGTTTTACTTTTCCCTGAGGACTTGTGTGTTCAGTAGTGTCAGATAATGTGGCCATTCCCATGGTTTTTTGCCAAAGTTGATTGACCTTTAGCAAGATAAGAACCTGGAATTTGTGTTCATTGCCATTGTAGAGAAAAGAGCAAACACCTGTTCAAATATCAGCCCTTCCCATCTTCCCAGTGTTCCCAGTGTTAATAACATGGCACATACTATCTCCATTTGTGAAACTTTTAAAATGGATAGAATCAGATAAAAAAAAAATCCCTTCCCTTTTTCTTTCCCTCTTTCGATAAAACTGTTAACTCCTCTGAAAGGTCACCGCTTAGATGTGACTAGCACAGCACACAATAGATAATGTGCTTTTCTCAGGTGGTAGGACTGAAACAAAGGAGGAGAAGGACTGCAGGCAAGGCTGCAAGACAGGAGACAGGTATAATGGCTCTCAGTTCTCCATCTCCACATGAGATTAGAGACATACACCTTGAATGAGGATCTAAAATCCCCAAATTAGGAGTCTGGCAATGTCTGGATCTCATTTTTGTCTCCTTCACAATCCCAAACAGACTTACAGACATAGAAAAAAAGACTCAACCCACTTGGCAGCATCCCAAATTCATCAGGAATAACTGGACAGCACACATTAAAGCCCCAGTAAAGGCTACTCTGTTGTCTGAGCAGCATTCACTTGCTTTGAGATTGTCAGATTTGTTTCTGTTCCTGAGCAGGGATCATCCCCTCTGTGCTGTGGTCCCTGTTCTCCAGCCAGCCCTACAGAGGCAGGACAAGACAGCAGGATGGCTGCATCCTGACCCCTGGAAATCCAAAGAAAAGAAGGGGTGGACTTTGGCCGGTAGATCCCTGAGCAGCAGAGACTCCTGGGTGGCTCTGCAGAGACCAACTTCTGTCCATCCAACTTTGTTATCGTTTTGGGTCCTTCCCAAAGTCCATGTGCAGCCCCTCGGGGCCCTGGACAGCCATCTGTGTCTGTTGAAAAGTGAAGTGTCTGGTGAACAGCTACATCTTCAGGGAAAGGACTTTTATGAAGCCAGGATCCAGGCCCATCACGGGCACCAGAGAAGATGTCCACTGCACCTGTCCCTCCCCTCTGGGCTGCTTCTCTCACCTTAAGCTGCAAACCCTTCTCAGCAGAGACCGTGGCTGCACCGTGTGTTTGTGGATTGTCTGACTCAGGGCCCTCCTCTTGATGCATTCTTTCAAAGCAAGAAACAATAATGGTGGCTTTGTTCTGGTATTTAATTAGATAGTGTCTTCCAATCCTTATAGCAACCTCCAGCTGTGTAGAGCGTAGGGCCAGGAGAGATGATTAGATTATCTGGTTTAACCACCCATAAAACACAGGACGCAGAATTTCATTCTCCATCACAACACAAATAATAAATAGAATAGTCCAAGACAAACTCTAATATCCAATTTTTAATATCAAGTACAGTATGCATGTAGAGGGAGACATTAAAGAAACCCCTGTGTCTACCAATCTACAACCCCCTGGCAGTACTTACATATTTCTTATTGCTCACTAGCTTATTTACTGCGAAGGAACCAAGTTAATGCTGAGCTCTGAAGCATTTCTAATGTGAACCAATTTTGCCCTGCGGTTTCATAATGAGCTCCACCCTTCATCCACCTCTGCTCCCCCTTCTTTCTACTTTCCCTTATTTAATTCAAAAATAAAGTGAAAATATGCCCCTTCTACGAATCTAATTCAGATTAATTTCCTTTAAATGCTGTTTTGTGCCCAGGGTAGTAGCTTGAAACCAGCCCTGTGAATCACAGGTTTGATTACTCTGATAGGGCAGGAAAGTGTCTTACTTAAGAGATAAGAATGAAAAAATATGTTAGCAGGATTCTGTTATTTTTTTTTTCCAGTAGGAAGGAGAAAGACAGAGCTTTATGGGGAAACTCCATTAAAGTCATCAAATTTCCTTTGCTTAAGGTCAAAAACTGTGCAATACCACTGGAATAATAAAATTGTAGAAAATTTCTGTGCGGCCTTTTTGTTTTTCTTTTTCTTTTCCTTCTCTTTTTTCCCTTGTCATGTTTATGCCTGGGGGCTTTTTATTTGATCACTGTTCTATTAACGCCTTGAATCAATGAATGTGCAACTATCTACAAAGTAAAACTACAAGTAAATAGGTGGGGAGCAGAAGAAAATAGATGATGTGGACAAACCACATACTGTGAGGAACCACACTGACTTACCTGTGAACCCTGGAGACAGCTTGGCAAGGGACATGTGGTGAAATGACTGGGAATAGAGTAAGGCATGAGGGGAGATGGCATCTGGAGTTGTGTAAAAAATCAAATCTGTCCTTCCCTTTTCCCAACATATTTTATCGCTTCACTGTGTCATTTGCTGCCTGCAGATAGTAAATGCAAAGTTCTTTGCCCAGAGGTTGGGATTTGGTGAAAAGTGTCATGTTTTGCCAATCAGAACTGAAGAAACCTGGGTGTAATCAGGGCCTGAAAGCAGCCCACTACGGGCACTGTGAGGTATCTGAGCTCGTTAGCTGTAGGACTAATGAGCCAGAGAAAATAAATTCATATGCAAAGGAATTTAGTTAGTCATTACACTGACTACAGTGAGTTTAAAAATTTGTCCCTGGTCTGTCATTCACAGCAGTCCCCTAATTCTTGCATTCACATTGCTTTTCAGCAATGTCTCCTTCTGTATCTCAGAGAAACTAATTTCACATCCATTTCTCAGCTTTTCAATGTGTAAAATGGAAGGCAATGCTTATCTTGTTGCAGCTAAAATTTATAATTAGCACCTTAAAAGACCAATGGATGGTCGATGTATGATTTATTTTCAATAAAGAGTAGTACGAAATGAGTTAGGGCTTGGTCTGCAATAGCCTTCCTTTTAAAGCAATTTCATATGGAATTGTAGCATTCCACACCAGTAGAACTGGACGCTTCTCAATCTATATGTATAGATTTATATTTGCTTAAAAAGTGAAGATTTTTAAAAAATGGCAAATCTTCGGGGATAAAGCAGGATTCAGCTTCCTTTTGCTAGGTGTTGTACAAGCATATGACAGTGACCTCTTTTTGCTGGAGTTTACAATTTTGAACTTTGATTCCAGCAATTTTAGAAGTGCAGAGATAAGCATTAGTTTAAATACTTTCAATGCCATCATATTCAGGGAAACAACCATGGGCTTAGCTTCCCAGTAGTTATATAATCACAGGCTAAGTTTTCCTGTTGCAAAAAACAGTTTCAGAGTCTCCTTCACAGGAAGAGGGTAGAAAGACTTCAAACCCTTGTCCATAATGTGAAATTTGGAGTGAAAAACAGACTTCCAGCTCACCTGTGCTGATGGACCTCATGACCTTTTGACTTCTGTGTTTGGATGGTCAAGTCCCTACTTGCATGACCTTGGGACCAGTTTGAATGTACTATATCTCTCAATCTGTTTCAGGATGCTTCACCTCTTGGTTCATTACAGAGACAGCTTAAAAGTCACAGAAAATTGCTGTCTTTGCTGTGAGGGGGAACAACAGGAGGAGAAGAATTTCCCTAAACTGATAGCTGGATTTGCTGCAAATGAATTTAGGGCTTTGAGTAGTTCAGTGCTAGGTTGCAAGGAACAGAGGAAAGGAAAGGGAAAAAAATTGGTTCATATCTTTTTTATGCTCTTTGGCTGTAAAAAAACACTTGCAGAGCCTGAATGAGGAAAAAAAATCCACATGACTTGTTAATACAGAAAATAACCCCATTTCTTTCAAATTACATGCATATAATATAGTACTTTCCACTACAGCTTCAGGATTATCATCAATTACCATGTGAGCAATGCAGAACAATCAAGTCATTTAGGACTGTATCCTCGAAGGTATTCAGACCTGTGTGATTCAACTTCTGATCTTTGCCTTTCCCCTCACTATTCACTTTGGTTTTAAAGCTGTTTTCTTTTTTTGATATTGAAGTCAACAACTCCAAAGTGTAACACAGAGGAACCACTGGCTCTGCATCCTTGGACCAGTGGGTGCTGTGAGCTGCCTCTACAGCGGCTGAGTGTTCGTGCCTGGCACCTGGGGTCCTGGGTGCTGACACCAGCTTGCTGAACTGAAAAGAAGAGCTTTTCTAGGCGCGGGTACACTAAGTTCTACTCTTCCATGGGGACCGATTATCCAGTTTTTCTGGGAATAAAATGAATGCAAGATACTCCTCTTATGATCTCACTTTTAATGGGGAGAAAAGGACAAAAGTGATTAAAAAAAGAATAAAATTGATAAAAGTTTAATCTGGCATAGAAAAGAGAAAGAAACCCTTTTAGCTCCAGGATATGTTGTAGTGGGTTGGAGACTGCCTCCTTCAACTGCCAAGGAGAGTTTTTGGGTGTGGACATTAGTGGAAAGAGAATATTTTCTGTGGAGCACCAGGTCTTAAATTCCTAACAGGCTCCCTTGCCTGTCCCCTTTGCTCTTTCCCCAGCAGCACACTGCAAGATGCTTCTCTTCCACCTCTATTTCACAGTGCTAATCCCTGCCTTCCTTCAACACCCTTAACTCAATGCAATCTCAGCCTTTGGAAACTGCGTTCTTAGAAAGAACAGACGGGGAACTCAGGGACGACAGTCTCCCAGAGTCCCCTGTCAAGGTCTGTGCAAAGTCCTTGTAGCTCCTTCTTTAAATAGATGCTGGCAAATTACAGCAGTGTCATTTGGTCTTCTGCTTAACAAGCTGCGTTCACCGTTTCTTACTGTCAGCTCTATTTTCCCAGGGTTTGTCAGTTGTCAGATATCTGCCAAAAGGAGCAGATGAAATCTCAGCCCTCAGGGGAGACCTTGCTCCCTCACTTCCCTTGAAATCCTTTCCCCCGCTCAATTCTCTTTTTGGCCACTCTTTATTTATAAATCAAATTCAGCTGAAATTGGGTTTGAGGAATTGGCCTTTTTCTTTGCTGTGGTTATGAATAAAGCAGAGCGTGGGCCTTTTGGTTTTAGATGCCTCTCATTTTTTCCTGTCACATAAAAAATGACTCCAAACTGGATTTAAAAGAAAAGGATCACTGATAAATCAGTGCTGGATAAGCAGCAGTAGTTATGGCTCTATTGATAAATGATAATACATCAGCGGGCTGGCAAACACATGGTTAAAACACATTGGCTTGCTTGAGCATCATTATTATTTTATAAGATGCTCTGGTTATTGGGACTGAGGAAATTAATAGGCCAAGCAGAGCCTGCAGAGTCAAGCCTGATGGATGGAACATGCAGGATACATCTGAAAGCTTCTTCAGCCCCTAAATCCCTCTCAGGATTAGGGCAATTCCAAGCAGTAACTTTCCGACCTAGAGTTTCTATAAATACTGGTTAATAAGATGCTCTGTCCCCCTAGAGGGGAGATTTTGAATCTTTAAATAAATTAAAAGAAGGATATTCAATATCTCAAACTATTAAGCATCAAAATTCGTAAGTGCCAGAAAATTAAGTATTATTAATTTAGATGAATTTGGACAGATTTAGCTCATATTCATAGTTTGTTTAAAAAATGTAGAATCTACATTATTTTCTTTGGAATCTGGTACTCCATTTTCTGAGATTAGAGCAAAATACATTCTTGTAAACAAAGAGGTAGCAAGGATTGAGGACATTGGTTATAACACAATGGTGAGAGAGTCAGAGTTAACTGGGATATGATCTGAAGTACAGTCACTATTTTGACATAAGTCTTTGAAAGATGGAAAATATGGAGGAAAGGTTAGCATTCCTGTGGAGAATGAGCATGTAGGAAATGGAAATCATTACATGTGAGGTGGTTGCAAGAATTCAGAACTCAGTGTGATTGAGCTTTGGGACATCTGGCACTCTCTCTCTTGAAAAAAGAAGCTTTGGCACAGGAAATGCACTCATGGACCTGTAAAGGAAGAGAGGGTTCCAGTGCCAAGCAGGCAGCTACTGACACACATGGTGCCCAAAAGAGGGTGGGCAGAGAGAGGGAAGGGAGCCGGCAGCAGGGAGTTACTCCAGCCTTGAAGATATGGAAAACATTAGGGCAAATCTGAAGGGAAGAATAATTAAAAGATGTGGAGATAAATGTGAACATATTACAAAAAGGTAAGAGGGTTTACTGGAGGTGAATGTTGCAGAGCAGTGGGATCAATCTGTCCAGCCTGCTTTGCTTCTAAACCAGAGAAATTCAGTGGAACTAATGTACCTAAATTGCAGGAAAGTGCTGGGTTCAGGGCTGTGTGGGACATGAGAAGGTAAGCCAGAGAGGATGAATAGGTGAATTACAGGTGGATAAAGTAACTGATGAGACAAATCATGCTGGAAGAGGAGCTAATTGAGTTGGACTGAAGTTTTTTAAAGGATCATTCTGGGGACAGAACACATTTGATATTTTCCATAATGATCTTGGCACGAAGAGTGGGTCTTTGCTGGTGAAACACAGATGAAAAGCTTTGCCAGTGTGACGGAAGCCTGAATTGGTACTTTGGAACAATCAGACTGGAATAACATAATGGGATGAAATGTAATTGCCCAGATTGCCAGGTCATGTGTACTAATGAAAGGTATTTCTTCTTTGGATGGATCCACTGGGGAGGACACCAGCTGGAAATGAGAGGGAAGGAGGAAGGCCTGGCTGCTTTAATTGCAGGATCTCTACAAGCCAGCAATGAGATGCGCCTATAAAAATGCAAATAAAATCCAATCAGGCGAGATTTTCCCAACATCTTTTTCAAATTTTTTTGAGACAATTAGCAGACAACCCAATGAGGACCCTTATCTAGAGCATCCCAGGTGCTAAGGAGGAGAGAAAAACTCAAACACATGAGGTCTGCACAGGTGACCACAGGAACACAGTCTGTTTTACAAGAGGAAAAAGAAGATTCTTGTGGTCTTAGCCTCAGAAAGAGAAGGATGTAAGATGTGACTTACTGCAGTTGTGATTTTCAAATATCCCACTCACGTGAGCACTCCAAGTAATTTTCTATAAAATAAAATCAAATCACTGCAGTGAAAAGAGTTGTCATATAACAGACAATGTTGTCCAAATCAAGTGAACAATGAGGTCTGTGTGTGTTAGACTAATACAGAGCCAGTGCCCAGAACTGAACTGTGAGGAAAATGCTAATGAACATGGGATGTACCTGCTGTCTTTCCTTCAGGTAACTCAATCACCGTGACGAGAATAACCCTTTGGTTGTTTCTGTTAAAAATGTAGCAGAATAAAGCAGCTGTGTATATGGTTTGAGATCTGCAGGGGAGATGCTTGCTGGGATTCTGGATCTATCTCTTCTCCCAGGAGTCCGATTCTTGGAAAAATTTCAAAACAAGACAGTAAAAAGCTTACCAGAATCAATACGCTCTTGGCCTCAGAGGACTGTGTTCAATCGCTGGTTAAATAGTATAAAAAAAGTATGTCTGCTCCTATTTTAATGCACAAATCACAATCTAACCACGATTCTGGAACAGCAGCTGATGCCACCACTTATTTTGGAAGCCACATACAATTTACAAGTCAGGTCCAGCAAATCATAACTCCAAACCAGATCTAATTCCTTGCTTGTTCCCGTGCCAATTTGTGAGGCAACCAGGTGTCCATGTTCTCATTGGCCACTGCCAATGTGCCAGCAAACTCTGTCGCCTGGGAAGGGGAATTGGAGAGGGAGGCAGATTTAATCTTCTCCAGGGCACCTCCCCTGGTATTTCATGGACCTCCCACAATTTTGTCCCACAGTAATTCCCAAACCGATACAAAGCAAAAAGAAATTAAAGTTCTCTCAACCAAAATGGATCACTTGGGCCCAAAGAGTACCATGAGCAGTAGCTCCCTGTACATGTGCACATGAAAAAAGAGATTATGACTGTGCTGTTATTAATGTGAATTATTTGGTAGAGCTAGGAAGAATAACTGAAATGAATGTTCTGCTTAAACCAGAGGAAACTTATTGCCAGTGTCTGGTTTCACACTTGATGTATTTTCTTTTGAATGTGCAAAGCAAGTAGATTTTTAGGATGTTCAGAATCTTTTTCCATGAAAAGAAACACCTAGTCCTGTACCCAAACCTTGCCATCACTGTAGAAATACTAATGTGTCTTTGTGTATCCCCAGGGACAAATCCTAATCCAGTTCCCCCAAGTCCACTCAGCTATGGACCATCAAAAGTGGTTTTCTTAACCTTTCAAACTGTATGACAGAAAATTAATGAAAAAAACATCTGAAGTTGTTTCCAATCAGAGCACATCTTCCACCTCCACTCTGTCCTTACTTACAGGATTTTACGCCTCCTGCAGAAATTGGTTTTAGGTCTATCTTGTACCTTGTATCTCATGCTGGGGTCCTGATAAAGAGCAAAGTATTGGAACCCAGGATTGCCTTTCAAGTAATTTAATCACTCCAAATCTTGTGTGGGGAACAAGGGCCCAAAGAGGGATCCATCAAATCCTTGGTCTCAGGCTCTGCTATTATAAATCTGTCCTCTTATTTTGCTTTCTTATCATTCTTATGGATGAGTGCACTAGACTGCAAGGATTTTTTTTCCCCCAAGAACACATTTATTACTTTAAGTTAATTCATATTCTTCTCCTCTTTACTTTTACTGTTTGGCATTACTTTTTTAAACTAAGCACCTGCCTTACTCTTTGTATATCTATTTACAGTAGCAGAGACACAGCCGACATTAGGTGCAATATTTTCAGTGCATCCCAGTGCAAGGATCTTTATGAAGTCCCCATTTAATTTTTCAGCTCTTCTACTGTCCTTCCTAGTCACTTTATGTCCATTTTTTTCCACACAGTCTTTCTCCTTGAAACACTTCTAGGTTTTGCAATGCTGGATATATGGAAACATACATACATGTATATATAACATATATAAACCCAGCCCAGTTACAAAAGTCAAATAGACCATTTAAGTTCCTTCTTCAATTTATTTCACATCTTTTCCAGCTGCCTGAGAACTAGCACTGAAGATATATCCTTGACAATTCTGGGTTTTGAACTTTTATCATAGGTATGTTTTGTATCTGCTGCTATGTACTCCTGAAAGCTTTTCAGTCTTTGTTGTGTATGCACAGAATAAAGGAATTTTCCAATGTAACTCAGGAAGTACAGTAAGTGATAAATTACCTGTTGGAAACCTAACCTGGATGTTTAGGTAAAGAGCTAGAATAGAAGATCCTGGTGCTCCTGAGAGCAGAGATCTTTTGCACACTGCCAGATGCTCCTGAAAGCATCCAACATGCTTCCAACATGCTTTCATCTACTACCCACTGTTTCAGTTCCTTTTTTAATTTGCTTATGATGTAGTCTCCCACTCTATTCTTGGGCGTGGTTCTCAGGCATTTCCAATCTTTGGATTGATATCTGCATGTTGGAATGACTTTATTGGTGTGGGAGATTTCCCTGAAGAATCTTGGGCTGGATATAAAGGATAAGGTGGAAAGCAAAGAGGGACAATCCAGAGGCATAGTTGCTTCCACCAGCTGCAGTGATGGAGGTTCCCCCCCAGTTCAGTCCAAATATCCCCACAATACACATTTGCTGTGATTTTCTCTAGTATCACTCTAAAAAGTCCCAAACACTGTGTCTGCCTCTAATTGAAATTCTACGGTAATTTCCTTTGCAAGGTTGATGGACAGGATGAAACCAGATCAGTCCTCTTTTTAAGTCCCAGAACTAAAGAATAATGGTTCATTTGATTAAATTAATGACTTGCAGGTTTCAAAGAATTAGAAAGTACTCAAGCTGTAAAATTCTCTTCCCTAAGAGAGTCACTGAGTCAAATGCTGTTAGTAGGGTTTAGAAGGGATAGAGATAGTGTTACTCCCTTTAGAAATGCACTGGTAAGGTTTACTTGGTGAGAACGATCAAATCCATTTTTATTTTAAATGGTGAAATTCTGGTTATTTTCCCCTCACCTCTCTCCTGCTATGTCATTTACTGTGGGATTTGCTGGTGAAAATCTTACACTTTTTACAAACTGGACTTTGCATAGGTCTCACTAACGTGGCTCTCACTTGTGCCCTGACCCAGCCACTTCAAGCGGAGCAGACAAGAGGCCATGATACCATGGCAGCAACCCTTGGGTTGTTTAAACATCTGCTAAGGGCTGGGCTACACTCCGAGGTAACTCCAGCAGCAAATACCTCAGTGTCCTGGCAGCACAGGCAATGACAGCAGCTCTTGTCACCTTGTTCTTTGTTCTCCCTCTAGATACTGAAAGCTGTCCCGGTGAGACAAGGTGTACACCCTGTGTGTTTTTCTGTCCCAAATGCTCCTTATGGACCGGTTATTCTATTTTCTTCTTCCCATGACTACTTAGGGACATTTTGACTGTTCTCCCCGATTTCAGCATCAGCTGTCCTCCTGAGAATCAGGGCAAGAGCCTGTCCTAGTCAGGAAGGCATTCTCATACCTTGCACATTCTTACCTTTGTGCCAGCTCTCAACTCCACTGGACATTTTGTGTGGATTCAGCCCCACTGAAGAGGACATCTCCTTGGCAGGATCTCCCCAGCCCCTCTGGAACACACTTGAATGAGGTGGAAAGGCATCCACAACCCATGGAGCTGCAGCCCCATTTTGTCCTGACCATATTCCAGCCAGAAAATAACTTCATGTCCCATAGAAATGTCTTGCAACTTGGATGAAAAGCTATGAAATGATGTCACCTTAAACTGTTTCAATACTAAATGTGTCATCCTCCTCTGTTTATTCTTTGAGATTTGACTTTTTCTTATATAACAGATAGGGTTTTTTGATATATGGCCTTCAGATTAACTCAAGGCAAAATAAATAGTCTTTAGGCCAGACAGAAAATAAGCATTTGCTTCATTGCAGCAAATGCATTCAGTGAGCTCAATAGAAATATCCCATGGAGATGTTTGAAATGACAGGGAAATCAGCTCTGTGAATCAATATGTTTGGTGAAAAAAAAGGCTCAGTCACATCTTGTTGGGCATAATGGAAATTGATTGTCAGTTATCTATTAGCGATAATTTCTGTTTGATGACTTGCCATATGTTATCAAGCTTGAAATCAGAAGGGAGCAGATTAAATGAATAGATTCTGTCACGAAAAAGCACAAGGCACCAGCACCACAGCAGAGGATGCGTAGCAGGCACAGCATCTTTCTAAGAGAAAAGAATTCTTTAATCTACCCTAATTTTAAATATTCAGGGTCTGTGTAGACTGGCAGATTTACAGATTAGGGACTCGAAGGGACCCTTTCACTCAAATCTTTTGCTTTCTGCCTTTCAGTGACAAGCAATCAGTGAAATGTCTATAGACCTTTCAAATCGTCTTTCCTTTAAGATTCAATAGGACTTTACATCTACCGAGGCGAACCCATTAAAGGAGACTTTGTGATACAGTCCAGAGCTCTGCCTAAGAGCTGCAAACTACACTGAGCTCAGTTCTATTTGTGGGAATGTCACTTGGGGAGGAGGGTCATCTGGAAAGCAGTTCCCCCTGCCAATTATAATTACAGTGAGCTGAAGAACAGACCCTGAAACTCAGCATAAGAAGTTATGAACCCTCAGTCAAGTAAAATACTGACATTCTGTTGAAGCCCCATTAATCCAATGCACCAATGTGGGCATGGAGCATGAATTCAGTAGTGTGAAAGCCGCCTTATTTCATCTTCAGGAACTACCTCTGATAGTGTTAAAATTTTGGTTCATTCTTCAGAGAAAAATACTGTCATGATTGCACAAAAGATGCTGCGCAATGCTTGTGAGCAAACACATCTTAAGGGAGCTCGTTTCAATGGGTGCTGACAGGAGTTTTAATGCTATTTGGGAAAATCTGAGTAGCTGAATTATCCAGCTGCCTGAATTACTCCACCACCTGATACCTTTTTATGGTAGGAAGAAGAGGAGACTGAAGATGCTGAGAGAGATTTATCTCTTAACTGAGTCTCCCCCTGTGATCATCCTAACTGTGGCTTTATAACAATGCTGTGTATGACCCCAGAGCTTTGTCATGTAGAGGACCTTGTGCACACAAAGAGTAAAACACTAGTTCCCTGTCGTGTAGGGTGATGTGAAGGTCTCTTCATTTATCACACAATGCCTCACCTTTCTAGACTCTTAAATTTTCCTCTTTGGTTTTCTGTGAATTATTCTTGTAGAACCATTAATTTCCTGCAAATTATTGAAATTTAGCCCTGAATGGTTTCAGATTCAGGTTTAAACCTGAGAGCCATAGGGGTTTAGAGAAAGACTACGGGGTTCCCTGGGCCCTTAGTCTCCAGTCCTTCTCTGGTGTGTCTGGGAGGGCTCCCTTCACCACTTCTCTGCTGACTCACCCAGCTTGACAGAAGCTGAAGCTCTGATGTGAAGGCTTGTGTTTTACCTCTGAGACAAAAAAAACCACTTTCCATTTTAATTTGAAAACACAAGCCAAAGAGAAAATTCTTCCATAATTTATTAAAAAAAAAAAAAAGCAGCACCAGTCCAATGCTATATGCCATATTCCCAAATTTAATAAAATAGGTTGCTAACTAAAACTACAGTGTCTGGAATGACTATTGATTTACAAGTGATTTGTCCCTGGGGGGAGGAGGAGAGAAAGGGTTTGACAGTTTCCACTGAACAGGGAGCTATGTAGGAAAAATTAAGATGAACCTCTGGCTGCTTTTCCTTCTTGCATTTTTTGGGGCCTGATGCCGCAGTAGTTTAGATATCCAAAGTGTTTCTGCCTGTCTGTGGCTGAAAAGCAGTGATTAGCACAGTGTGGAAGAAAAATAGCCTCACTTAATCAGCATTACACATTTTTGGAGATAACACTTTGCTAATTTTTTCAAAAGAGTTGAATTATATCTTGGCAAGGGGAGAGGAGTTTTTTAATCACTTAATACCAAATAGCTAATGACCTATAAATGGATGCCTAATTCTGCCTTCTGCCTTGAAGAATCTCTGCAAAACTTCTGCTTATTCACTGCCAAAGGAAAGGTGTTATTTTACCTCAAGGAAAATGTCACATTTTCAATATAAATGAGTTTGAATAAATATGGGCCCAGAATTAGAGCCAAACCAGTATCCAGCAGAGCAATTTGCTTCTGGAAAAGCTTTCTGAGCAACACAAAGCATCCTTCCCAGTAGCCTGTTCCAAGAAACCCGTTATGCACCAGTAGGAATGCAGACACACCTATGTGGAGGTGGGCAACACACCAGCTGTAATTGTGTTTGTGAAACAGACATCTCTGTGCATGAAGTGCTTTGTGGTTCCAGCAGGAGTTCTCAGAGATAGCCACACTGTAGAGACTGAAGCTTTCAGGATTTAAACAGTTTTGGGTGAACCGCTTCCCACTCCTGTTCATTTGCAAGGCTGGATCTGCCAACAGAAGGATTAGAAAATCCCATATGAGATAACTCTTCTGAGACTGGCAATCCAATTTTGCATACCACAGAAACCTAGATAAGACTCCAGGCTTCTGGATGCTTTTGCTGCATAAATTCTTTGACATTTATCAGGCTCGCACCTTTGCAAGGTACTAAACGAGAGGAAACCGATGGAATAAATATTTGTGGTGTTTTATGCTCTTCTGATCTATTCCCAGTTGTGTAAAGACTTAGAAACTGAAGGGAGAGAAGATATGGCAGTGAAATAAAGAAAAGCTTGTTTAATGCTTGTTACTGGGCAATTCAGGCTAAACACATCAGTTGACCTGCAGAACTGAAGAGCTGTAATATCTTCACTGTGGGTTTTAAGGACTGCATCTCCTTGCTGTTACTGGTGAGTCTGGTGTCAGCTCAGCTTTCCTGAAGAGAGGTGCAGTGGATGTAAACTCAGGATGGCAGCAAAGTCAGCACACTGAAACACTGCAGGAGGCAAAGGGGCTGCCACTGAGAGAACTGCAGTCCTGAAAGTAACTCAGATCTCAAAAAACCCAGGGACAACTGATTTATTGCCCTAGATACAGAACGGACTTTCAGAAAAAAATAATGAAGTTTGCACTTTGAGGCAACTGTACTAATAGGAATAAAAATAGTCTGATGGCAGCTTTTTGGGCAGCTGGATTATTTGCTCCTCTGGGCTCACATCTGCACCTGCAAACCGTCAGCAATCTCCCAGCCTTTGCTTTGGCTCTCTGCATGTCCCCAGACGAGGCCATGATCCCATCCAGGCCCCTTGGGAGTGAAAGATACCCTCCTCACGAACTCTTCCATTTGTACAGGATCTGGCTCAAAAAGCCAAGTTCTTCCTTTGCCTCTTAATGCTGCATTTGGAAGTAAAAGATTTTTAATTACTCTGATGCTTTCTCTGGGCTTTTTATATTTGCCTTTACAAAACAAAGGGGACTGTCTGTGGAGCATGCTGCTGTGTGCACAGCTTCAGTAGAGGCGCTGAAAATGCAGCTCTGTGGAAAACCCTTGGAACACAAGGGCTGTCAGTCCTGCCCTGGTGAGAACAGCACTCTGTGCCCCTGCTGGGGGTTTTTGGGGATAATCCAGGTGTTACACGGAGTAAGATTTTGTTGTGCCTCAAGTTTTGTTAATGTTTCATTTAATAAAACCCAAATCCTTTCCTACTGATTAATCAGTAAATTCTGTATTGATAGAAAGCAACAGACCGCAGGCTGAGCTGTGTGCCTTGCTTTGCAGAGAGGCCCTGTTTATGTGGCCTATAAGGAATAAAACAGCAAGCAGATCTCACCTCAGTAACCAAATTGACTGAGTCTACACTAATAGACACCAAAGCTGGACCTCACAATCACTCCTGGGCAAAACACCATTGTTGGATGTGAGCTCCCCTGAATTCTGTGAGAAAACAGAGCCAGCCAGGACCTAAGGGTGTCAAGGAAGAGAGGACCAGGGCATCAGAGCACCAACAACCTGCACTGCACCTGCCCATCCCTGACTCTCCCACACCATCAGCAGTGCTGTGCTAGTGCTACACAAGAAATAGGACCAAATTTCATCTTTTAAATTTCACCCAGGATAAGTGTTTGACAGAAGGATGTCATAGTAGATATCTTAATATTGTATTAAAATTGGAGTAATTAAGCTCCCTATAAAGACTTAAAGGTTAGCATTCAATATCTTCCTTTAATCCTTTAGATATTTTTAACGTAAGGTGCTGGATTTGGAGGGAATTTGTTTTGGGGATCAAAACAGTTAGGCAGAAATTATGTCGTTAATGTTTTGTCAGTACCATAATCAAAGAAAATATTTTTCCATAGTATAAAAGGTCTTGGTACTGTGCCACTTGGAAGTTTACTTACTAGATGACTTTAAAACATGGTAATTTAGTCCCAATTAGTGTTATAATAATTTATATATAAAATTCCACTATGAGTAGTTATGTTCCACAATCCATTTATTCTTGTAAGATGTGTGCCCCATTAGACGGTGAAGTAGAAGGTCATTAACCTGCATTTCTAGTTCAGATTATGTTATTAGATTGAAATTTAGTTTCTTCACTGGTAGGTGTTGACATTTTAGAGTGCTTTCAGGATAATTTATCTATTGTCATTCTGTTCTTTTCAGCCATTCAGAAACATTGTGGATCTAAAATAATGCAGGCCTGATGAAGACAGATTTCTTGATTAAATTTCAGCTGTGGCTTCTTTGTGCTTCTGATATTTTTCATGTTTGCTCTATGAAAGTAGGTTTATGGCACCACTGATGCAAAATATTAAAAAAATTGTGAGTCATGTCCCATCAAAATCAGCAGCAATAACTTACACTAATGGATTTTAAATATAATCAATTCTGCCTCTTTTGTTCTGATGTTTTCTGTATTTAGAGATTGAAGGATTCCCTTCAAGGCAACTGTTCTTCCATAGCATTTTTCTATTGCGGATTTCTTCTCTCCACATCCACCTCTTATCCATCCCTTGAATAAGCAGATGGAGAGGGCTGTCCCATGACCCCGAGAATGAAATGTGACCCAAGCACAGGCTTGGGCAACTGAGACCTGGGAAGGGAAAAACCTCCAGATTTACGAGTGCCACTACAAACCGTCAATCAATGATACCAAGTGAGGTTGTGCCTCCCTTGGTTCTGGCAAACCCATGGGCCTTGCACAGGGCAGGAGCTGCCTGAGACTCTCACAGCTGCAGAGAGGCATTACAAGGGACAGGATGGCCCAAAATTGTTTCCCCTTTTTTCTCTTCACTGTCGAATGGCTACATTATGGGCTCAGAACAGGATGCAAACAAAATGATCTATCCACAGCAAAGCTGCCGTGTCTCCTCTGGTGTCCACAGTCCCTCAGGGCCTTGCTTTTGGTGGCCATGCTTCAAAGAACAGGTGATGTGAAAATGGGAAGTCCACTTTGGTTAAAAACAAACTAAAGAAAGGGACAGTGGAGGGGAAGGTTTTAAATATGTGCTGCTCCATTTGGGCTTGTTGAGTAAACATGCATTATTCAATTCCCAAACAAAACACAGGAAAATCATCCAGATAAAGGAGAAGACCCGACTGTTGAGAGTTTGCAAAATCTCGTTTCTTCCCATGGCTTTGTTCTGGCAGAACTTGTAGAGGCCTGTCTGCTCTCAGTGAGGACTTTTTCTCCAGCTACAAATCCTACCTAAGCTTTCAAGCTCTTCCTTTCCCAAGAAAACCTTCTGGTCAGCCATTTCAGTTTCTTTTTAATAAATGGTCTTCTCTCAAATTGTCTCTGCTACAAGAGCAATTCTGGGAAAACAGATGACTCTGCACACTCCTAGAAATCCCAGCCTCTCAAATGGCATGAGCAGATACCATACAATCATGCTAAAGGAGTTTTCCAAATTGCTGAAAGGCAGAACCAGCAGCCACCTGGTTTGCAAGGAAAGCCTTGTCTCTGAGAAGATTAAAAAGAAGATATTCCTGTCTTGGTCAGAAAATTATTTTTTCATAGTGGNATAGTCTCACCACCCATACCTGCTTTTAATGATCCTCATGCCTTTTACTGAAAAGATAGCACCATTTCTTGTTTTATTTCTTTTGTAGCCCATAGATTTCCCTCCAGTATCCTGAGCAAGAGGAAAGAAGTGGGGACCAAATAGGAACTTTTTAAAGGGTGTAAGGACTCCTCCTTTCCTCAGAGAAGTGCAGTGTGAGTACCAGTGCCTGTGGGGATTGTGTGGTGTGGTACAGTACTTCCCATCCCACCACACTTTCCTGTTTGGCTTGGGCCTGATATCATCTCTTTCAGGCTTAAAGCTCCCTGAACCGCTGTTCTCCTGTCTGACTGATGCTGACTGCTTCAAAATACCTTGTATCAGGAGCTCAGGCTAGGAAAAAAGCTGTTTATCTCAGGAGAGGCATCTTGCAATCTCTTAAGTTGTCTTTAGGAAAGATGGTGGGAGACCTGTTTCTCACTTTGCTTGCTTTTGCTGCCTGCCCAAAGGCTGAGAGGGAGGTGGAAGTGTCTCTGAGCCCAAGACACCCATTTGACTATTTGCATACTTAAACTGGGAGGTGACTTCAGCACTTCAGGACTTGGAAATGCAACTTCTCAACTCAGTTTTGTCAGATGATCTGCTGCCAGGGATATTGTGGTGAGTTGACCAGCAGATCTGATGGCAAGAATATTGTGGATATTTGACCCTGGCTGGACGTATTCCAGTACTCCTTCTGTATAATTAACAATTCCAGCTTTGATTGTGAACTAAAAATAGCAATAAAACACATGGGTGAAGTGAATAAATCTCAGCTAATTAACTGGACAGCACTCCATACAGAGTTGGGAAAGAGAGAATTACTAAGCAGTCTTTCAGTTTCTACATAACAAAAGCATAAATAAACCATAACATTTTATACTTGTGCATTCATGTCCATTAGAGATCCAGGAAATAATGGCATTTTCACTGTTAACTATAGGTTTTCTATCTGTCTGGGACAGTACAAATTATTTTTTAACTGTTGACAGCAGAAGCACTATCAAACTTGTCAAAATCTTGTTCTGTGTTTCCTGCTATGTGTTTGATCAATAACTGCTCTGATGGAAGTGGATTACACAGGCCCAGCCACACTGTCGGTGTTACAGCCATCACTTTGTTCCACTGCCTTGCTGTTTGGATGCATTTATGCGCACAACAGGCTGGATGTGGATCATTTTATCTCTTGATCACTAACCACATTATAAACAGCTTCTTCTCTGTATTAGGATAATATGAAAAAATAACTGCTCAGGGGAGTTGTGAAGGTATCCATGCACCAGTTGTGCTGTAGATGTTCACTGGCACTGCCTGGTGGGGCCTGTGCATTCAGACGTGTAGAATCAGGCTTTGTTCTTAATGTAGCCTGCCTAGATCCAGCCTCAAACTGTACACCTAAAATTCATCCAAATGCCACTAAGTACCTCTGCAGGATTCTGATAGCCTGTCATTTTTTCAGGCACCCTAATCTCATAGTGAGTGAATAATGTGGGTTATCATTGGATGGAAAAGAGTGGGATGACTTTAACCCGTCAGTTTAAGCCATGAGGGTAATTCTGAAAACTCCTCTGGAGAAGTCTGTCATACTGGCCTGTGGTGAATGCTAGACAAAGGCAGTGCTGAAATGATGGTGGAAAATGTGCTAAAGATTGAGAAAAGTGTGAGGTTTGTTTTAGCAATTGGGAAATCCACAGAAGGAATATTTCCAGAGTGTGATAAATACCCCTGGAGTTCAGTTCATCATTAATTCATCACAGTCTTGAGGCAAATTCCTGCTCAGAAAGTCTTGAAACTGAGGATTGCCAGAAGCTGAAAAAAGTTCTCAGGAAATGAAACCTTTTAAGTTGTTTAATGCACCAGTTCCCTAAATGTCTGCTACTGGCCAAAATCCAAGGCAGGTTACTGGGCTGGGGCACAACCCTTGTTTTTCTGTTAGGGAACCGGTGCCCACTGGACATGCATCCTGCAGACGAGGCAGGGATTTTAATGGAATTGGTTCCCTGGACCCTGACACTGCAATTAGCACTTCTGGCTGACTGAGGCAGGTGAAGAGGAGATTCACACAATCACCCACAGTTTCCCTGACAAAAATCAGGCCAGCAGCTCCAAGCTGTGTCGAGTGTTCTGCTGGTGCCATAGAGGCCTTCACAGCAGGCGAAGCTCTCCGGCTGGCAGCACTCTGCAAGAGACACACACAGCTTCAATGTGTCCAGGTGTAAGTATAGAAATAAAATTATTCAATTCCTCTTCTTCCCTTTACACATTTCTGTTTCAACCCAGCATTGTCTCTGTTCAATAGCAAGACAGCATTTTTGCAGATTTTAAAACATTTATCATAGGCAATTATTTCTAAAAAGATTTGCTTGCAGCAGGCAGACTTTTTTCTTAACTTGAAAGCCTTGCTTTTCTATTCTTCCTTCTGTTAAAAATTATAATCATTTTCTGCCTTGTGTTTTCTACCAGCTGAAATACCTCATCTTCTGACATAGTTTGAATCTAACTAATCTTCAACTGGAAGGTTTTTTTTAGAAAAAGAATCTATAGCAATAAAAGCTTTGCCAGCAAACACAGCAAAGCAAGCAGCTGAAGCTGTTTATGTGCATATCTTAAAATATAATTTTGGCCTTTACAAGTCAGCAGGCTTTATTTTCTAAGGTGGTCTTATAAAATGAAATTAATTTTCCACTCTTAGAATTTCAGAACAAACCAGAGAATGCAGATTTCATGGCACAGACACAAAGGACAAATTTATATTGCTTTCCCACAGCTGTTTATGATAAAAACCCCAAGAATCCTGAAACCCATTTAAATCAATAGTTTCTTTCCAACACTTTTACATGAAATATTTCAAAATTTTGGTACAGGACATATTTATTTTCCTATTTTCCTTTAAATTATCAACACTGGAATTCAATATTTATTGGCTCAGGATGAATGGTTTAATTATGCCTTAAATAAAATGACTCTACAGCTTTCAAAATTGTTCATTGATTTAAAATTCAATTCTTGGTCCATTTCTAAACAGAATGTCAAAGTCCATTTCCCACCCTACCATTGTTTTTATATGAGCCCTGATCCTACTTTCTCTGTGTTTCACCTACTGCCTGTTCATCACTTTCCTAGAACTGCTATTTGCTTTCCTTTGTAGGTATTTTCCATAACATAGCATGATTTTTTAGATCATAATATTTTGGAGGCTGGCACTGATTCTTTCCATAAGCATGGATAACATCTCTTTTTAGAGGATCACAGCATCCAGCCGTGACGTCTCCTATGGCAAACATGAAGTGATGGGATCAGGATGCATTCTTTTCTGCAGCTTGGTGATCAGGGATGTGTTTAGTTTTGTGGTGATTAAGGCAGGCATTACCTGGGTGCAAACTGGGGTCTAAAAATACATTTTTGGATCCAGACTTAAAAATCTTATCAACTCCTCAGATCTTGCCTGCTTCTTAGCTGATATATAATAAGCCTAATAATTATTTTAGAAATGTGTAGGTCTCTTACTGTCCTGTCTTTTTTGGGTGAGTGTGTAGATTTTTGCAATTTAAAGTGCTGATTTGTACTATTTAAATTGCACCATTTTCCATCAGTTAGGCATATTTTAGTTGATCAGTGACATTTGAGATGCCCTTGGGTAATTTTTTTAACTTCTAGTAGGTCTGGATTTCCTGTAGGCGTGTGTAACTTCCCAGCCTTTCCACATATCTTGGATATCCTGGGAAAGGGATATTGAGTATTTGGGAGGGCAGTCCACAAGTGTCACAGCATATTTGGGGATTTCTGGCAAAGCAGCCAATACTGCATCTTGCTTTCCTTTTTCTGTGCTGAAGCTACAGGACTGATGGACCAGGCCACGATCCCTGTTGCTGGCCCTGAGGTGCTCCAGATTCCCCCAAGGAAAGGTAAGCCTGGTGCTCTACACTCCAGAATCACACCCCACAGTCTAGATGACCCCATTAGAAATGCATCAGTTTTCCTCAGTTTTCCTCAAAGGATTTGGTTTAGACTGAAATAGTTGTCAGGTATCCTCCACACATTGTTTCTTGGGCATCCCCTTACAAGCAGCTTTGCCAAAAAGGGGAAAATGTTGCCTTCTACCAGGCTGGTCCTAAACACTCACTTTTTCTCTGTCATTAGAGTGCCAAGAGAATGCACCCCTCTGAAGCACTGGCAGGCCAGAGCACTAAATGAAGGATAGTACAGTGGCTTCTCTTTACAGGGAAGTTCAATAGAGGTGAGGTATGTATGTTACAATGGCTTCTCTTTACAGGGAAGTTCAATAGAGGTGAGGTATGTATGAAAAAAGGGTCGCTTTGCACCCCTTTTTAGCTCTTTTTATATTCCTTCATTAGCAGCACATTCCCTTTTCTGAATGTGGAATAAAGTCCTGTCTTCTGCATAAATTAAATTGCAGCTTCTGCTTTTGACATGATTGCTCTCAATGCAAACCAGATTCATAATGAGGCCTGGGGTTTTTTTATTCTTTTTTTTTAATTATTATTTTTTTCTCTTTTTTTTTTCTTCCCAATAAACCTCCAGTGAAACAATTACTGCTGTCATGAACTGAAATTTCATCTGTAGAATCTGCTTCTGGGGGTGCTTCTGGGGGAACTCTTTCCCTCAGAGTTCTCAACTTTCCAATGAAGATAAATAACCACATCTTGCAGCTACAGTTTGTGACTGAGTGACAGGTTAAAAGAAGTTCACTGTCAGCATTCATAACAGAAGAAGAAATTGTTCCAACAATTCTTAGCAAAATGAACAAGCCCTTTTTATACAAAACTATTTTGCTGTCCTACTGCTAAACTGCAGCTCACACAGAGGCCCTGCAGGTTGATTTCTTATCGCAAAAGAGAAGGAGTGACCTGAAGGGCTTCACACATGAAGTATCAGCTTCCTTTGTTTTATCCAGATTAATTTTTAAGTTGCAAATGCAAGTTGAATCCAAAAAGCTGGCAGGTGTAATCTCTCTTCTATAGATCTCAGTTCCTCAGTTTTTCTATCTGAGGAACCACCCTTACACCATGTACAAAACTGTACTTGGAGAAAGAAAGTTAAAGAGCAAATGTTTGCTGATCTCAACAGCCACTATCCAAAATCCGTGCGTCAAAGAAAGCACTGAGACTGCAGGCTCTTCTGTGGACACTACTGAGATGAAGAGCAAAGGTGACCTGCTGAGTATTCAGCTGTTTCTGGGATGAACTGTGTCTCAGCTGCTACCTGAGAAGAGCTCAAAATGCTTCAGAATCAGGTGAGAAGCTCTTCCCCCATTTCAGAGCCATGCAGGCAAGCTGGGAAGGGAGAGCTTCTCGTACTCTTCCAGCAGCTCTTAGCAGATGGTTTGTGCAGCCTGGATCCTTCTGATGGTCATCATGCCACAACATTCAGAGGGCAGACCTGGCACAATGGTGAGAACTGACCACAGAGAACAGAGGTTTTGAGAGGGAGGGGTTGACCCAAACCAAGCTCACTTTACCTTAGTCTTTCCCAAGTTTAGCTGGTGGTGAATTGCACCCCCAACTGCCCTGAATTGCTCACAGATGCCCATGTCCTGTGACACTCCTGTGTCCCTGAGCACTGCAGGAAATAGAGGAGCATAATGTGTTGTTGTGGGACTGGTTATAGAGAATGGTGAAGTTCTGCATGAATAAGAACAAGCAGAAATGGGGCTTGAATGAGGGTTTTGGGGTTTATTTTTTAAAATAATTCTGATTAATGCTGCTTCTATAAGTATCAGCAGCTTACATCAAAAGGGAATTGCTCAACAAAATGTTTGTCCTGGAACTTTCACTGTTCAGGCTTGATTTTCTTCCTTGAAGACATGAGATTGAAAGGGGAGAAAAATGACAACAGGAAGTGTGTTTTGTATGTGATACAAGCAAGATCAACAATGAAACATGCTGAGACGACACTTCTGGTTTTGTTGGTTCTAATAACACTGATAAAATTTTTGTTGGTGGCTGTTCATGCTCAAGAAAACCCAGGATGTGGCCAGAATAAAAGATAGCATTGGTGATTGCAGGAGAAAGAGACTTCACACTCTTTCTTTCTGCATGACCTCCAATCTGGTTTAGCTGTGAAACCCTTTTTGAGTGTTGCCTGCTTCTTCAAGGGTGATGGGGATCAAATACTCTGCTCTGCTAGCACTACCCTGTCTTACAAGGGAAGTTCAGCATCCAAGATGAAGGCAGCTTGGAAATGCAGCAGTAACTAGAAAGGGGGTCATGGAGATCCTTTATTTGGGGGTCCAGGAAACTTTTAGACACAAACTGCAGTTGTGTAGGTGAGAGAGCAGCACGAAGTGATGGGGAGAGGCAGTCCAGTTACAGAGATAAGGGACTTGGAAAGTGGATGCCAGGTCCTTGTAAAGGTGGTCAGAAAGTGGAGATGAAACAAAGCTGGGTCTGAATGCTTCCAGGGATCCAAGTTTCTTAACTTTGCTGCTTTACTCCCAGGGAGTAAACTGAAAACCAAAGAAATCCCAGAGAAGCCAGTTGCAAAGCTAGGCTTGAGCACCAGCCAACCACAGAGGGGACAGCAAGAGGGAGCATAAGCAGAGGGAACTAGGGCGGGTTCCCAGAGGCAGAAGATCAGCATTATTACCTTTCTTTGAAGCTTTGAGAGTCTCCCAGGCTAATTATTTGTCTACTGTGGCAACGTCCCGTGGGTGTTCTCTGTTCTGGGAGGAGTGATGCCATCCTTCAGAGTGAAGATGCCAGTAAATGCTGAGAGATTATAATTAGAGTTATGATTAGCTTTGAATTTCTCATTGAATGCTTGGAGACATAGATAATGAAAAGCTAAAGCAATGCTTTTTTTCTCCCTGAGGTTATAGATCTTTTTCTTCCTGAAATTTGTAGGCATTTAAGTTCTTTGGAGATTCTGCTTACAAATGAATCACTGACACTCTTTTTACCTCCATAGAACCAGGCATGTCCATCCTTGCATCCATTTATAGTCTCGAAAAATACTCAGAAATGTATTCAATTGAAGAACAGAGTTTAAAAATAAAAAGAGAGAGAGAAATGGAGACACTAAACACTGCTACTCTTGCAGAATGATAGAATGATTGCATGGTGAATTTTCCAAATGAGTTACCTGCCCTCTCTCACCTGCTGAGCACCAGCCATGGTGCTAAGAAAAGTCTATATTCATTTCAGCAGGCATGAAGATAACAGGTTGGAATTGACAACAAGCTCAGTACTCTGAGTTCTATTGTCCGTCCCAAAGTGAGGCTGCTCAGATTTTACCAGACAAAAGTGAAAACAAGCACCAAAAACTGAAGTGGCATGGATCCAGACTGTAGTCCTGTTCCCTATTTCTTGCTTCTGCTCACAATCCTTTTCTGTGCATATGGTCAGGGTAGGGAGGGCGATGTCCAGCCACTTTCGTGCTGCTTCAGGAACATCTTTATGCTGAGGAGACATATGGTGGGTTAAACTAGAGAAGATTATGTTTGGCAGTGGTAATAGGCCTAAGGCACCTGTTTCTCAAAGAACGTGGGTCACCAGGTTTTAGAAATCACCCAGTCCAGATCTGTATTAGTTGTAGCAATAAGTACTACAAGTATTACTTGAACTTAGACCCAAAATCTTATGAGAATAAAGAGGAAATAGGATGGGAGGGTTTTCTACTTAAGGTTTGTATTACTATTTGAAGAAGTTACCCATCCTGGATACCCAAGACCCGCTCTTTGAAGAATAAAAGGTCTGCTTTATTTTTGCCAGACATGAAAACTTGCAGAAGTCAGTGCTCAGCTGTGCAACTGAGGAGGACAACTCAGGTCAATCAATCCATTATGATGGGATTCAAGAAGGCACAAAACCCTTATTTCATCTGAGGCTGCAACAGTTCCTGACATCTTAGAAACAAAAATTTAGACACAATATAAAAGGCAAAAAGTCACAGACTGCTGTTCAGGCTTCTCCAGCATTTTTCCTTTGTGGTGTTAGTGTTACATGTTTGTCTCTGATCTGAGGAAGTTTTATCAAAGGTTGTAAAGGTGGATGTTGTCCAAACTTTTTGTTGGTAGCTGGATGTTCCTCTTGTCTGTTAGCAAGAGGACTTGTAGAAAGATTATTTGCAATGCAGAAAATAAGGGAAATTACTGACTGAAATAGATGGAGATATCCCTAGATCCACTTTGTATAAAGGGTATTTTTGATTTTGAGATCCATAATTGGAGAATAGTTGCTGTTATAAATGGCAATGTCTCAAAACACAACTCACCGACCAACCAAATTCCAAATTTCCCAAGCCCTTGGATGTTCATTGAATTGCTTAAGTTATTTGTAAAAATTAAAATAATATAGAATATATCTTTATTCTTCAGGTAGTTCTAGCAGCAGTTCTAGGGTGGAGCAAACTGATGTTATGCATAATGTTCGCTTTTTCTGAAAGGTTATGTAAACAGATTTTTTTTAAAGCACCAAAGTCACCTGGAAATATTTAGGCTCCAGGCTTCTTTCTGAACACAACTTTATTGGTTTCTGCTGTAGTGTGAAACAGTAGAGCAAAATTCTCATGTTATCTGTCTCCAACAGATTTGCAATATTGCAAGATTAATTATATTAGCTGTGTTTCACGACTCAGTGCATTTGTATTACCATTTCAAAAGCACAATCATTTATCAACAGCAAACTTCGGGGCATTTACTTTCTATGCCCTGGCATTGCAAACTTCAAAGTGTGTGAGTTTACCTATGAGATGCACGTGAATGTATGCTCCCTTTCCCAAAGCAGCTTCAAAGGTTTCAAACCCCTCCGTGGGCTGGACACTATTTTCCTAAATTGGTTATGATTGGTTGGGTCAGATTCTGATCCCCTTTTCCACTTAGCTTTTGATACTGTAAATTTTAAGTAATTATAATAAATAAATATGAAATAAAAAATAAATAATGACTGGCTAGATGTGATCTCTGGCTTCTTGTGGAGGTTGTCCTGAGTCACTTCATTTACCCCAGTCCCACTACAAGATTGTTTTCTGTGGTCTGTTCTCTACATCTTAGCTCTAATCAGTTCCCAAATAATCCTTTCTGAAATGAGCATCCTCTAGACTTCAGCCTGTTTGAAATATATTGCCTGCACTTCAACATGTATATTCCACTTTTAAATTCAGACATTTTCTTCTTTCAGACTTGGTCCCTTTCTGCACTCTGGACATA
The DNA here is from genome assembly GCA_013400315.1 of Bombycilla garrulus. Taxonomy (NCBI): domain Eukaryota; kingdom Metazoa; phylum Chordata; class Aves; order Passeriformes; family Bombycillidae; genus Bombycilla; species Bombycilla garrulus. The sequence continues at coordinate 824,503 of VXBU01008654.1, read as the reverse complement.
CCAGCATTAGTTTTCAAGGTGCCAGGAGCATCTACACAGATACTGCTCTGATTTTACAGTGAGCTGCTGCTGAGCTCTGGACTGTCACTGTTACAGATGGCTGGTAATTTCAAGCTACCTCAGATATGTCCATATTACAAGAATTCTTACCGTGGCTGCAGCTGACCATGCCCTGAATTTTATCCAGTTTTCTCCCTAGCTGCTCTCACTTAAAAGCCCTTAAACATTTCCAGTCCTTTCTTCAGGGCAGGGGGATGAGGGTGCCGTGTGTGCAATGCCCATTGCTGGCTGACCGCTGGGAGTGTGAGCTGGCAGGAGGCTGACAAATTGCACGTTGTGTTTTTGTGTGAGTGGCTCTGGCAGGGTTTGCTCTGTCAATGGCAGTGCTGTGTAAATAGCAACCTGGCTCTTGAACACCTGTGTGGGAATAAGAAACCTCAAAACGGAGATCTGCTGTGGGAAGTGCCAGAAACCCCAATTCACTTCCCCTGTTCCTCTGATCATGTTGAGTCCTGTGGGAGTTAAAGTTGCCCTGTGGCTCTTTTTAGAAAGTTATGATTTCCTTTCAGTTGTCACCCCCTTTTCTGGAGAAGGAATTATTCAAAGAGCAGACAGACATACACTACCTACTTTTGGATACAAACACATGGATTGCCCATCTGCCCACTAGCAGTCACATGCTCAGCAATTTAAATAAAAGCCACCTGGTACTGGATAAAGTGACAGTCCTATTCAGCTGATAGTGGGCATAAAAACTACTGCCTTCCCTTCTATTTTCTACTACACTATGGTTTGCAAATTCCCATCATTCTGAGTAATTCAACAACAACAAAAAGCAAGATCTGAAGCTGAAGTGGGCTGAATGCTTCAAAAACCACATAAATTAGTTCATGTTCATTTTGACAAAGAAGGTGGTTTGGGACCGCAGCAACTCATTTCTGTTGATGAAATTGGCTCACAAGAACCTCAGGCGTGTCATTTTACCTTGTAGTGCATCAGATTTCAATGTAAATAATCACAGTTTCATAGCACTTAACTCCTGAGGATAATGATACTAATTTAATGGTAAATCATTTTGGAGCCCTGGGGAGGGACATGTACTCTATAACTATATATTGAAGGAAGAAGAAAGCTCAGGCCTGATCTCCTTTAATAAGCATGACACCACAACTTCAATTTTACTCAATTTACATAGATGTTGACTATATTATGAATACAGTTGTCCATATGTTTCCCACACAAGGAATAAGAGACATGTATTTTGTGTATAAATGTCATCTTGGTGTCCCTGGGAGAAAAAAATGTAACAGCTTCATAGCTGTGAGTGGTGCTACATTGCTCAAGACCAGACTCACCTCAGAACACAAATGTTTACCTGTAACAACTCTTTTGGTTGTGGTGGTAAAGAAAGGTCCTGACCTGCCCATTGGTGCACTCTGTTTCCTTTATAGAAATTCAGTTCAGATTCTGGGAAAAGCAGCAAGATGCTGGTAAATGTTATCATCATGCAGGGTCCAAGGAACTAAAGATATGAGATTCCAGCTGCTCACCACCCTTGCTATTATTGCAGGAAAAGCAACTTGGATGACACACAAAGAGTACAGAATCAAAGAAAAAAGGGTATATAAGGTTAACAACTTGTTCAGTTCAGTAAGTCACTCCTTGGATAGTGCAACTTCATATAAAGGAGGCATTTGAAAGTCCACTGAAATGTTTTCTATCTTAGTCTTTGTTTATTAATCTTTTTTTCCCCCTATGATGTGTGACATAAGGGAGCACTATAAATCACAGCAAGAAATAAATAGTCCCATTTAATCTTGCAGGGGCATATTAAACTTTCACAACCCCTAACTGCCTATTATTCCTTCACAGTCCCATTGAATACTTCAGTAGCTTAATGCCGTGCAGGGCTAAAACTGGGACTTAACTCACAGCAGCTGAGGCTTAGAGAGCAGACCCAGATGTCTATTATTATGTGCCCACTTGCAGTCACTCTCCCATCTGACTTTTACCAAGTCTTTCTAACACTAATGAAAAATTGTGTGACAGTTCAAGTGTGATGTGTTTCACCTCTCAGATCATCTGATAAAAGAATATGTGTGCCCTTTTAATTAAAAGGACCTTTGTGCCCATCAGTTGAGCTTGGAGGCAGCACACAGGAACCTGTGCCATATGGGGGCAAGGGCAACCACAGAAAACTTCAAATGTACCTACCACTCTTCCTGCTTACAGACCTTTCCAACTCTCCTGTTTGCATACTATATTTCCTTTTGGGCAGAGGTTAAAACCAAAGTCTGTCTCTGTGCTTTCAAGAAGCTCAAAATGTGAATTTTTTGGACAATGTAAAAGAAGGAGAGAGCACCCCAGGCTTCCTGTACTCCCCAAGGTTGATTGGAAGAGCATGCTACCTCCTTCAGGCTTCATTTTAAGGACTCATGCTGGGGATGTTGGGAAAACAGTAAATGAAATTCTTTTTACCTTTCTTTTCTTCTTTTCTTCTCCCCGCAAAAAGTTGTTACTGCTGGGTTTTGCAAAAGCAGAACATCTTTATAAACTGTACCTGAATTTGGACACATGCCCGTACCTTGCACCCATGAAGCTGTGTTGAATCAAGTCAAGTTCTAGAAAAAACCTCAGATTTTTTTTCCACTGTCTTTATTCTCTTGCAGGACTCATAACCATGAGTGATTAATAAGCTGTTGTTTATTATCAGCAGTTAATAAAGGGGTTCTCTGGTGTCCTTGCTGTTGTCTTTAGATAACATCTAGGAGAACGAATCAAGCAATTAGCCAGTTAATGTGCTGTGTGTCAGGAGCTCAGATGGATGGTTGATTGTGCTCTTCCTTGCCCTGAATCACACTGAAGCCATTTCACTTATCAAGGGAGCAGAATTGCTCCCAGGAACAGCATCCTCATTCATTATTTATATACAGAGTGTGGGAGCGTGCTCTTATATTACTGCAGGATCTGTCTAGATCCACTGTGTGCTGTGGTGCCATCTCCTTGCTGGGAGGACATAACAGTCTGACAGACAGGGCAGTGGTTCTGGCAGCCCCAGGAGCAGTGAGAACTTCAAACACTATGAGGAGAGAGGCTTTTGTCTTTTCATCAATGAAGAAGCTCCCACTGAGTGGGAAAAAGCGGTTTAACAGGCTTCCGAGTTTGCATAGAAATCATTGTCTGTAGTTTGGACATACAAAGTTGACATCCTTGGAAGCTCAGAGGTCTATTAGGTACAGGATTAAAACTCTCTTTTAAATTGTAACTGGAGGTTGGAAGAAGAGGATGAGGCTTTGGAGGGGAAGGGAGATGAGAGGAGGTAACCAGTGAAGCTCTGAAAGGAGTGGCACCTTCTTGCAGCCCCTGGCCTTCTCCAGAATGCCTGGCAATTTGGCTAACACAGTCCCTTCATTCCATGCTCTGGGCCTGTCCCCATTAGAGCATTCCCCAAATGGTGTCAGAGACAGCCACAAAGGGCAGCATTGTGTCTGGGAAGTAACTGCTGTGTAGCTGGGTGCAGCTGAAAGAGAAAGACAAGCGAAGGCATTTCCCAGGGACAATGAGAGGCCTTGTGTCTCAGGAAGCTTCCTAGTCCATCAGCCTCTGTGGAGGACAATGGCCTTGTGTGGTGGAGAGGAGGAGAATGTGGCCTTGCTGGTGGCCCCGTCCATCTCCGGCTGAGGGCCCTGCTCGGACAGGCTGGAGCCTGAAGGGGCTGGTTCAGGGACACACAGCCCCAGCATCCCGCTGGCAAGGACAGACCATGGCGGGGGCTGGCACTGCTGGGCTGATCCAGGATATCGAGCACCTTTCTGATCTCTGGCTGTGCAGCAGCCTGGCCGAAAGCCTGTCCTCTCAGCAAATGAAGGAAGGCTTGTCCAAGGGAAGCACAGGAACTGCAGTCCCTTCTGCAGCCTCCATCCTGGATACTCTCATCCTCACTCAGCACAGATACAACTGAGGTATCGTCTTCATAGGCAGCTCCTGGGGAGGTCAACAGGCACCTTTCTCCTGCACAGCTTTATGCACAGCCTCCCACAGACCTGAGTGAAAATAAGGTTTTTTTGGAAAAAAAAGTGCCAGCATTTGCTGAACAAGAGTAGCACACACTTGGAAAGCATTGATATTTTTCTTCCATTTGTAACAGTTTCAGCTAATTTGCTCATTCTGAAAGGCCCTGAAAATCTTGATTATACTTTTAACAAAATAAATGTTTGGTCCATTTTAAGACACACTGGAGTTTTCCCTTTTGAAGCAAATTTAATGCACTTTACTCTAAAATCGTTAATAGATTCCTCAAAATTCCACATTACAATACAATATAAAGTTTGGTTTTTTTCATCCATGAACCAGTTCCTCTGATCCAAAAATTTGTTTTCCCTTTTCAAATGGCCAATTTATTTTGCAAAATTGCCATCACCACTACACAGGACCAAAAGCTTTCACCTTCTCTTGGGAGAGAGCTTACTTTTGTGGAGCTCATATTCTGTGGCCTTTGCTAAGCAGAACCCATGAAACACACTTTGATGTTGAAGAGGTTTTGTGCAGCAATACAAAATCCTTTTCAGAAATATGGAACAGATATACCCAAGAACTGAAACAGTAAGTTTGTCTTTAGTTTTCCTTTGCAATGAAAACTCAGTTTTATCAGGAAAATCTGCCTTCAAGAGATAAATGGATTTGTGAACCCAAATAGCCTTTACCATTTACAAGAGGTGAAAAGATGTGTACTTGGTTAAGAAAACATGAAGTCATGTTTACATTGCATCAGTAGGAGATCCACTGTGACACTAAGGAGCTGAAACACACACGAGCCCTGCCTCAGGTTCTGTGCAGGGAGAGCCCATTTGGGATTGGGGTACAGTACGTGCATCTTCCAGTTTTGCTTCCCATGGAAGAAATCCAGAGAAGCACAACAAATAGTTTCAGTTTGCCTTCATACATCAGTTTTGATCTGACCAAATGCACAAGTTTCACTGTGCCTGATCGTAAAACACATCCATGCCCATATGCACACGGTCTTAGATTCTAAGGTATTCTGTGGGGAAACAAAAATATTTTATTCTTGGAGCCAGAGGGAGCAAAACCATCTAGTCTTAACATCAACATGTTTTCTTAACTTTAAATAAGGTTAAGAAAGGGAGTAATTCAACCGTGGCAACTCTAATTGGCTACAAGTATAATCCAATAACCTAATTTCACCCATATTGTTAGTTGAGTTAATTGGACCTGCACAGCCACCAGCTAAATATATTGGTGTATGCAAATGGTGAAACTAATTTCCTTCATAAACCTTTCTTCTGCCAAAGTAGGAATTAGGTAGAAGGGGTGGGGGGAAAAGTCTGTGCTGACGTTGTTACTTCAAAAGATCAATTCCCTTCCAATTATTTGCTCTCTTTAGATAGGCAGGACAGAAAACATCATTAATTCCCTTAAATAGAGAGGGGGAAGGGAAGTAATTTCATTTCCACTTGAAGAGACTGCAGAGCAGAAGTGATTGGACCTTTAGCTTCTCAAATCCAAATGGAGCTTCTCAGCCCCTGGGTCAGGCAGCCCCGATTTCTTTGCAATATTTGGAATGAGGGAACCTGCGGCAAAATGAGTTCCTGGGTATCACAAGGGCTTGCATTTCCTGGAGGGAGAAGGGCAAGCTGATCTTAACTCTAACACTGATTTCAGCAGAGTCTTTTGCGGTAGAGCCTTTGTAATTGGTACCATGCTGTGTATCAGCCAAATCCATTGCCACTGCTCTCTTAAGAGTTTTCCAAAACATCTTCTGGAGACAATGGGGAGGACTGACAGTCAGGCTGTGTGTCCAAGTGTCCACACGTAGAGCAATGAGCAACCTGGTCTGGCTGAAGATGTCCCTGCTCGCTGCCGGGGGTTGGACTAGATGACCTTGAAAGATCCCTTCCAGCCCAAACCATTCCAGGATTCTATGACAATTTCTTCTTTGCCATCAAAATAGGGGAGAGTGTTAGAAAGTGAAGGACTAATGTGAAGCACAGTTACTCCAAAAAGCAAGGACCTGATGGCAACAAGGTTCAGTAATTCCAGTGCAAAGCTGAGATTTTGGAGGTGAGGTCCAGTTTTGGCTTAAAACTGTTGGCTTAAATCTTCAGGATTCCCTGTTCTTATTCAGCTGATGCTTTGCATTTTCTTTCTGCCGCTTTTCAGGATTCATGACTGTGCCTTTGCAGCACATCAGGTCCATGTACCCTCTCCATTACACTTGGCTACTAAATTTTTTCCCTTGCAGATTGGAAGAGGTGCGGGTGAATGGCCTCTGATGCTTCTGAACTTGCCTCATGCCTCCCCCCACAAAGCTGGCTGCAGCCACGAGTGTGATAGCAGCAGCAGCATGTATTAATCTCACTTTCCACCTCTCATAGGCAGTCCCAAATGAGAGGAGGTGCACATCCTTGGGTGTCTTTCAACTGACTTTGGAGCAGCCTGTTGTGAATTGGGACTTGCACTGTGTGGGGGAAGGAAGAGATGTTGCCTGTGATTGCTATTTGAACTTGATAAGGGGATGAGAAGGAAAAGGAAAAAGGAGTTTTGAGGCAGTTAATGCTTTCCACAGTTACACTTGAATTTCAGCCCCTGCTAATATTCCCGGGGAAATCACAACTCACATGCATACACACACACAGAGGTTTAATTTCAGCAGTAAATGAAGTCATAATGCAAACAGAAAGCCAACAGCAGGGAAGGCTATGCTTGGCCAGCTCTGCTCGTACTACAAGTAATACATATGCACCAGTGCAAAAAACTGGCCCCAGAGAGCAGTTAAGTCTTTCTAGCAGAAACACACACTGAGAAGGCAACCGTTACTTTTAACTACAACTTTCTACAATAGAAAGTGCTGTGGTCTTCTTCAGTATCGGGCAGGGAAAGGATGATGGAGGGCAAAGACCTACAGGAATCAGATTGCAAGCCTGCCTGCTTTTAGTGAACAGAGGCACCTGGGCAAGAAGACATTTACAATGAAAATGTTACATTTACCTAGTCTGAATTTTGCACAAGTTTGTACCTGAGTGTTCTAAACGGGGAAATTACTGCAGAGTGTTCAGCAGAGGGCTGGGTGGGGAAAGTCACAGCTGAGGAGGTCATGGCATCACCTGTGAAAACTGACGTTGGGCTGACACCTGGGAGCTACCAGCTAAAGGAAAGTGTTAATGAATTGGCATGGTCCACCATGGGCTGAGCCACGTCTTGTGCTGGAGAAGCCAAGAGTGTTCCTGTACTGCATACAACAAGGTTAGGCTTGGTTTGGTTTTGTGAGATTGAGAACTGTGTGATTCAGGCAGGACCTGCATGGGAACAGTGTGTAACCAGAAATATGAGGGCTGGGCAGAGTGTGAGTGGGGCATAATCTGTTTCCTGTGGAACAGCAGAGTTGCCCTGAGTTTACTCAGCTGTGGGCTGTGTGCTGCAGGGCTGCCAGTGTGCCCCAGCCAGGGAGGAGCAGAGCATGGCACAGCCACCACTTTGGCACATGGCTCAGGGTCTTGCAGAAGCTGATGCAGGATTGGGCTGAGGGTCTGAAAGCTGAGCTTGTTCTTTCTGAGCAATCCAGGCTGCACCACAGTGTTGGATGTGGTGGTGCTGGTGGCAGGATCTGAGAATCCCTGGACATGTATCTTGTGAGTTCAGTGAGGTGTTGCGCTGGGTTTGGCTGGAGCAGAGTTAATTTTCTTAACTGTGGCTGGTGTGGGGATGTGTTTTGGATTTGTGCTGAACACACAGTTGATAATATAGAGATGTTTTTGTTATTGTTGGGCAGTGCTTACACAGACCCAAAGACTTTTTTACTTTTTGTATTGGCATGCAACTGGCACTTTTTTAAAAATAAGACTAAATTATGAAAGTAAAGAAGATATGAAGTCAGGGTGTATGAAAAATTCTGAATTTTATGAAGGAGTTTACTTTTTCCCCCACAAGAATCTAACACTTCTAATGCATTATACCAGGATGGGAAACATCCAAAAAAATTTCCAGTGACCAGTCATTATCCATTAACAATTACACACCAGGAGAGCTTTAAAATTTTCTTTCTTTCAGCTTTTCTTGTTCCAGTAGGAGAGCAAGCTTTCTTGTTGCAGTCTTAAGCAAACACTGTAAATATTTGGAGACGCAAATGACTTGATTAGCAGTGATGCCATCATTAACAGCAGTGACAAGAAAGTGTCAGGGTTGCAATTCTTATGTTTTTTAATTGCCCCTACATTTCTATTGTCAAAACATTTACCCAAGGGTGTGATTAATAATAATAGGTGACAGCTCCAATTATCCTCCAACTTATTAGAAAATATCAGCACTCAGATATAATCTCTAAAAACACAGCTTAAGCTGCTTTTACAAGTTTACTATGACAAGAATAAATACAGAGATAAAAAATGGAATTAAAACTCCTGCTTATTTTAATCAGGGTTTGTTTGTTTTTTTCTTCAAGCATCATGAAACCAAAATGTTTATTTATGCAACAATACTTATCTGAGGATCACCAAACATTTTGCCTGCAGTTTTACTGAATTCTCTTAATCAGCCCCTGACATAGCCATGACATTGAGAAGCAAAGTCATATGATGCTGTGTTAGTCATATGCAGCCCATCAGAATTTTTGAAGGATAAAAATAAAATAGCACAACCCCTAAATAAAATTGAGCGAAAACATGAGTTATCTTAAACATCTGAGTCAGAGGCTTTCCTTTGCAACCAAATAAAAGCAAGCTTTGTGCCTCCATATGTTCAATTTCCATCCATATTTTCTCACATGGTGCATGGTGGTGCATTTATTTTTTTTCTTATTTGTTGTTTGCAATCGGTTTATGGACCACCTTCTCTTCTTCAAAGGAAAAGCAGCTGTTCATGGCCCCAGGAAGAGGTGAGTTTAGTGGCTGTGGGATTGGCTTAGGAAAGGATTTAGAAATAATTTTGTCTCATCATTGACAAACCTTGTAGCACTATGCAATACAGGACACGTAGTGCAGGTACCAATGGCCACAAGACACCTTCCAGAGCCAGTTCCTGATCTTTATCCAGGACATTTTCCTAGCTCTTTACAGATGAAGCCATGTCTCCACCTGTCTTCCCTTGAAAATTGTTAAAGATTTTAATGACATTATGAAAACAGCCTTAGTGTTGTTCAACCTTTTAAAATTTTTTAAAACCTTTGTCTCAATTCTATAATTTAAACCAAGGAGCAACATACATTTTGAAGTGATAATGACTAAATCAGGGGGGAAAATCCTCCATAGTTTTTGGGCCCTAAAAAGTTAAAAAATCTGTTCTCAGACACCTAGAGTATTGCTGTGGCAGGTGTGTTGCTGGCAAGAAGAACAAAGGCTTTGTTTGATCCATAAATTATTGAAAGTATCCCAGATCCAAGTGCTCCATCTGTGCTATTTTTAATTGGGATGTCTCACAGGAATAGTGACCATGCAAAAGTCATGAGCTTTCTTGAAAAAAGACAGCTGAAATCTCTTTACTTTAAGGGCCCTTGGGCAGCATTTCACTTAAACATGTATTTATCATTCACTGAGTGACAAGCTGTGCTGACGTATCCTAAGACATGACAGTATCCTAAGATACTGAGGGTTGGGCAAATGTGCAAGTACTTTTGCCAGTATAAGAGCTGTGATTTAAGCTGGTTTTATTGGGCATTTATTTTGTGTGTGTGTGTTGGATATTTTGTGTGTATGTGGGGTTTTTTCCCTTTTTTAAAAATGAAGAACCAGGTAGAGCTTCTCTGAAGGAAGGAAGGAAGGAGGGAGAGAGGGAGATGTGTATAGTGGTGAGGGGTCTGAATGGACTCTGAGCCCTAAAGTACTGCATCTAACATCCTTCCGCTGCTTATTCTGCACTTTGATTATGTGAGCATCCTGTTCCCCTTTCTAATCCCACTAAATTGTGTGCGTCTTATTGATTTCCCATGCAGTAAAGTCAATGTATGCTGCTTAAAGACTTACTCTCTTTTATATATTGTTTTAATTTTGCTGCCAGTCATTTTCATTGACCATTGCTTTTGGATCATAAGGCTGAAAGATGCAAAACATGCAGTCCTCTATGTTGTAAATCACTTATACATTTACTAATCCCTCTCTTTTCTGCTGCTTCTTAATTTTCTTTTCATGATTTTTTTTTTAATGTGCTCACGAGTGAAAGCTAGTGGACTTTGAGTACATGGATGCCATCCCCCTCAGTTGGGACAGCACAGCTGACATACTGCAGTGGCACTGCAGCTCACAGAGCTCCTCGGGGTGAGGTCCTCCACTTGCTCACCAACCTGCCTGTGAGTGGGAAGCAGTGACCTGGCTGCAGCAGAACAAACAGCATATCCTGCCCCAGTCATATAAATCCACAGGGTAAATGTTGTTACCTTGAAGACATTGTTTCAGGAGATGAATAGCTGAAAGATGAAAAAAAGCATCAAGATGCAAAGGGTGAAAATGAACTTTTGTATATTACAGAAATTAGGAAGAAAGAATAAGAATCTCTCTGGCTGAGAAGCCTGAATGAGAATCTATCAGGCAGCTGCATTATCAATCTTATTATATTAAGCATAAGTGTAAACACTGAAAAATTCATGAAGCAGAATGAAACAGTAAAGCCTAGTTAAAACCCAGAGCTCTAGTTTGATATATGCGGTGCTGACAGGATAAAGTGAAAGGAAAGAAGGAGAAAGAGCAAGGGCAGTCTTACATGCTCTTTCCTTCACGGATTTTTTGAGATGATTTGCATTCATGGAGTTCAAGTGCTGTAAAGTCAATCTGTGCATACTGCATAGGGCACATCTCACTGACTCACCCTGGAAATTTCTCTCCCTCCCTTCTTGGCCACAGGGAGTGTTTCCTTTGGTCAGACTGCTCAAAAGTAGAGCCCTGGATAGTATAGATGGAAGGCTAGACTTACTAAAGCTAAGAATATGAGGAGAGAATTTAGACATTAGATGAGGGAGTCAGACTTATCTGGGAACTCTTGGGAATGAGGCTGTGAAAGTGCCAGAGTGGTGTCACTGCTGGGAATTAAACTCCTCTGTTGCCATGGGCTCTCCTGGACACACGAAGGGATTTCTGACTCAATATCTGCAGAAATTCCACGCTTTGTGTGTTAGTGTATATATTGTATCTACCTGTGATGAGCATTATGTGGTATTGCAGTGTGAGGGGTATTCCAGTCGATGGGACCTTGGATGTTCTGCCCATGGCCCTTGGAGGATGACACCTCTGCAGGTCTGGGGGGTTTGTTTGTGTGCGTGGGCACAGCCACGTGCAAGAAGATTCATCTCCGGTTTCACTCAGTGCATTTGCTACTGGGATTTGATAACAAAGGCTGATAAAAACTCCCCCCATTCTGTGGCTGTGCTGAAAATACCAACAACAAAGAGAGCGGTCTGGGCTTTCACTTCATATGCACAAAGAAAGCATAGATATTTTTAATACTGGGGCTTTAA